>CM053593.1:355889271-355941971 GCA_028646575.1 Pseudocheirus occidentalis
TTCTTCTTCTTCTTCTTCGAGGCGGGGGGAAGGGGGGAAGGCAAGCCAATTAGGTTTAAGTGACTTGTCCAAGGTCACACAGCTACTAAGTGTGTCAAGTGTCTGAGGCCACATTTGAACTCAGGTCCTCCTAACTCCAGGGCAGGTGATCTATTCACTGTGCCACCTAGCAGCCCCCCATTCTTCTTTTAAGATCATCAAGACATAACAGAATAATTCCCAGGCCTTCTGTCTAGTTAGATTCCCTCTATGATCCTAGATGATAATTGGGTTTAGAAGCAACACATGTATAATCCCTTCATATTAGAATGTAAACAGTTTATTCTTGTTTGGTCTCTTATGATTGTTTACTCATATTTACCACTTTATGTTTTTCTTGATTC
Organism: Pseudocheirus occidentalis; assembly: GCA_028646575.1. Lineage (NCBI taxonomy): Eukaryota > Metazoa > Chordata > Mammalia > Diprotodontia > Pseudocheiridae > Pseudocheirus > Pseudocheirus occidentalis. The sequence continues at coordinate 355,889,655 of CM053593.1, forward strand.
CTATGTTTGAGCTTCAAATTTTCTATGCAGCTCCATCTTTTCATGAGGAATGCTTGAAAGTTTTCTATTACATTAAAGATCCATTCTTTCTCTGTAGGATTATACTCAGTTTTGCTGGGTAGGTTATTCTTAGTTGTAAGCCTGTATCATTTGCCAGAATATTATAAGTTCTCTGTTCCTTTATAGTAGTAGTTGCTAAATCATATGTGATTCTGACTGTGGTTCCTTGGTACCTGAATTCTTTCTTTCTGAACATTTGTAGTACTTTTTCTTTGATCCGTAAGCTCTGAATTTTTACTATAATGTTCCTGGAAGTTTTGATTTTGGCATTTCTTTGAGGAAAACATCAATGGGTTTCCTCTATTTCCCCTTTGTCCTCTAGTTATAAGATATTTGGGCAGTTTTCTTTTATGATTTATTAAAATATGATGTTTATGTTCTTTCTTTGTTTCTTTCTTTTTGGTCATGGCATTCAGGTAGTTCTTAAACTGCTTAAAATTTTCTCCTTGATCAGTTTTCTGGTTTCCAGTTTTTGAATTGTGGAGCAGTAGGGTTAAGGGCTCACGCTATTTCTTCCTGCCACTCTGCTACCTTGATTCCTTCCTTCCTTCCTTCCTTCCTTCCTTCCTTCCTTCCTTCCTTCCTTCCTTCCTTCCTCCCTTCCTCCCTTCTTTCCTTCCTTCCTTCTCTCTTCTTTCTTTCTTTCTTTCTTTCTTTCTTTCTTTTTTTCTTTCCACATAGGGCATCATACCCCTACCAGTGAATGCTCTGCCCAAAGGGAATGTAAATTTTAATCTCTGAAACTTTTTTTTATTGTTTTTGTTTATTTGGTCTTAAAGATCAGCCTTAACCCCAGATCACTCTGGTCCCAGACAAAGCCCTATTTTATCACTGTTTTGGCCTTGATTGGCTCAGAATAAATGTAAATAAACAATTGTTTTTGTTTTCACCAGAAACCCTGAGCACCTTCCCCTTCTGGATCTTCCCCTCCCAGAAGAAAGTGAGATTGGTAACTCTGCACAGCCCTCCCTCTTAAATCCAATTCACTTGCATGTCACAGCATCATCTCCCTGATGTCATGGTCCTCTTCGAGAATGAAGGACAAATAGCAGCAACCTTGGCTCCCACATTCAATCTTAACAAAAACATATCTTTAAAATGCAAAGAAAACATGTAATATTTATAAAAACAGCTCATTAATAGCACTTGTGCCAATGCACACGGTGTCCTTGGGGAAGAGTCGGCATACACTTAGAGTGCCAGGTAGTAAAGCACATAGGTTGCCTAGGACAACTCACAGCCCTGGTACTGTGGACTATGACATCCTCTTTCTGTCTTAGTAGCTATCCACATTCTGGGCTGAATTGGTCCTTCTACTGATGAGCTGCTAAACTAACCCATGCTGTCCCTATGGAATACCTCGTTGTTAGTTACTTCACTGGGCGGTCTTTTCCATTTTCTGCTTCCAGCTGCTCTTTACTTAGCTGAACTTAGTCCTCAATGGCAACTGTAATATCTAGCACTTCTAGGTTTCAGCTTAGCTGATGCCTTCCACAAGAGTAATGTCTTGCTCCGTCAGGAGTAGGCAATGATCTTTATCCAAAAATTGGCAAAAGCTTCACCAACTCTATTCCTTTGCAAGATTCTTCTTTACTTTCTCGACCTCTCAACAGCAATAGGTGATAATGTGGAGAAGCATCATTTTTTTTTCTTTTTCTCAGCAACAAATCACACTTCTGGAAAACAGAGCATATTCTCCTTACTTCTCATTCTTCTCAGCAGCAGGTGGCAGCAGAGAGCATTCTAGCCTCTTACTGGACAAGCAGTCTTCCTGGTAACAATGGATAGTGCAGAAAGTTTTCTCTCTCTTTGACCCAGTTCTGAAATCTGTTCTTTGTTCTTTGGCCTCACTCTCTTCTTCTATAATCTTTTTTGGTTCAGCAGTCGATTCCTCCTTAGCTTATGGTTGGTAATCAATTTCTCATCTTCTATTTTTGGATAAATTACATTTGTCCCACAATCTTAGAGCAGTTTGCTGTCCCTGTTTGCCCAGATATTAACCTAAAAAGCCCTCCAATTGTTTGATTCTTCCTATGCACGTCCCAGAAACAGACTGGATTCTCCATTTGCTCCAATGTTCTACTACGACTCATATGCAAATGAGTGACGCTAGTCTCATCATTCTGAGTCAGACAACTCAGCAACTGCTTTTCTCTGAAGCTGACTTATGTCCAGAGACAAAAGAATTGCCAAGGAGAAAGAATAAACATCAGGAAAAAGAAAAGAAATAAATACAAAGTCGTTAAAGACAAGGTAGTTTGGAAGGGTACTGGCAGTTAGAACAGGAAAGGTTTTATGTAGAAGCTAGTATCTGAGCAGTATCTTGAGGGAAGAAAGATTTTTTGAGAAGCAAGTGAGGAGGAAGTGCATTTAGCACAGCATTAGGAGATGGCATGAGGAACCCAGATAAGGCCAGTTTGACTGGATCACAGAATGTGAGAGGGGGAGTAACGTAGGAGGCTGGAGGTCAGGTTGTAAGGAGCTTCAAAAACTAAACACAAGAATTTATGTTTTATCTAAGAGGGGAAGTAAATAGGGAACTGGTGGAGTTTACTGAGTGGGGAATTACAATATGGTCATATCTATATTTTAGGAAAACAACTCTGGCAATACCGTGTAGGATGAACTGGAGTGCGGAGACCAGCTGCAATGATACAGGTGAGAGGAGATAAGAGGTAGACTAGACAATACTGATATGAGGAATGCAAATTAAAACAACTCTGGGGTATCACCTGACATCTATCAGAGTGGCTAATAAAACAGAAAAAGAAAATGAGAAACGTTGGAGAAGATGTGGGAAAATTGGAACACTAATGCATTGTTGGTGGAGCTGTGAACTGATCCAACCATTCTGGAGAACAATTTGGAACTATGCCCAAAGCGCTATAAAACTGTGCATGCCCTTTGAACCAGCAATAGTGCTTCTAGGTTTATATCTCAAAGAGATCATAACAAGAGAAAAGACCCATATGTACAAAAATATTTATAGCAGCTCTTTTTTGTGATGGCAAAGAATTAGAAATTGAGGGGATGCCCATCAACTGGGGAATGGTTGAATAAGTTGTGGTATATGAATGTAATTGAATACTATTGTGCTATAAGAAATGAGGAGCAGGTTGCAGCTAGGTGACTCAGTAAATAGAGTCTGGGCCCTGGAGTCAGGAGGAACTGAGTTCAAATCCAGCCTCAGACACTTAACACTTACTAGCTATATGTGGCCTTGGGTAAGTCACTTAACCCCAATTGTTCTGCCTTTCTTCCTCCAAAAAGACCCAAAAAAAAAAAAAAAAAGAAAGAAAGAAGTGAGGAGCAAGCAGATTTCAGAAAAACCCTGAAAGACTGACATGAAATGCTGAGTGAAATGAGCAGAACCAGGAGAACATTATAATAGCAACATTGTGTGATGATCAACTATGACAAACTTAACTCTTCTTGGCAATACCATGATCCAACATAACTCCAAGACTTGTGATGGAAAATGCTATCCACATCCAGAGAAAGAACTGTGGAGTCTGAATGCAGATCGAAGCATATTATTTTCACTGTTTTTTTCTTTCGCTTGGTTTTTCCCTTTTGTTCTGATTCTTTTTTCACAACATGGCAAATGTGGAAATATGTTTAACATGATTGTACACATATAGCCTATATCAGACTGCTTGCTGTCTTGGGGAAAGGGAAGGGAAGAGAGGGAGAAAAAAATCTGGAACTCAAAATCTTACAAAAATGAATGCTGAAAACTATCTTTACAAGTAATTGGAAAAAATAAAATGCTATTAAATGGGAAAAAAGACACGAAAATGTTTGGTAACATTGTATATGTGAGATGGAGAAAGTAAGAGTTGAGAATAATGCTCTGAGTATGATACTGGGAGACTGAAAAAAAGAATGGTGGTGCCTTTGGCAGAAAAAGGGAAGACTGATACAAGGGTGGTGTTTTGTGGGGGAAAGAGAATCAATTCTGTTTTGGACACTTGAGTTTAAGATGTCTCTAGGACATTAGGTCTGAAAAGTCTGTGAGCATTTGAAGCAAGACTGAAGTTCAGAGAGACTGGGGCTGGCAATAAGGGGAAGGTCATTCAAGGCATGGGGGACACAGCCTGTCATGGAAACAGGCTATGGGATCTCAAGTCATGGAAGCAGAATATGGAATCTCAAGTATGGGGAAAAGTAAGAAGACCAGGTAGGTGAGAGTGTGTGAGGAGGAGTAATTTATAATCTGCCTGGAAACAGCATCATATTGTGAAGGAACTTTAATGCCAAACAGAGGAGTATATATTTTATCGTATGGCAATGAAGAGGAGATAAGCTTTTTGAGTATATTCAGATCTGAGCTTTTTGGGTATCATTTTTTCAGTCAGCCAACAATTAAGCACTGTGATAAACACTGGGGATACAAAGGAAGGCAAAAGGCATCCTCCTGTCCTCAAGAGACTCACAGTCTAATGGAAGAGACAACAAATAAACTAGTCATATATAGGAAAAATAGAAAATAATCATCAGAGAAAAAGCACTAGAACTAAGAGGGATTGGGAAAGGCTTCCTATAGAAGGCGGGATTAAAGGAGAAGCAGCCTAAAAGACCCTAACCTCTATTTGGATGTAATAGTGAAAGCAATATATTTCCCAGGTCCAGAGAACAAGGGGAGACCAGAGACATTGTTCTGAATGAGGTCATGGAGAAGACAGGCTTTTGGGAGGAAGAGAGGGGCATCCAGGAACACGATAACCACGGAGCGCCCCTGAATCCCTGCAGAGCAAGGAGTCGTGCTAGGTACAGAGAGATGCTAAGACTAGCAGCTGTCTAACAGGAATGTGGGTGCTGTATTCAGTTCATTTTACAACCTCTCATTTCAGCTACAGAGAGACTTCATTTAAAACTTCCCTTTTGGAATTAGGGTTGTTTAAAGGAGTTACAATCCTAGGCTATTTTTGGGGAAGGGATGTGAGACGTTTATTAAGAATGTCACTGGTGACTGCTTTCAATCGCTTTATTTCTGACCCAAATGAATATTTTGTTGCTGCAATGCTGTACTGAATGTACTTCATTCAGTAAGTGGCCCAGGAGCTCAGGAGGGATGGGGATGGGGTGAGATTCAAGATTGGTGGTTAGGGAAGGCTTCTCAGAGGAAGAAAAGTTTCTTCTCCTATTGTGGGTCACGTTTTATTTTAATCTGAATTAACGTAGGAAGTTTCCAGAATTATCTGGAGCAGTGAGAAAAATCAGCCAGAGAGGCGACTTCAGAAGGAGAAGTTCCAAGTTGGGAATCCAGGTCCATGAGCTGCTTTGAAACATGAGTAGTGTAGGACAGGAAAAAAGCAATGAAATAGGAGGTAGAAGACCCGGGTTCAAGTCTTCCTACTGTCATTAGTAAATTAGCAAAATCACTATCTGTGATTTTGGGCAAGTCATTTTCCTTTCTCAGACTGTTTCCTCATCTGAGGGAAGAATTTTAAGAAGTCCTTCAAATGAGGGATATGGACTAGATGACCAAAACCCCTTCCTGGCTAACTGTGCCCCTGACCTGGCACTGATTACCTATACCTTTGGAGAGTTGAAAACATATTCCAAGGAGTTATGACTATGACTGGCAGACTAGAGGCCCTGAAAGTCCATACGGGAAACCACACCAGGCATCAGACCCTAACACTGTGTATGTCAAGTGTACCTGCAAAAATAATGGAAGAGAAGGGGCGCAAGGAGATATTGGTGTCTACTGGGGACCAGACCATAATCTAAACATAAATGGTACATATTCTTGATGACAGACAAACCAAAGAGCATCACTAGAAGCAGCTACCAAAGGGACTGAGTAAGCAAAGGCCCAAAATAAGGACAGTCTTATTGTGTGCACACATCACCAACTTATTACCAAAGGTATGAATGAATGAATTGACAATTGAAAAAAAATGGCTGGAAAATAAGTGAAAATAAAGATGTTGTCCACAAAGATCAATTCACTAAGCTGGATAACATGACTCAGGACAGGAAGGTTGAGTGTAGGTATGTACCTGCTCGTTCCAAAATTGAAGGCAATGCTGAAGCTCAAAGATTAGCCAGAGAAGCAACTAGAAAGAAGTGAGAGGACTCAGTCAATACCTGCAGATGGTGACATTTAAAGTATCACTCTCTTTAACCCGGCAATATAATCTCCAAATCAATCTCTTTCATCTTTCCCCATTTTGTGTTGGAGCTGTCTTCCATGGCTATCTTTGGTCATTTTCTTCATGTGCTTTTTCAGTTTTTCTAATGTGCTATTTTAATTTTCCTTCAGTAATATAAACAAAATACTATATACCATGAAGATACTATAAACTGTAGAAACTGTTCATAAAAGAAAAGCAGATGTCTTCATCTCTGTCTGATCCAGCTCAGTTCTGACTGGCTCAACTCTTTCCCCAGACCACCTAGGGATCAATCCAGACTGCTTGAGTGCGCCCATGACTTGGGATAATGGGAGTCACCAGCTTTTCCTCTGGGTAAAATGGACTGTGAAACAAACCTTGACATCTATCCTAATGCTGCTTTCTAAGGACTTCCTGACTTTACCATTTTCCCTGCAGTATCCCAATATCATCTGACATTAGGACAATCTAGAAATGCCTGTCTGGGCCGTGCAATCTGCCCCTCTGGGACAGTCTTACAATTTTTAGAACTTAGAACTTTTGAAAGTCTTTTCATTTATCCAGCAAATGAACTCTCTTGTCTTTCCTGCCCTGCCCCACCAATGTGAACTTGATCATAGACTGTCTTTTTGTAGTCCTCCATCCCCAGTACTGAGCATAGGACGTGGAATTTAGTAGGAATAGGAATTCGATAAACATTTTTTTCATCTAAAACAAACCAACCAACCAACCCTCCCAGCTCTAAATCTGTGATCTGAGATCAGTAAAAGAAGTAATTTACAGGACCAAGACGAAAAGAACTTTTACAATCATTTAGTCTAATTCTCTCATTTTACAGATGAAGAAACAGGTCTAGAGAAGTTAAGTGAGTCTTCCAAAGTCACCCTACTGATCAGCTGGGATGTAAATCCAACTCGACTAACTCTAAATCTAATGCTCTTTCCATCATACCGTCACTCCATACTCTTTTCATCCATAGCTAAGTGGCACAGTGGATAGAACCACTGACCTGATGTCAGGAAGACTCAACTTCAAATTACACTTCAAACATTTCACAAGTGTGTGACCCTCTGGGAAAGTCACTTAACCTGTCTCTGTCTCAATTTCCTCAACTGTGAAATGGGGACAATAATAGCACCTACTTTACAGGGTTGTTGTGTGTCTCAAATAAAATATTTATAAAATGTGTAAAGGCACAGTGCCTAGCATATAGTGGGTACTTAATAAATAAATGCCTTTCCCTTCCCCTTCTTGAATTTATAAATATAAACTGGACCAGTTTATGTTTTACCCTAACAGAGAAATTCGTAACCTTCTTTGTGTCATGGACCAGATCTAGTCTGGTGAAACTTAATGGACACCTCCTTTTCAGAATAATATTTTTAAATGCATGAAAAAAAAACACATAGGATTGCAAAGGAAAGAAATTAAATTTATTATATTTGTAGTTATTAAATTTTTTTTAAAAGACCCTAGATTTTAAAAGACCCTGCTATCAGACCCAGAACTATTCAATAGGATTAGGAACATATTAGGAAAATATTCAGATGGGCTGGAATCCAGCAATTTCAACTTCATGAAATTATTACAATTTGCAAACTATAAAGTTTATAAATAGTCCTTTCTCTGGATAGATAAAACTGTACTAGTGATGTATTTTCTCTGTGGTCTGGTATTGATTTCTGAATATATAACTTACTTTGCACAGTTCTCCAAAATACACAAGGAATGTAAAACGGACTGTAGCCAAAAACTGATTTGTACATCTTAAGCTCCCTCCAGCAAAAACCATTTGAGGGCTTCTCATTGCCTACATGATAAAAACCAGTTATCTTACCTGGCTTACCTGGCTTCAAGGCTTTTCCACAATCTCTCTGCAATCTACATCTTCAATTTGAACAATTCCTCTTTATTCCCGCTTTAACAAGTCTCTTCTCTGTCCTTTAAACATGACATTCACATTCTCGCTTTTGGATCTTTTTTCAACATCTCTTCTTCCTGGAAGGTGACCTTCTCCCTTCATCTCTTCTTCCTCCTAACTGGCATAATGCCTCAAGGTCCACATTATCTCCTTGGACAATTCTGTGAGGGAAATACTACAGGTATCATGGTCCCACCACTTTATCTATAAGGAAATGGAGACTCCTTTGGCACAATTTACCGAGCCCTGAGTTCAACTACTTAGAGCCAAGGTGGAATTCCAATCCAGGTCTTACTTTAGAAGCAGGGGTCAAGCCCAATTAGTTGTCCAAAGTCTTCCTTGCCAATGCAAACCCAGTCTAAGTTAATCCTGAACCCTTAAAAGCCATAATTGTCTGAACTTTGGGTTTGCCCCTTGCCATATGCTACCTTGTGTGGCTTTATGTGCTGTTTTGTAAGACCTTTGAGGGCAAGGATTTTGTTTCTCCCGAGGAACATCCCCCCAATCATTGTTTGGAGGTCTCGGCACTCAAGCACCTTACGGGCTCAGTGATGGTGAAAAGCCGGCATTTTGATGATCAAATTCAATTTCTTTTTCTGTCCCTCAGTTTCCTCTCCCCCAAAAGAAGAGGCTGGATTAGGTGTCGGGTTAAATTCAACCTCAAACCCTATAATATCCACGCGCAGTGAGAGAAAACCAAGCCTTTATGACTTCACTAAATTGGGGGGGGGGAGACTCAAGGTGGGTGGTCAGGGGAGGCTTCTCAGAGGAGGCCAAGAGGCTGAACGAAGTCCACAGGCGGGACACAAGGGCAGGTAAAGTGCTCACTGGACACAAGTCAAGCCTTACTCCACGTGTCTCCCGCTCCCGCCCCCGCCCCTCACAACGTCATAGGAAGAAAGGAAAGGCGAGGAAAGTGAGGCCACGTGTAGTTTGGTGTGACGTCACCACGCTGACAAGAAAAAAGTGACATTGCCCAACACCAGATCCTGTCATGACGACAGGTGACGTATGACGTCACCATAGTGTCATGGCGCGGCGTACAGTTGCAGAGGTCGTTTTTATGAGAAACTAGTGTGGACAGGGGTCCTATCCGGGTCTCTCTACGATTCAAGGAGGAGCCGGCCCTCCCTCTCAAGCCTCCATCAAATAGAAACTGAAAACTCTTTCATATTTGCATACATAAAGACAGGCCAATAGGCTTTAGGAGACTGGAGGGACGTCGGATAGTAATCTACTCCAATGGAGAAAGAGGAAATCAGGCCGGGCAGTTGGTAAGCGACTGAAGCTTCCTCCAATGAACTTTAAGAAGCTCAGGTAAGAAGGGCGGGCAGATTTCGTTCAGGATGGCGACCAATGGCGAGCAGGGTTCTCTGAGTGACGAGGCCCCCGGCCCAATGAGGATTGGAAGAGAGAGGGGACCTCGTCCAGAGCGACGTCAGCTGAAGCCAGTAGTATCTGGTTATGGGCGGGGCTAGAACGCGAACGACAGGTGTGACATCCAATGGCGAGTGCAGGAGCAGGCGGCTCCAGCCGGGAGCGCCGAAAGGGCTGAGGGAGGGGGAAAAGCTCTACAGTGGAGAAGCAGGAAGTAGCCGCGGTGAGAAACGGAGGCAGCGGGGAAGGTGGCGGCAGCGTCGGCTGCAGGAGCTGGGCGAAGACCGCACAGTGTCAGCCTGGCCCGGGACCGGAACAAGTAAGCCCGCCCCGGGTAAATACCCGCCTCCGGCCCCGCCCCCTCCTTGGGGGCGGGTAAATACCCTCCCCTCCCCCACTTGGGTAAATCCCCCCCTCTCTCGGGGGGGAGGCGTCGGGGGGATTGGGGGTGGAAATCGGTACCGTGAGGATGCTGCTCCGCCGCCGCCGCCGCCCACCTGGGTCCGGCCTGGGGTGGGTGAACCCCCGGCAGAACCGAGCTCCCGGCAAGCCAGGTAAATAAATACCCGGGGGACCAGAGGCACCTCGGTGCCGGCCCCCTCCTCCTAGCCTTCGGCCCAGGGCGGCGACCGGGTCCCGGGAGGCCGCGAGGGAGCACGACCCAACATGGTGCCTGCTCCCCCGGGGAGAAGGATTCATGGACCCGCAGCCTTCCCTTCCCTCCCGACCCCCGCTGCCCGGCCGCCTTCCCCGAAAGACCCACCGGGGCCCAGGTTCAAAGGCTTGAGGCCTGCGGGTCAGCCCTTTCCCCTCCCCCCCACCCCACCCTAGCTCGCGCCTCCCGGGGAAGCTGATGTCCTGGGGGCCCCGCCCCACCCCACCCCACCCCTGAGGGCCCCGGGAGAGTCAGGAGCCGGGGAGCCGAGAAGGGGTCCAAGGGCTCTAGGAGACCCGGGCCGTGGTCGGTTATTGGCGACCCAGAGGACTGGCCTTGAGACTGGGACTCCCGCGAAGGAGAGGAGGGGGGTGGGCCGGCTCGGGGCGCGGGCCGCTACCGCTGCACAGGATAGCAGCTTGTCTACGGGGCCTCGGGAGCCCCTGCCCCGCCCCACAGCCTCAATTTCCCCCTTCGCCTTTCCTCGTCCTTGGACCCCTTCCCTGCCCTGCCTCCGGCCCTGACTCGCTCGGCTCCTCTAACGCTGTGCCTCAGCAGATGGCAGAGACTTAATTCCGCCCGCTGCCCAGCTAGTCTGCAGCCTAATCGCCTCGTGTGCGCCCTCCCTGCCCCACCTCAGCCTCAGTACCAGGCAGTGGGAGCCCGTGGAAAGTGGAGCACTCCTTCCCTTTCCATTTCCACTCCCCCCCCCCCCCCCCCACGCTCCGAGTGGGTCGAGAGCTAGGGCCGGAGCTGAGCCTCTCTTCCTGTTCGGCCTTCGCTTTGGCTTTGGGGCAGGAACAGAAGGAAGACCTGAGGGGGGTGGGCAGCAAAAAACCTGGAGACCTGGAGGCAGGAAAGCGCCTCCACCCTTGCTTTCCAGGCTGCTTCTGCCTTTTGGAGAGGATTGCTATCAGATGACCTCAGAAACCGAGCCTGAGCAACAAACTAATTGTGGAGAGGGGGGTGTGAATGAGGAGAGGGGGAGCTGGTCTTTTCTGCACCCTGAGTAGTCAGCCTCTCCTCCTTTCGGCTGGCCACCCCGGGGTCAGTTGCTCATCCGAGCCCAAAGGAGGAATCTGGGGGACCCCACAAGAAACAGCCCTCAGAAGAGCTTCCAGCAAAGACAAAAGCAAGGGGCCACTTGGATCTTAGCAGAATTTGAGAGGATTCCCCATTTTGCCTCAAGCTAGATAGGTTTCCCCCCTCCCCGTTGGCTCCCAAAGGTCCCTCCACTCATACCTGCTGCCACCTGCAGAGACTATCTCCAGTTACCATCCTGGGGCTAGGGACAGGTGAGGGAACTGGCCCCATGAGGAAGAGAGGCATCTTGAGAGAAGAGGAGGGGGAGGGGATCTGTGGAGGTAGAGACTCCCTCAGCCTTGTTTTTGGAGGCAATTGGCCTAATTTCAATTCTTTACCTCTTTATTCTTTTTATGGGGGTGGAATAGGGTAAGATTCTGAAGGTTACTGCTGTGATAAGGGCTTGGGTCAGAGTAAGGGACCGTGACTGGGTTTGAATGGGATTAGTTACCACCAGGAGGGTTTGATGGGGGGGGGGGGGGCGCGCGTGTGTGTGTGTGTGTGTGTGTGTGTGTGTGTGTGTGTGTGTGTGTGTGTGTAGCTTTTAACCCTGGCAGCCTAAAAGGGGGAGGGGTTCATGTCCCTCTTCCAACTCCCTCTCCCATCCTAGGTTAGTTTCTTAGGGGAGATGTCACCATTAAGTTCTCTTTTGTGTCTTGGTCCCTTGGCCTGGGAAGAAAGGAAAAGAGAGGAATATGAAGAAGAAAGGAAGGGCTGGCTGAGGGAAGTTTGTGCCACTATAGGGAAGACTGGGGAGCTGAGCAGCAGGTGTTTGTGACTGAGGAGAGGCCCAGGGCTGGGACTTTTGTGGCCAGATCTGCTGTCATTGTCTCTGGGTCTCTCTCCTAATCTCTCTGTATCTCTGTTTTTCTGAGGCCTTTTTTCACATTGATCAGTCTATATTCCCTTCAAGTTGATAAGACTCTCTCCAGTTGGCCCAGATTTGAATTTATAGGATAACAATGGATGGTCTCAAATGGTCCCAACGTCATATTTTCGTTGCCCACTTCTTAATCTTTAGCAGATCTAAGATGTCCTTATTTGATCTGAATTTGATAAAACATATTCTTTGTGTAGCACTGTCCGATTTGTATTTGATTTTATTCTTAAAACAGCCCCACAGGGAGTTGAAATCATTCTCTGCCTTTTATAGGTGGTAAATCTGTGACCAAGTGAAACTTGATGAGGTTGAACCTTTCTTGTCCCAGCCTATTGCTCTGACCACTTGGCCCCATTACCTTCCCCATCTCTGGGGCTTCCTTTGACCCACAAATGACCTTAATTGATCCTGTGGCCAACTTGAGCCTTAACAGTTATTGATTAATTGTTTTTCTTTGCTGGGTACTGAGCTGACTGATGGAGTCACTTCAAGGACAGAGCCTATGTCTGTATCTAAAAGCTCAGCTGATTTCAGCCCTCTGTAAACTGTCCGAATTCTCAAAGATGCTTTCTACTATACACATACCTATACCAATCCCCATCTCTTTCTCTGACTTTCTGTGTTTACCTCAACATCACTGTCTTCAGTTTCCTTCTTCTGCTATCCCTTCATATTCCTCCCTTCCTTCCCCATCATCCTTACCCAGCACTGGTGGGGATCATCTGTGTCTTGGCTCAACTCAGCCTCTCTAGTAGTTGGGATCCCTGTCCCTTCCCCCCTCCCCCCCCCCCCCCCATCAGGCCAGTACATGCTCTCATTACCAATTACCTAGTCTCTTGTGGTAACCTCCTAATTATCTTCCTGCCTCCATTTCCATTCCCTTCCTGGCCTTTAATCCATTTTTCATCCTGCTGGCAGAAACATTTTTCTTAGAGATGATCATTCCACTCATGAGAAAAATGGTTTCATGGTTCTTTTGTTTATCAAGTGATATTTAAACTGCATGGCATTCAAAGCTGTCCACATTCTGGCCTTATTCTGCTTTTCCAACCTTATGTCCTGTTTCTCCCTTTTCTCTGTGGCTTGTGCTTATGCTAAATCCATGTCAACGTCAAGCTTTCCCTCCCTTCCACTTCCGGATACACCTGACCTCCCTCCCATCTCTGGATGGATCCATATACATGTTTTATAGCCCAAGCCTTCCCTGCTCCCCCTGGTTAGTTATTACCTTTTCCCTCAGGATTTTGTTCTATAATTCTCTGATCTACCCAGAATCATAAGCTCATAGATATAGATCTGGAAGGGACCTTAGAGGTCATCTAGTCCAGTCCCTTCATTTTTCAGATGAAGAAACTGAAGCCCTGGGAGGTTAATAACTTACCTAAGTAACCGGAAAAGATTTGAATCCCACTGCTTTGGCTCCAGAGACAGTGTTCTGTACCACTGTACCACAAGTGCCTCCCCTTAGGATGCAATATTGTGTATTATAGCTGCCTGAGTTGTTGTCTTGTCCTGTCTCCTAGACTGTAAGCTCCTTGAGGGCAGAATGGGTGTCTTATCTAAACCTTGTATCTCCCACAGTGCCTGCCACAGAGCTCCGCACATAATAGGCCCTTAATAAATCATTGTTGTATTGCATTGTCCAGTCTGAGGGTTCTTAACAGAGGCTAAAGAGAGGGGAAAGGATAGGGAAATGAAAAAGGAAGCTGTCCCCCTCCCTGAAGTCTCAATGCCTCCCTCTTATTCCCTCTTTCCCCAGGTGTAGGTCCCACCCCCACTATGGGGGACATGAAGACCCCAGACTTTGATGACCTCCTTGCTGCCTTTGACATCCCTGATATTGATGCTAATGAGGCCATACATTCAGGGCCTGAGGAAAGTGAGGGGCCTGGGGCCCAAGGGAAGGCAGAACCCAGTGGTGGGGGATCTTCTGGGGAAGGACCGGGGGCTGCTGGAGATGGGCTGACGGTTCCAGCCCAGCCTTCTGACCATAACCTTCCCCATTCCGACATCTCTGCTGTCAGCGTTATTGTCAAAAACACTGTATGCCCGGAACAGCCTGATTCTGTGGGTGGTGGTCCAGGTGGGGATGGAGCCCGAGCAGGGCCAGGGCCCAAAGAAGGGCCTGTGGGACCCCGACAACTACAAAATGGTTTTGGGGGCCCTGAGCCACCCCCCTCAGGAGCTGCCCGCTCCCCAGTTCCTCCCAAAGGAGAGAGTTGGAAAGACAAAACAGGGGAAGGGAAGCCTTCCTTGGACCTCTTTGCACATTTTGGGCCTGAGCCCCGGGACCCAAGCCCTTTGCCTCCTTCTGCCCCTTCATCCCGTGAGGGGTCCCTGACCTCACCTTCTTTCTCTACCCCTTTTGAATTGAGCCAGGAAAATGGTCCTCTGTTGCCACCTGATTCTTCCCGACCCTCAGGAACCACAGAGCCAGGCAGTGACAGCCCCCTTCATCCTTCTGGCTCAGGCAGGTCTGGTGTGGCCTCCAGCCCCAAAGAGGTGGGCATCCTTCCTAGCAGTTCACCTGACCAGGTGGGTGGGTCCCCTTTTTTTAAGTCGTTGCCAGCCTCAGGAAACCCTCCCAGCTCCCCAAAGCCACTGGGCAGCAGGCCACCAAGGGATGAAGATGAAGAAGAGGGAACAGCTGACAAATCTGCCCCTGACACCCCTCAGAGCCCTTCAAGTGGAGCTGAGGCTGCCGATGAGGACAGCAATGACTCCCCAGCCTCTTCCAGCTCCTCCCGACCTCTCAAAGTTCGAATCAAAACTATTAAAACATCCTGTGGGAATATCACAAGAACCGTGACACGTGTACCCTCAGACCCTGACCCCCCTCCTGCTGCTGTCCCCCCAACTGAAGGTGCCCTCCTGGCTGAGGCTGACCTCCCAAAGGTCCCCCCAGTGACCTCTACCCCTGAGAGCCCCAAAGTGGTGAGTGTCCAGCTAGGGGATGGCACAAAACTGAAGGGCACAGTGCTTCCAGTAGCTACCATCCAGAACGCCAGTACTGCTATGCTGATGGCAGCAAACGTGGCCCGTAAGGCTGTAGTCCTGCCTGCTTCGGCCACCCCCAAGGCTGTGGCCAAAAATGTCCTTGGCTTGGCGCCCCAGGCCCTGCCCAAATCTGAGGGGAGGGTAGCACCGGGGAGTGGGGGGCAGAAGGTCAATGGTGCCTCTGTGGTGATGGTGCAGCCCTCAAGGCCTACAGGGGCCGGGGGCACAGTGATCTCTCGGACCCAGTCTGGGCTGGTGGAGGCTTTCAACAAGGTTCTCAACAGCAAGAACTTGCTGCCGGCATATCGACCCAATCTGTGCCCACCAGCAGAGGCCGGGCTGGCTCTGCCTCCTTCTGGGTACCGCTGCCTGGAATGTGGGGATGCCTTCTCTTTGGAGAAGAGCCTGGCGAGACACTATGACCGCCGCAGCATGCGGATTGAGGTCACCTGCAACCACTGTGCCCGCCGCCTCGTCTTCTTCAATAAGTGCAGTCTCCTGCTGCATGCCCGTGAGCACAAGGACAGAGGTTTGGTCATGCAGTGCTCCCATCTCGTCATGCGACCCGTGGCTCTGGATCAGATGGTTGGGCAGCCAGACATCACACCTCTGGTGCCTGTGGCTGCGCCCCCTGTGGCTCTTGTGCCCCCTGCGGCTCTCCCGCCCCCAGCTACTCCGGGCACAGGTGAGGGGGCTGCTGAGTCCCTGACATCACCTCTGTCGGCTGAGCTGCCGCCAGCTTCTGCTTCTCCCTTTTCTTACACCTGCTTTCGCTGCCTCGAGTGTAAGGAGCAGTGTCGAGACAAGGCCGGGATGGCAACTCACTTCCAGCAGGCCGGACCCCCTGCTCCTGGGGTTGCCAGCAATGTGAGTCAACCCTCTCCCAGGGAGAGGGACCACGGACAGGAAATGGGTTGAGGGGACTGGTTGGTTGTGACTTGGCAAGGCTGGGAAAATGCTACAGGGAAGGGAGGTTTTGAAGGAACAGGGACACTAGCTGGGAGGCCCAAGTCTGGTAGGGCCTTGTGATAAACCTCCAGTGACAAGGGAACTACCTGATTTCTTTCCGCCCTAGAACTGTACTTTGGGATGTGTTCACTATCAATGTGCTCCCTGGCCCCTATTCTGGGTAGTATTGCAGTCAGTATTAACCTTGTGGCCTGGGGGAGTCTGTGGTGCCCTCTGGATCACCTATGCCCGCCCTTTCCAGGTGTGTTCAACTTGTCCCATGATGCTTCCCAATCGCTGCAGTCTGAGTGCCCACCAGCGCATGCACAAGAGTCGCCCCCCCCACGTCTGCCCTGAGTGTGGTGGAAACTTCTTGCTGGCCAACTTCCAAGCCCACCTTCGGGAAACCTGTCTACACTTCTCTCGTCGTGTTGGATACAGGTGCCCACTGTCTCTCTTAACTTTCAGCCATTTCCACCTTGCCCTCCAAAGTCCTGGGAAAGCTCATTGGAGCTCCTGTCGGCTGCAGGTGGCAGCCCCTGCCCTCTCCCTCCATTTCCTCTGGAGATACGGAGGAGTGGATCCTTTCTTTGGGAGGCTTCCTCGGGCCCAGTCCTCATCCCAGACCTGTGCCCTCTGCCCACTTTGTATTCCTTCTGCACGCTGTGACCCTGACCCTCCTGCCATTTCTTTTCTTCCTTTTCTTATGTTATCACCCTCCTGGGACTCCCTTAGTACTCTCCTAGGAGACCAGATTCTTTTCCCCTCAGAATCCAGATTTCATAGGAGCCTGAAAATGGTACTGTGGGCCAGAGATACTGGAGGGTTTGGGATGTGCTTTGCCCTGCACGGCTCACCATGGCCCTTTCCCCCAGGTGCCCGAGCTGTTCAGTGGTGTTTGGTGGGGTGAACTCCATCAAGTCCCACATCCAGACATCACACTGCGAAGTTTTCCACAAGTGCCCCATTTGTCCCATGGCTTTCAAGTCTGCACCCAGCGCTCATGCACACCTCTACACCCAGCACCCTGGCTTCAATGCTCAGGAAGCCAAGTGAGACCCAAGGGAACTGGAAGTTTGGAGGGTGGGGGGAAGAGAGACTCTGACCTCCATGCCCTCAATAGGGAGCAGGGAGGAGGAGCCTCTATCTCATCCTGACCTGCCCCTTTCCCCTCTGTAGGCTGATCTACAAGTGCGCCATGTGTGACACGGTTTTTACCCATAAGCCTCTCCTCTCCTCACACTTTGACCAGCATCTGCTGCCCCAGCGTGTCAGTGTCTTCAAGTGCCCATCCTGCCCCTTACTTTTTGCTCAGAAGAGGACCATGTTGGAACATCTCAAGGTGGCCTTGGGCACTGGAGTTGAGCCCCTTGGGAAGGGCTGGGGGGGGTGGGGAGGGCTGGCATTGTGTGTGTGTGTTGGGGGGAGATGGGAAAATCCATGCTGAAATATTTCTGGGGATGGAACACTTAGGAAACGGGGTCGTGGGGATTTAAAATGAAGTGTGTGGGGAGGTAAAACATAGAGAAGCTCCTTTCCGCCCCATCCCACTCATGGTGACTACCCTCCATTCTCTCCCTCCCACAGAACAGTCATCAGGCTGGGCGGCTGGGAGAGGAAGCTGGGGGGAAAGGGACTGGGGGTACCCTGCTTACCCCTAAGCCTGAACCTGAGGAATTGGCTCTGTCTCGGGGTAGGGCAGGCCCTCCCACAGAGGAGTCATCTTCCTCTTCAGAAGAAGAGGAGCCCCCTAGTTCCCCTGAGCCCCCCCGACCAACTAAGAGGTCCCGACGTGAACCACGGGGGAACAGGGGCAGCAGGGGACGGGGTGGGGGGCTTGGGGGCTGGACCTGCGGCCTCTGCCACTCCTGGTTTCCTGAACAAGATGAGTATGTGGCCCACATGAAGAAGGAACATGGCAAGGTGAGGGGGCAGCAGCACTTGGGAGGCTTGGGGCAGAAGAGGTGGTGGTGGGGAAGATGAACTGGGGTGGGGTGGCCCCAGATCACAAATGAAGAGGTGGATGGCGCGATCCCTTTAACTCCATGCTGGGCTCTCACCCTGACTGGCCCTCTCCTTCCACCTCTCTCCAGTCAGTGAAAAAGTTTCCATGCAGACTTTGTGAGCGTTCCTTTTGCTCTGCCCCCAGCCTGAGGCGCCACGTCAGGGTCAACCATGAGGGCATCAAGCGTGTCTACCCCTGCAGGTAATGACCTTATTTCCAGCAGTTAGTTCCCTGTCCTTCCCTTTTCACCCTGCAGGACATCCCATGTGGGTTCCCTTGTTCTATCCACCCCAGGTACTGCACAGAGGGAAAACGCACTTTCAGCAGCAGGCTCATCTTGGAGAAGCACATACAAGTCCGACACAGGTTGCGGCTGGGTGCCCAGTCGCCGAGTCTGGCAGCTGGACTTGCACGGGGTGGTGCGCAGGTAATGAAAGGGCCAATCCGGGTGGGTGGTTAGAGGAGGGGCCTGATTCTATCCTCCTCCTGAGAGATGTGATCAAACATCTGAGGGTAAGGATGGAGATGGGGTAGGTGGACAGATGAAGGTATGGCATCCAAAAGTGGAGTGGAGCTAGCTTGAAGAAGTTTGTGGTCACTTCCCACTGACCTGTTTTCCTTGACTCCACCAGGGTTCTGGGCGTAAGCGTCGCCCTTCCTCAGACTCCTGCAGTGAGGAGCCAGATAGCACCACGCCACCAGCCAAGCCCCTCCGAGCAGGTCCCGGGGCTAGTAGCCGGATGTCCTTGCGCTACCGGACCATGATGGGGGCTGAACAGGGTCATCCAGGAGGGCTTCGGGGAGATGATGGGGCCTCCCAGTGTCGAGACTGTGGCCTCTGCTTTGCATCACCTGGCTCCCTCAGCAGACATCGATTCATCAGCCATAAGAAGAGACGGTGTGGAGGGCTTCCTGGTGGGGGAGTGGGGGCTGTGGAGGAGGTGCCTCCCCAGTCAGGGCCTGAGCCTGAAGGAGGTGACTCACCCTTGCCTGCTTCTGGGGGTCCTCTGGCATGTAAAGTCTGTGGCAAAGGCTTCGATAGCCCACTCAACCTCAAGACACATTTTCGAACCCATGGTATGGCTTTCATCCGTGCCCGGCAGGGAGGCAATGGAGACAGCTAAGTCTCATACTGCCTGCGGGACGCAGAGGGGGCACCCTGGAGCTCTAGGGGTGGTTTGGATGGGGCTACCAGCTCCTTTGTGCCCCAGACTGGGAAGGGAATCCCATTTCTCCCCACCTTTCATGAGGGACTCTAGTCATTCCTAGTTTCCTTGCCCCATATTGGGTTTGGCACCTGGGTCCTTGATAGGACCTGTTCTTTTCCCATTTCCCATTCCAACACTAATCATCACCCCCCTCAGGCCTTTAGTGTATAGTTGGGGGTGGGGGGAATGGGGGTTAGAAATTTATCTCTACTTTGGTTTTGGAGGCACACCTGATATACCAAGGCCTGGGGATTGATGATGACTCGTACAGATATTCTTTCCCCTTTTTGGTCCTCCCAATCTTAGGCACCAGGAGAGGTGACCCTCCCCCCTCCTCTGGGCCTCCCTCCAGCCTCCCCCCAGCTCCAGGCCCAGCCCCTACAGTGCCTTTCACTTCTCTTTTTTTCAGAAACTCCATGGGAGGTTGGTGGGGACCAGGGAGGGAAGAAGGGGTAGGTACTCAGGAATCCTTTATTCTTGTAGTAATAAGAATAATAACATTAACAATGAGAGGGGAAGGGAGCACTCAGCCCATTAAAACTGCTAGTGGTTTAATCCTGATTCCAGTTTCTACTTTATTCATTTTGGGCTTGGCCTTCAACCCAGTGTCATCTGGGATGTCATAGCTGCTTTTTGTACTCCAACCAAATTCAATGAGAACACAGGTGGCTAACTAAGGACTTTATTTCAAACAAAAAAAAAAAATAAAAAATTGAGAGCATTTTTCCCTAGGTAAAAGGGAGTGGGGTCAGAATGGACACAGGTATCCCCATCCCCTTGGGCTTGGGGCAGAACGGGGGAACTGGCCCCACACATTTCATGGAAAGAAGCCTGACTGCCTTCCCCTGCTTCCATGATGGGGAACACTGGAAGTGGAGGGGCTGGAACCACATCCCCCTCCAGTAGGGGGAGCGCCAGGTGCGTGCTGTGACCCTGCCCCACAAGGGACAGGGTAGAGGTGGGAGAGAGGCCAGTGGGGTAATGGTATGGCTAATCCCCAAGTTCCAAAATCTCCCTGTGGTCCAGAATAGATTAGAGGGCAAGGAAAACCATAGACCTCAGAAAGGTCCCTTTTCCCCCAAACTCATCATGTCCAGTGACTCCTGGAGCCTGTCAGGTGGTAATACTGTCATAGAAATGGGGTTCCTCCCCACATATTCCTCTCGCCCCAGGGGCAAGCTCTCTCCTTGTTACCACATGATCCGGGGTAGCACTCTCCCCATTCGTCTCCCTTGGGTGGACTGACCCTCCCAGGGAGTCTCCCACTGTCTCTCCCGCTGCTCCCTGGGGCTGGTGGTGGGCTGTCACATGATGCCATTGGTGAGGTACTGGAAGCCATCGTAGAGTTTGGTGGTGATGGAACGCATGCTGCCGTCTACCATCTGCTCCACTAGCAGCTGTAGCTGCTCCTCAGTCATGCTCATGTGGAAGCGCTCCTTCAGGTTGCGGATGGTGCTAGAGCCATGGAAGCAGGGCAGCTGGGAGCCTGGGGAGGGAGGATGGTGGGGTCATCATCCCCCCAAACACCTACAGATACAATGGCTTCTTCTGAGCCCAGTTACTCTCCCCTCCCCAATTCTGTTCTCTTGTTCCCGAGTCGGTGGCTGCCAGCCCTGACATGGTTCCAGTGTGATTCTGCTGGGCAGAGGGGGAGAAGGGAAGTTGGGAGATCTGCCCCAAGGGCATCCTCACTCTGCTTAGCACCAGGTTGGGCACAAGTTTCCAACAGGGAGAGGGAGAGATAGAGAAGGGTCCCAGGGCTATTAAGAAGAGTCAGGCAAGGAATGCTGGGGCACCAGCACTGATCTGGGCACTTATCTGGCTACAGTCTTTGCCTATCCTATGTGACACTCACAGATGACCTGGGCCACTGTCATTATGGGGCTGGGCGGGGAATCTCCTGAGCAACGTCGGCAACCTGTGGGGTGGGGCCAGGGGTGGCCCAATTGAATATTGATAGGGAAGATATGAGTGAACTGGAAGGAGAACTTAAAAAGGCAGGCTTACTTAGAAAATAAAAGCCCAGATTAAAGATGGGAAAGAAAGAAAAGTGAGGGGAGAAGGCCTAACTAAGAACCAAGGTGCATGGTGAGTGGGACTGGGAAAGATGAAATAAAATGGGGCTGCTGACTTTGAAGTATGATGGGACAGAGACTATAACAGTGAGAAGTGACCTGCTAAGCAGGAGGAATGAAAAGGTCCAGGAAGAGGCAGAGCCAGGGAGACCCAGGTGGGGAGAGAGCTAGAAGCAGTAATGGCTTGGAGGAGTGGGATGGGTGCAGGTGGGGGTCACTTTCCCCAGGCCACCAGCCAGGCTCTTGGACCTGTCAGCACATGACAGGGCAGGGCCCACCCTACTCCAATCCCTGGGCCCAAGGGCCCCCCCACCTTGCTGCATGATTTCCACAATCTGCACCACTTTGTCCATGTGTTTTCGGGCAGCAATGAGCCCCTGCAGCATCAGCATCTTGTAGTAGTTAAACATGTCACCATCCAGCCCTCCCATCACCTGGAGAATGGAGGGGTTAAGTGGGAAGGGCAGCTCTGCAGAGGAGGGCTCTGACCTTCCCCAGTCACTCTTCATCACTCCTCCCCTCTCTGGGACAGAGCCCACAGCCTCACTTTCAGTGAGGACCCGCAACCCCTCTTCCCCCCTTGTTAGCATGGCCATCTCATTCCACTTTACAGAACCCCCAAGTTGACCCTCCCCTGGCAGGGAGCTTGATGGAGACGGCTTTATAACTCACATCCACAAACTCTGTGGTCAGCTTAAATGCTGAAGTCTCAAAGCCCAGGTTGCGAGGGGAGCTGGACAGGATGAAACCGAAGTCAATGTGGATGATGTGCCCATCAGCATCTAGAAGGATATTCCCATTGTGCCTGATGAGGAGATAAAGATGGTCCATAAAGGAGGCAGAGGCAGACTTACACCCCCAAGAGTAAAATGTGTTGGCCAAAAGTGTTCCACAAAGCCAGCTCCTAGCTGTCTTATCTGTCCTGCCGCTAGCAGAGACCATTCCATAAGGATAAAAATGCCAGCAGAGGCTGCAGTGTCCAAAACTGCTATTAATAAGAATGAGAAAACTCAACTAACACCTCCTTTATTTAGAGGTAACCATCTGGAACACGCCCCTTAGGCCAGAGTGGTCTCTGAACCTCAAGACTCCAGAAGGTCAGTCAAGTCTCTGTGAACAGCTTTTCCCTTAATCCATACTTTCTGATGAACTTGGGTTCATCAGTGATAGCAAATAAGCAGCAGCAAACTGTGTGAGGGGCTGCCAGAAGTAGAACAGGGAGAAGTGTTTACATTCAGTTTTTTTAAAAAAAAAAGATAAATTGCAAAAAGAAAATTAGTATGGAATGCCTCTAACTAGAAGTCACATTAGTCACTGGAGGGCATATGAATTAAAGAAAAATTCCAGGTCTTAATGACTTCCAAATGAATGGCCTGCAAAAGAGCCCAGACCATGAGAAGGGGAGGAAGGCCTGGACCCATTCAGCATAACACAGCCCAGCCAAGGGAGGGCCTTTGTTAAGTAAAGTGTTCCTATTGAAGGAGGCCAGGGAGATGGGGGCCTTAAAGCCAACTGGCCCGAGGGGAAACCGGTCTCCTTTCACTCATTTCCAATCAATTCCCAGAGCACTATAGGAAGCAGAGCTGGAATTAGGAAAAGACAGGAGTTTTGTGTGGAGAAGCTGTACAATCTTACTCTGAGTTAGTTCCATGCATGTTAAACCGTTACAGGTCGGCACCTTTATATTACTGCTGTAACTTTTCTCTCCTTTCCTATATTTGGGTGTATAAATTGACTCCAACTCACTTCTACCATCAGTCATTTTCCAAAAAAAGGTTCCATAGACTATTGACTGGTGTAAGATTCCTTTATTCAACAAGGGAACCTCCTTCCAACAAGGGAACCTCCCTCAGTGCTCAGAGAATCGGGAACTGGAAAGTGCAGAGACCCATTCCTTTTTAGCCAGCAGTTTGCTTGTTCTTATTGTGGGCTGTCCTTCATTGGAAATTGGATTCAAAATCCTGACCCTTGGCCCTGAAAAAGGATTTCTAGCAAAAGCAACACCCTTTCCCTCTACATCAGGTCTGCTGTTTGCATGGCTTTGTTGCTTTGAGAATTAAGTTTCTGTGGAGGACAGCTCTCCACTTCAGACTCCTCCAGGGCTCTGGGAAGCCAGACTGTTTTCTTTTCCCCAAACCACTGACAAACAGTTTGACAAATACAGAGTTTCAGACTCTATGTATGTTAATACAAGGGTCCTACTTATTCAACACTCAGCACAACCAGCAAGAATGCAGATGCATTCTGGATGTGCAATCACAAGCAACAACGGGGTGATGTCTAGGTTGGGGCTGGGGATCAAAGTGGAGAGTGTACTGGAGGTCAGGCATGATGAGGACCTGGGGAGTCAGTCACCCACCTGTCTTTGACCTGGAGCAGGTAGCAGACAAGACAGTAACCAGCACAGCTTTGTACAAAGTTGCGCTGGGCGCTGAGGAACGCCTCGGTGGTGTAGCTGCCATGCTCCTGTAGGAAGTAATCGAGCAGGGAGAGCTGTGACTGCTTCTTCACCTGATGGATGGACACAGCATTGACCACAGGCTCTATCATGCCGCTGTCTGCAGAAATCACCAGAATTTTGTAGGGCTTGATCCAAAGGGGCACCCGTTCCTGCTCCCAGATGGACTGAGGGGAGAGACAAGGACATGGGAAGATCATCATCATTTCTATAGTTGGGGAAAGATGGTAACTGGGCCAGGGGGAAAAGAGACTTGAATCCTTTCTTAGTCTTCTTTTCTCTGCCCATCACCCTAACCAAGGTTGTCTTGGAACATTATAAACAAAATCTAAAGATCTTGCTGGGGACTAACAAGCATGGTAGGGAGGTTCGAGGAAAAAGAACAGGAGAAAGATGTAGACCAGCGGTGCTCAACCTGTGGGTTATATTCAATTTGTAACAATGAAAATACATCCTGCATATCAGATAGATTCATAACAGTAGCAAAATTATGGTTATGAAGTAGCAAGGAAAATAATTTTATGATTGGGGGTCACCACAACACGAGGAACTGTATTAAAGGGTTGTGGTATTAGGAAGGTTGAGAACCACTGATGCAGACACTAAGATGGCAGCACACCAACAAGAAGAGACAGGAATGGAGAAAGCTGTTGGTCAGGTACAACAGGAGGGAGTCACATGTGAAGAGGGGAGCCTCCTGAACACTTTGTGTGGAACAGGGTAACTAAGGGCAGGAATGTAATTTTAAGGAGTGAGAAAGAAAGAAGTGAGAAAGAAAAGGTCTGAAATCCCAGCTAGTCACAACTCATCTTCCTTCTCAGAAACGTAGAGGCAGGAGGAGTTCTTTATCCTAAAGCCTCCTGCCTGCCCTCACCTGCAGCTGTTTCAACACTTGGAAGGCTAAGAGCTCCTGACGCAAGTCATCCCCACACTTGACAATGACAGAGAGAAGCCGCCAGTTGGGAAGATGGCCATAGGGGGAGCCCTCTCGGATCCGCCTATGAGGGAAGAAAGAAGAGAATATGACGAGGAGCTCAGCCTCTCCACCTTCCATTGAAACCCACCACCCAACTTTCTGGTGGGATGCGGGTGGGGCTCCTGGTTCCCCATGCCAATCTTGATTTGCACCTCTGCACAATGGGAATGTTGGTGGGAAATAAGAGAGGAGAACAGCATGTGCTCACCTGACTTTTTCCTGCCAGGGCTCTTTGAGGGCAACTGCCGATGGGTCTTCTGGGTCCCGTCTGAAGGCAGTAGGTGTATGGGCTAGCTGCTCTGAGAGGCGCCGTCTGGCAGGAGAGAAATCCATTACCACTCCTTACATGTAAGGAGCTGACCTCTACGGGAAGGACCCCAGCCTATACCTGGACCGGACCAGCCCAGCCCAGCCCAGCCAAGAATGTTTTTAAAAATCCAAAAAACCAGGATAGTGCATAATTTAGAACCAAGACATGATTAGAGACTGGTGTTGACAGGCAATGAAAGAGAGCATGAGTGAAAGTGGTCAATGGCTGTAGAGTGCCCCCCAGACAGGCAGATCAGCTCCAGAGGAAGGAGAGGGGAAGGTAGAAAGGGCAGAGCTCTCAGGACAGCATACCGGATATCTCCTGCAGCAATGAACACAGGCTCCTTGCTCTCCTGACTAGTGATACTATCCACAGAGAACTGGGAGATGTTGTCACAGCTGTTGGCATGCACTTCAGGGAGCTAGGGGGAACAGGGAGAGGTAGCCATAGTGAGCAGAGGCCCGTTCTCTCCCTTCCCTCTGGGCAGATGACCCCAGAGGCCCCTTCCAGATCTTTCTCCAGATTGCCACATCAGTCCCACTGTGATCATCACTTTTCGAGTTCCTTTGGCAGTGGGGTGTAAACCACAGCAGGGACTAGAGGGACCCACACTGGGCGCTTTTATTCATAAGGCCGGGAGAGTCCTGAGGACAGGGATCCTACATCTTCCCTCTGAATTTGCCCTGTGCCCAGAATTGTACTCTTAACAGCCTGGGTGTGAAAGTTAAATGTGGTGATAACTGACTTCCTTGTGCCTGTACTTTCTTCTCTAAGCCTGGCATTCAAGGTCTTCCACAATTGGGACCCAACTGATTTGCCAATGGTTCCACTGCTTATGCAGACTATCTGCCTTAGCCAGCCTCCTTTCATTCCTGGTCTCTGGAGATCTCTACACATTCTTACCTCCCTCCCTTTGTCTCCTGCAGTTCCCCTGCCCGGAACGCCATCTCCTCTGTCACCATCACTGCCCAAAGCCCAAACTCAAGCTTTGCTTCTTCCTCATTCTGACACCATTTCTTGTTTGTCAGTGGGAATTAATGCTCCCTTACTGGGTTGCCAGTTAACTTTCAGGTATGTGTGGGATCATCAGCCTCTTGAGGGCAAAACATTCCACACTGTGGAACAGAGCTGTAGCCTTGGAGGCTGCTGCACTGCGCCAACCCTGGCCTTGGTGACTGTATCTCTGGATCAGTGCCAAGGCTCACTCTCCCTCTTCCCTCTCTCTAATCTATCCTTCACCCTGCTGCCAGGCAGACTCCTCAAGGCCTCTAACTGGCCACACACCATTTATTCCTCTGCATAAAACCATCTGGTCTACTGAGCCCAGGTCAGACTCTTGACCTGGCAGTCACAGCTGCTGTCCCCCTGATCTCCTTTGGCACCCTTAGCCAATCAGGACTGCTCACATTCCCCAACCCACATCCTGCACTTTGATGCCTGTGACCTGCTCATATTGTTCTCCAGGCTTGTAATACACTTTCAAGTCCAATTCAAATGCTGCCACCTTCTCCAGAAAGTCTTCTCTGAACACCAGGGAGTCAAGCATGGCATCTCCTCCCTTTGACTTTCCACAGAACTTTCTTTGCACCCCTCTAACACGTTCTTTATTACATGTACACCCCAGCCGTGAGGTCTATGTGAGCAGGGACTGCATCTTGTCTCAGCGGTATACCTTGTCCCACATGTGTCCTGGGCTCTGAGGCTGCTTCATCAATGTCTGTTGCCTGGAAGCAGATTAATTCACCACCTTCCCTGACCCTTGCACCCTCAGGTCACTTCATACCGCTTTTTAAATCTGCGTTTTGATGGCTGCCTTCTTGAGGGCTGGAGCTCTCAGAGTCCTTCTTAGCATACATGTTTCCCTCTCACCCCTAGCCCAGGACCAGACACACGCCGCACAATACATACGCTACTTGTGGACGTGGATCCTTCAGGATCTCTCACCTCCACCTGCAGCTCTCCTATGTCGTCCACAGACCAGGCTTCATCATCGTTGTCATAATTGGGGACGGTGCTGAAGCTGCCTGCCCGCTGTTCATGGGTGATGCCACATTCAGGAAGGTTTTCCACTGACCTCGTACTGCGGATCCGGTTCTCAGGGATCCGAGTGGGGACGCTGGTGGTGTCAAAGTTTTCACACTCAAGGACTTCCACATAAATAAGATAGGGCGCCTGGAGGAAAGGAATGATGGTGTGAAATGCCTGCTCCCCTGCTCTCTACCTCTCATCTGACATTCTTCCCCAGTGACCGTGACACTCACTGTCTCCCTGCCACTCTTAATGCTAGAGATTAATGAAGAGGCAGCAGGTGTAGTGGAAACAGTACTGGATTTGGAGTCAGAGGACCTGGGTTCAAAACCTGGATCTGCGACTTAGACCTGTGACTTTTAGCAAACCACTTGGCCTTTGTGGGCCTCAGTTTCCTTATCTGTAAGATGAAGGAGTTGGACTAGATGATGGAAGGTCCCATTTGGCTCTGCTCCTATGATCCGGAAAAAGGAGCATATGGTGAAATCTCAATGACATGACATTTTCTATGTTAACAAAAAGGCAAGCCAAAGGGGATGGCCTTCAGGAAAGGTTCTTGTGGCTGTGTGAGGGGGCAGAGAAATGGTTGTAGGAGTCAGACAGGGAACACTCATTCAAACTAAGCTTCTGGACCATGAGCTGGACAGACATCCCAGAAGATACTGACCCAGTGTGCAGTGGCACCCCCAAATTCCAACCACATAACATTTGTCAATATGGGTGTGAGAAACAAAACCAACAAACTCCACTGGAATCCTATTAAGTAATTCTGATTCCTGAACGGCAAGAAAGGAGCGACTGAGGTGGATACAGGCTGGGGAAGGGCAATAAAATGATGCAAGAGAAAGGGATGGGAGGCTGCTGTATGAGGAAATACTAAAGATTAGGACTCTTCAAGACTGGAAACATGGAAGCTGGGAGGGGACACATCAAGGTGAATTTAGGGAAAATAAATAAATAAAGGAACATTTATTATAAGGAACAAATGTAGAACATCTGTTCTACATTTTATTGAACAGATATAAAATTTACAGAACTCATTATGCTAAAAAGCGATACTGGTTAAGAAATGAAATCGCTTCCCAAAAGGCTTAGAGAAATTGTTAGGTGGCAGCCATAGTGGATGACAAAGGAAAAGGGGCTGTTCTGGTGACACCTCTAGCCTTCGACGCTCAGTCATAGGACACAGCATCCCAGCATATTCTGTGGTGCCCTACAAAGAAATAGATTGTGTGCGTGTGTGTGCGCGCGCGCGTGTGTGTATGTGCACGCCCATGCATTTGTGTGTAACTGCAGCCTTGAGGTTTGGGTTCCGTCAAATGGCTGCCCTTGAGAACCTAGAGGGTCACTTGTGGCCTTGAGGCTGCAGGTTCCCCACCCCTGAGCTATGTGGAGCAGTAGAGAGAACACATGACTGAGGCCTGGAAAGCCCAGGTCCTGCCAACAACTTGGCTAGTAATTTACTATGTGAGCCTAAACAAATGACTTCAGCTTTCTCCAGCCTCCACTTAGTTCTTTCTAAAGTGATATTAACACTACCTGTCCTCGCTACCTTCTACACTTTTTGTAGTTCAAGTAAGAAAATGCATGTGAACTATGCTGCCGCAGTGCAAAGAGCTATGCAAACTTAATGTGTCGTGTCAATAAGAATATTAGTGAGTGACTGGATGTGACGATCTGGTCGCTCTTACTGTGACTCCCCCACTGAGTCCCCCAGCCCCCCTGCCCCTGGCCTTTTAATCTCTTCCCCCAAATCCAAGCCTACCTCCCAAAAGTTTTTCCATACTGAACCCAAGTGGAAGACTGAAGTTTCTCGCCCAGAGCTTACCTTAGGGTTTTCAAACAGCAAACACCAGAGGAGAAAGAAGGCCCTAGATTTAACTAAGCTCTGCATGTCACTAGCAATAATGCTTGGCAAGTTTGCTGAATAAATAAGAGAAAGTGAGGTCAGCTTCTGGGCAGTGTGGGGGGACAAGTGGGAGCTTACCTACCTTATCCTTAGAGTTGAGGACAACTGCCTGAGTGTGGGGCACCCGAACCACATGGTGGTCGAAGCCAGCAGTTGGCAGCCAGACTCGGGCAGGGAGCTTGTGGTTGAGGAGGGACAGCTCAGAGATCAGCCTCTGGGTCTTCTGCTCCTTGGTGGGCAGCGTTGCCAGTCGCTTGCCAATTGCCATCAGAGATTTGATGAATTCTCGCTCAGGAGCCAGTCTGACCGGCTAAGAAGCATCAGGATAAGAGATTAGAGGGAGTTATATAGCTTCCAGACACGCCCTATTCATCAGAGACCCCTCTGATCACCTCAGGCCAAAGCTCCCTCATGTCCAGGGAGCAGCAGGATTTGGGGGATGGTTTTTGGCCCAATAGCAAGACCCTTCCCATCACCCCAGTAATCCCTGTGGAGGTCCTGAGAGGCCAGAGGGCAAATGTCAGGACTCTCCCTGTTTCAGGAGTCCTTAGGAGATATTCCCAGGATGCAGTATACAAAGAAAAGGTATGGGGAGAGGTGTCTGAGGTTTTTCAGAACATCCTTTAGTGAGAAATGCCTCTTTCTCACTAAACATAGCTCCTCATTCTGACTTACTGGGCTACCTGACTCTCTCGAGCATCTGTGGAGGTGGCTGGCACCCCTAGCTTGCCTGGGGATTGTGACAGAGATTTTGGTGGATATTTCCTCAGTAAAAATGGTTATTCCCCCAAATCCCACCCAAACACTTACAAATGACACTTCTCCCTTCCCCTTCTACCTCCCATCACTCCACATGCAAGCAATGAACATGCAGGGGTGGGAGGGAGCAGAATTTATATAATGGGTAAAACATCAGTGGGGAAAAGCAATAGCAGCTAAAGGAAGGATCAAGAAAGGGTAGTGAGAGGGGGCAGCCTCTCTCAGCCCCTGACCCAAGGGCTGAATTTTTACCTCACTCTCAATCCTTAAGGGAGACCCCATGTTTTCCGAGATGCCCTCCCCTCTCCAGCTCTGAGAGCAGCATGAACAGCACAGTCTCAAACTGGCTAGTTCTGCCAATGTCCAGAAATGGCTCATATACTATTAAAGAGGCTTTTCATACCCTGGTGTAGGATACTCTAGCCATCTCCTCAAAAAGACAGCGGTAGTCTGGGTGGGAAGGGACGGACTGGGCTGGATAGTGAAAAGGGGCTTCTTTAGCCTGGCCCCGCCCCCCCACCAGGGGAAAGAGTTTTATCAAGACTACCAGCTCAGCTTCCTATCCTACGTGCTTAGTGCTTGGCACATGGTAGACATTTAATAAATGTTTACTATTGATTTCATTCACTATCAACAGGCCACTCCTTCACATGAATAACATTTCACTTACCAGACTTTTTTTCTCAGGATTATTTTCCCTAAATGAGAATTTCTAACTTAATACTACAAGACTGACCTTCCTGGGAAAGGCATGTGGTACAGGCCCTGACTTCACATATCCACTAAGACTAGGAGTTACAGAAGGAATTCTCAGGAATCCCAGTCAAGAATTAAACTGAGTTCTTTTCATGAATTTAGAATGTCAAGTATGAGGAATACAACAGATTGGGGGGCTTCCAATTCTCAAAGACACACCCAAATGTCCAGTGAGGGAAGCAGGATGAAAGGAAGAATGAACTTAGAAATTCACCCTGACCCTCTGATGTGATCACTCAAGTAGAAAGACTATTACTACCTTGGACTTTGTGTTCATAAGAGTCATCTCAGAAAAGAGGTTGGGACTCTCCCTGATCCTCAAATCAGGAGTATCACCCAAACTAGCTGATTATATGTTATATATCACCTCATAGGGGAGACAGGAATCATGATTGAGAAAGGAACAGCACAGAACACAGAAAACTGATTGGGGAGACAAGTAAAAAATCAAAATGCAAAAAAAAAAAATCATCCAAATCCCCAGAGGGCCCAGCATTTCCTCTCACGTCTCTGGCCATAGATAGGGTCTTTGATCCTGTACAAGTCTTGGGGGTAGGGAATGCACTGGAGCTTCAACCAAAGGAACTTATGGCAAGACAGACAAGGCAAGGAAGATGATGACTAAGAAACATTTTTGCTAATAAACTGGGAAAATAGAGGTACTTAGTTCTAGAAGAAATGAGGTTGCAGTTGAGAAATAGTCTACGGGCAAGTAAACATTTCTTTTCAAACCAAGTCCTTTTTCTTATATGTACTGGGTGCTCATTGGAGGGCCCCCAGTGAGGGGGAGGAGATAAGATGGGAGGTGTGTGTGGGGAAGAAGAGTCCTTTTGAGGGTACACATTTCTACCAAGTAGTTCCTAGAGCTAGCTCCAATGGCCAATTCCTACCAATACCTCTTGGGTGCTTGTTCCAGAGACCTGTGAAGGGTAAATAGAAAAGTTCCCTTGCTCTCACTGACTTCTGTGAGAAAAAAAAAAAAAAAGAACTGGACCTAATTCAGCTAGGGCTCAGGACAAATGGCAGCATGGTGAAAGGTAGATCCTCTCTCAGGGTCTGGGACCCTGGAGCCCTTTAAATGCTGGCCTTGGCATTTGGGCAAAGGTGAAAATACTAAAAGGAGATCTGGGGACGGAGAGGAAATGCTGCCATGGGCGGACATGGGGAGTTAGCCACCCAGCCCCAGCCTGGCCCCACTTACGGAACTGAATGACTTATCAACACTCTCGGTACTGGAGGAGAGTTCCTGGGAAAGGGGCCGGGAGGGCAAAGGGGAGAGAGGGGGAGGGGGAAGGGAGAGAGAAAAAGGCAAAGAATTTAGCTCCTATTTCAATTACAACCACTTCTCTTTCATATCTCAATTATTATATTTTTCTTTAAATAATTAAACCCGGTTATGGAGTTTGACCCTAACGCTATCATTAGTCAGAAATGACAAGAAGTAGGTTCAGATCCTCAGTCAGTGGCAGGGACAAAGGACTAACATGGTTTGTAGGAGGGTAGCGTGTCTCTCTCTGTTCCATTTTTCCCCCTCTTACTCTCACTTATTCAGCCCTTATTTCAAAGAAAAAACTCTAGGATTGAGTCCAGAAGGGGACAGCTTTTCTCAGTCTAACACTCTCAGTCAAGGCCCCAAGGCTTAGTGATTTCCAAAGTCCCAGGTCTTAAAGCAGGTCAGGTTTTACAAGATATATGGTCCTCAAATTAGGGATCTCTGGTTCTACCAGCATTAGGGTATACAGTGAAGAAAAAGAGCCGAATTTAAAAGCTGACGGATGAATCAGAACCTTCTAATTCCACATCACAAGCTGCACGCCACACTGGATGCTAGAGAGAGCAGGGGACAAAACAAGGCCCTCAAACCATCTCGTCCTCGCCAGTCTGCCCAGCACTAAGTCCTAGTTATTAACCCCTGCACTGAATATATATGCATCTGTTGATTTGATTTTGCTCTGAGCTGCAAGATGCAACTTGAAACTAAGTCTGACAGAGGGCACAGGATCAGCTGAATAGGAAGGGATGAAATCTAAAAAATAAAATTAAGAGGTGAGAGAGAAGCATATTGGGAGGAGATAGGGAGAGATAGAATAGGGTAAATTATCTCATATAAAAGAGGCAAGAGAAAACTGTTACAATGGAGGGGAAGAGCAAGAAAGTGAAATGGAATGGGTCAACCTTACTCTCATTGAATTTGGCTCAAGCATAAAATAACATACATACTCAACTGGGAATCTTGCCCTACAGGAAAGTAGGGGGGAAGGGGATAAGAGGGGAGATGATAGAAGGGAGGACAGATTGGGAAAGGGTAGTTTGAAGCAAACACTTTTGAAAAGGAACAGGGTCAAAGGAGAAAATAGAAAAAGTGGGGGGTGGGACAGGATGGAAGGAAATATAGTCTTTCACAATATAACTGCTATGGAAGTGTTTTGCGTAACTACGCATGTACAACCTATATTGAAATGCTTGCTTCTCAGTGGGGGTGGGTGAGGAGGAAAGAAGGGAAAGAATCTAAAAACAAATGTTAAAAAAATTTTTTAAATGGTTTCTTGTATATGCAAATAGGAAATAAGATATACAAGGCACTGGGGCACAGAAATCCAGAAAATTTAAGGGGGGCATGGGGGAGAATATAAGAGAGCAGATGGGGAGAAGGGGTATTCAGCAGGCTCACTATCATGGGGTGGGAGGTAGGGGAAAGTCAGGGGGAAATTTATAACTCAAAATCTTATGGAAATGAATGTTGAAAACGAAAAATAAATTAAAAAAAAAAAGAAAGAAACTAAGTCTGAGACAAAGCTGTTGTTCTGAGACAGTCTACACCTTTCCCAGCTCTGGGGGCTCTGAGGAGGTCCCCTTATGGCTCAGTCAGAACCAGGTTGGGGAAGGGGAGGGTACTTGTGGCTCCTCTTTCACAAAGCCACAGTGGCCCTCCAAATACCACCATTTTGTGGCCCATGTAATGAGGTCTTTCAGAGCTTTGGAAGGTAGTAGAGAGGCAAAGGTGTAGATGACGGCCTGGGCTTAAGGGACAGGGTCCTACTTCCTCCCTCCTCGGTAAAGATGAATGAGTAATCCCTTAGAAGTCTTAAAATCTACTTGAATATTTAACTCAGTGAATGCTACCTGAGTATTTAATAGCTCCATTCTAAACTGAAGACTGTTCCAACTCCTGCCTCTTTCCTTGGAGAACCTGAGGAGTGATGAAGACAGGAGGTTGGGGGAGGGAGGGGGACATTTAGGCAAAGTGTAGGGTAGTTGGTCCTAGAAAGCTCACCTTTCCCATGTTTTCCAGGCTGAGGGGAGGGCTGGGGAGGCAGTAAGGCCACCAAGGCCAGACCTTCCTATCTCCCATCCACCTCATCTCCCCCATTCCTACTCTGTTTCAGGGCCACCCCGTGGAGAAGGTCATGTCACTTGGCTCTTGTGAGCTCCTCCACTCTCTGGGCCTGCGTTACTCACACTGAGTCAGCTCCAAGGAGCAGGGCTGGGCCAAGAGGCTGACATCAGAACAATATCATGCTAGCAGGCTGGCTGGGGCTCACAGCATGACATAAAACAGATTTCTCTGTACAAAGGTTGAGGTAGTCCCAAGAAAGCAAGACATATCCACCAAAAATATTGCTACTGTGGTGGTAAGGGAATCAATCTAGTTAGAAATGGAAAAGAAAATTGCCTGGTGGTTAGCAGCTGAGCAAAGTTACTTAGCTTGGTTTCTCTGACCTGTCATTGTCTGTGGGTAGGAGATAAAGAAAGCCAAGTTCCAAGTCTGTCTGTTCCACTATTACACCTTACATAATCCCCATTCGAATTAAGAGACAGGTAGTGAAAATAAAGGGAAGGATAAGGGTTAGAACAGAGCCAGCAAAATTTGGATAAATAGAAGACAGAGAAAAATGGAAAATATGGAAACTGTGCCTCATCTTCCTGATGGGGGAGGGAGGAAGGGGAGAGAAGGGAGAGTAGTTCTGTAACAGCTTCCCCACAGGATAGGGCTTTGCACATTAAGCTACAAGCTCCAGAAGGGCAAGGAGCAGCTAGGTGGCAAAGTGGATAGAACACTGGGCCTGGAATCATGAAGATCTGAGTTCAAATCCAGCCTCAGTCATGTACAAGCTGTGTAACCCTGGGGGCAAGTCATTTAACCCTTTTTCCTCAGTTTCCTCATCTGTAAAAGAGGAGAAGGAAATGGCAAACCTCTCCAGCATCTCTGCCAAGAAAGCCCCAAATGGGGTCACAAAGAGCTGGACAGACTGAAATCAATGAACAACCATCAGCTCAAGGGCAGGATTTTTCTCCTCTTCATCTTTATGTGTTCACACCACTGGCACAGTGCTCTGTGTATAGTAGGTGCTTGACAAATATTTGCTGAATAACTGAATGAAATAATAAATGATGAAGGAGAGCTGGGTTGGGGCTTGGGAAGGAGAACCTCTACTTATTTCCTTTAGATCTTGGAACGCTATGCCAAAATGCACCTGGCAAGTGAGTGCTGAGGGAGCAGCATTCACGTACAAGAGACTCCAAAGCAGAGATAAAATTCCCTTCTCCAGCAGTAGGGATCAGGTCTCTATCTCCGACTCTCTGGATCACATTTCCCTCAGGGAAGGTAAGGGAATCAGATGTCTAATCCTTTTAGCACTGGATAACCAGTGAGGGTTGGAAGATCTGGTGCTCCCTCCCTTCTCCCAAGATATAGTGACCTTTGAGACAGAGCCAAAACAGGAAAATGAGTTACCTGGAAGGTCTGGCCCAACTTCCCACAAGGATGGCCCTCTATAAGATGCCCACAACCTTGCCCCTGCATTCTTTAACTTCATGGCCACCTGATCAAGTCAATACTTGATACAAGTCCATACTTGAAAAGAACCTAGTAGCCGATTTCCTTATGGTTCTGTACTATACCACACTTGTGACTCCCGGCGGGGGGGTGGGGGGGCACAGGGGGCGGGGAAGAAATCCTTCCCTAACAACCACACTCCCTTCTGTATGGTCTCTAACAATTAGAATGTAACAGTTACTTGACGGAAGAGACTGTCTCCATCCCTTGTGTGGTTTAGCAGAGGCTACTGCCTAACAGATGCCCTCTAGCCCAGCATCCCAAGAGGAAGGAAACAGTTTCATCTTAGAATGTGATCATGGGGATATAGGTACTAGAAGCAGAATCTGTTCAAAGGCCACTTCTATGGCCAGGAAGCACAGGTGACAATACCAGGAGGGAGTTTCTGGGAAATGATTCTGGACTAGAGCATACGGATTCACTCTGCCTCATTCCAGGTCAACAACCTGATTATATGATCAGGGACAAATTGGCCTGCAAAGTCTAACTCCCAGAGATAGCAGGTTCCAGACCAGTTTTGCAGTTTTCTCCCTCCCAACACAGACAGGTTGAAAGGATCCTTACTGTATTAGAAACATGGGATGTGGCACTTCCCCATGTGGGCAGATGCCAAGACTCCAGCCACATGGGGTTTCCAACAAGGGCCAATTCCTTAGTCTTTTTCTCTTCCTTCCCAAACTGGGCTGAAAGCCAGTGTGGGAGCCTGGCCAGTGGTGAGTCAGTGGTGGAGAACTGAGGCACCATTGTCTGGCTGGGACACCAGGTCACCAACAGTTGGTTGTCCACTGGGGTAGCTTCCCTTGCCATTTACCCAACTGTGGCCTGGAAGGTAGGTGTGGATTGCTGATGGAAGCTCCCCATCTTTAGGCCACATATCTATCCCAGTACTGTCTTCTTAGTCTCCTCCTGTCTCTGGTCTTACACTGAGAGCTTCTGAGACCCACTCCTATCTAGCTCACTTACTCCATTTTGTTTTCTCTCAGAAGGAAAACGGGAAACAGCAGGAAAGCAAGCTTTTACCCTCACTTTATTATCTGAGAGCTAACATGTAGTAAGAGCATTCTGACTGAATGCCGAAATAACAACAAATGAAATATGCCCTTGAATCTATGAGGGGAAGGAGCAACTGTGATGGCAGAAGAATGAGCTGACGCTGTATTAAACATCTTTCTCCATTGTCTATGACATACACGATTCTTCGTTCTTTTCCTTTCCCAACAGACTCTGTCACTCCCTAGAGATTTGAAGCAGACAGCCCAGACCTTAAGTGGAGGTAAGGAGGAATCCAGGCCACCACAAGTTCATCCTCCATAATCTCTTGGCTTTCAGGGTCTTCCTAGCAAGAAGTGGATAGAGTAAGAACACAGTGGAAAGGGTAGGTGTCTGAGATTCAGGAGACTGGTCTGCTCACTAACTAGCTGTGTGACCTTGTGCAAATTAGGTAAGTGCTCCAGAGTTTCACTTTTCTTCATCTATAAAATGGGCACCTAGATTAGATACTTTCTAATCTTTCATGCTCTAAAATTCCATGCTCCTGAATATGAAATGAAAGATTTGAAGGCAGAGGACATGGGAAATAATAGCCCTAGGCGCAAGCCCTATCCCCATGCAGCCCTGCACAACACGTTCTGGACCCAATCCTTGCATTTTACCTCCTCCTCATTCTCCACTTTGGGGTTGCTGGCCGTGCGTTTCAAATTGCTGCTGAGGCTGATGCTGGCAGTGGCATCTGATTTGGAACGCTGGTGAGTCCTTTTGGAGGGGGACAACCCCGTATCAGGAGCTGGGCTCAGGGAGGGCAGCTCCCTCTTCCGATGAGCCGGCTTCAGCTCGTCAGAAAGGATGAGCTTTCGGAGCTTGGTCCCACGGGAGTGTCGCTGGGTGGAGATGTGCATGTCTGAAGAGTAGGCTCCAAGCAGTAGGGCACACTGCAAGGAAAAATTAATGCTCTGGCGGCAGCGGTGCACAATGTAGGGCTTGATGGCATCCCCCACATCTTCGTCCATGTGGATGTACATGTTTAGCAGCTGGGGCAAATAGAAGTCAACGTCTTCGTTGCGGAAATAGAAGAGCCGATTGCCTATGTAAGCCTGAACACCGGGCTCCTTAGAGTTGTACAGGTATGAGATGGCCATGGAGATGTCAAACAGCTTTGACTCAAATAGCCTCAGCAGCCATGACTGCTTGGCTGAGTTGTTCTGCCGCCGCCTCCTTGCCCCCTTGGCTGAGCTGGAGGCCCCCACCTCATCCTCCTCTTGGATGCGGCTGGGTGGCTCATCCAGGCAGCGAAGTTCATTGCTCGTGCTGTCCCCATTGACAAGCTCAAGGGTGGACCCCTCTGGGGAGCTAGCTGCACCCCCATGCAAAAGTTTTACTTTCTCCAATACCTCCTCGCAGGCCTTTTGGGCCACCTCTGGGTCAATGACTGCCAGCTCCCCAACCCCTTCAGTGATGACACTGAGCAGGGCACCCCCATTATTTCCCGGTGGGCTTGGAGTGGACTCTGAAGAGGCATTTAGTGGGGCTGGCTCCACTGCCGTGTCTCCCATGGCCACAGCCGGACACAGTGCTTCCAAGCTGGTGAGGGAGGGAAGGAAAAGGAGAAACACAAACGAGTTAGCTTCTGTACCCTCGAGTTCCCAATGTCTTCCAACTCTCACCTACATGAAGCTCTCCCTAGAATCTGCCTTCCTTCCCTGAGTATTACCTAGCTCAATCATCATCACCTCCCTGACTACGTCCACCCCACATTCAGCACTCCTTTATTCTGTCTTTATGGACTTAGTATGATTGGTAATCTGCATTTGCTAACGTGTTGCTCTATAAGTGTATCTACCATGTTTTCACACATGTACATACATTGTTTCTCTAAATAGACTGTATCCCCTCCATAGGCATAGCCTTTCTCCTTATCGTTTATTCTCCCCCACACACACATTTTCCCTTTTATACCCATCCCTTTGGTGGTCCTTTAAACTTCAGATTTCTAAGCCTTGGCATATACCTGCTTTCACATACTCTTTGCCTGTGACAGACTCCCTTGACCTCCAATTTCTACCTACCTGTGATATTCCCTTTCCTTTAAGTCAAGACCTAGTTTAGGTGTCACCTTCTCCATCTTGCCTTATTCTCAAGAAAGACACGACAGTTTTTCCTTTAAGATCCTCAAGCCACTAAACCTGACCTCTCCTATGCACGTAATCATTTTAAGATGCGTTTTATGGTTTTTTCATCTTTTCCTCATCTCACCCCTGATTTGACTATAAGTTCTTTGGGGGTAGAAACTTGTTCATTTTCAACTTTGCCTGAAGTTGCTTAGTAACTTAAGCAGATGCCTGATAAAGATTAGATAAAGATTCTAGGAAGCTGTCCTCATTTATCACTCCTCCCACAATGTTGTTTCCATGTGTGTTCTTACCTGCCCTTTTAGACTGTAAATTCTCTGCTGGCCATAGGAAACCACGCCAGGCCAGGTTAAGAGAAAAGCATACTAGAATAATGGTTCTTAGTCTTTGGCTTTTCACGGTCCTGTTGTTTGTTTGCTCTCGTGTTTGCTCTCATGACACCCACCCTGCCCTATTCCTGAAGGAGCTAGATGGCACATATGTTATTTTTTATTGAAATGGATGAGAATTTGGGGTTGAGAAGCTTTCTCTTTACTAGATGTTACTAGAGATAACTAGTAATATTTTGGGGTGCCAAAAATCAACTACCACTACCACTAGGACTAAGAATTTTGGCTCTAGAACTTGGGGGGGAAGGATGGGTGAGAGGAGGAATAAGATCCCCATAACCCAGACTGCTTTTATGGAGAGATTCCTGGGAAAAATCTCAAGGAAAGAACACCAAGAATGAAAGATGGCTTGTCCCTCTCTCTCTCTGGTTCCCAAACATAGTC
This sequence comes from Pseudocheirus occidentalis, assembly GCA_028646575.1. Taxonomy (NCBI): domain Eukaryota; kingdom Metazoa; phylum Chordata; class Mammalia; order Diprotodontia; family Pseudocheiridae; genus Pseudocheirus; species Pseudocheirus occidentalis. Next base: position 355,928,917 of record CM053593.1, read on the forward strand.
ATCTTTTAGACTTCGCTCCGAGAGATACTGGTTAGGGCTGTAGAAACTGGAGACCCACACAGTGATCCTACTGGATCAGAGGTGAGAGAGGCACGCTTTTAATTCTAGATTAACCAGGGATCGGGAGTCAGCAATGGCTATAAGTCTACAAAGAGAATAAAACTACAGTACATTAAAAGAACACAGGCCAGTAAGAGGGCACTGGATGATCAGAATGAAGGTGAATTCTGAGGATTAGCAACAACTTTTAAGCCTAGGCCTAGTTGTATACATTTGGAGGAGCTGGGAAGTAGCTTAGACTCTATAAGCAGTCATGAAAACTCACTCCTCAGACAACATAAAGAGTAAAAGACAACCCTACCTGACTGAAGTTTTCTGGTCTACATCTCTGTGTCTACTGAGACACCAATCAAGCTGTGTGAAGCACTTCAATCAATCAGAATTGGAGGATATCTCAGAGACATCTAGTCCAGTCTATATCTGAAAAAGAATCTCTCTACAAAACAACCAACAAGTGGTCTTCCACCAGTTACCAAGCAGTCCATTTGACTTCTGGAAAGCTCCACTTTAGGAGGTCTTTAACTTCCATTTATCAATTTTAGTTTTGATGTCTAGGGCTAAAGAGAACAAATATCTTTTCAAATCCTTGAATAAAACCAGTACGCGCACCCCATGTCCTCCCTTCCCCTCCCCCTTCCCTTCTGCAGGCTAAAAATCCCTAGTTTCCCTTAGGGTTTTCCAAAGGCAAGTCCACTGTTTTCTTTGATTTCTCCTAAGAGGTCCAAGGAATGTCCTGACCACAGTCTTCCTGATGCCAATGAATTCTGGTGGAGGCTGGGGGTGGTGGTTCTACTCCGCCCCCTCCCAAAGCTGGGCAGGGCCCCTGGGGGCCTTGCTTTCTGAGCAGCATAACCAGCACTACTGCTTGTGTGGATCTGTCTCTACTCGTACTCATACAACATAAGCATATGAAGAAAACCTCAATCTTTCCTCACCACACCTCTGAAGGGCTCTCAGTCCTTTCTACTGTAACTATGGTTTAGCTAGGTAAGACTACCTGCCTTGCCTCTTATATCCTCATGGTATTCATTCTAGGTCAGAAAAGAAACTGATACAGCAGCCAAAAGTTTTTTTATTCAGCAGCCATTATTTACATTTCTTTTCTCATAATCCCTCTCCTAGTTTTTTCTGCCTCACTGACTCTTTAAATCCCCTCCCAAGCTTCCCCAGAGTCTGTATGTTCCCCAGAACTTCTGGTGAAAGTGAGCTCTGTTCATTCTCTTAAGTACAAAGTTTGAGATTTCATTCTGAGGCTTAGCAAGTACATGGCAACTTGGCCTTATTAGTGGCTAGAGAGGGAGAAGACGGAAAGGTATAAACTTCAGGATAGGGGCTTCATAATTCTCTCTTTATCCTTAGTACACACTGGAACCCTTCCAGAGAACAGAGAACTTCACCAGTTTCCAAGGGTCTTCCTTGCTGATAGCCAAACTCTGTCTGGTGGCCTTTCCCTCCAACTCTTCCAGAAGACCAGGCTTGCCAAGGGATGTGGAGCTAGACTCCTCTACCAAGGCACAAAAGGTTCCCTATGGCATACACTTAACCAGAGATGGATTTCCTAAACTGGGTTTGGGGAGAGGTATAGAGGAGTGGGTATGAAACCAACTTCCTAGTATCTCTGGTACTTAAGGTCTAGTTTTTAGGCTGGGGTTGGGAAGTTGGGAACAATGGAGGGGTTGGATGGGGAGAGAGAGAAGAGAATATACTTAGACTGTTTCTAGATTTTTGGGAATGTCAAGGTGAGTAGGGGATTCTCTGGTTCTGTAAGTCCAATACAGTCCCAAATATGGACTGTACTGTTTTCAAAGGACAAATTTTAAAATGAGGAGCTTTAGGGAGCAGTTTCATGAGGGAAAAACAACTACAGACCAGTTAAGTGAAAGGACTAGGTCATCATGTCCTGAATCTACTCTCTTTGCCCCACCCCTCTCTGCCGGAGGGGAAGAGAAAAAGGGGAGAAAAAAAAAACCAGTGAGGGAAGAAAATCCTGTTTGGTTTGCAATTTCTGTGGCTTTAAGGGTCATACCATCCCCATTTCTATTTGACCATTAAAACTCAGACGGTTTTGTGTGGGGAAGCTCCTTACCTCAAACCTACTGCCACCTGACATAACCTGAGGAGGAGATAGAAAAGGAAATTGGGAGAGGTCTTTGCTACTCTGTCTACACAAATGGCTTAGGAGTGGGGAGTGGGAGCACTGATAACAGAACGTGGACTCCATAACATGTCTGGGCAGTGTCTGGTAAGCTGGGCTGAGCATCCAGGCTTATTACAGGGCAAAGGGAAGATCATGTACATGTGCAACAGAAGGAAGTTGCTCACACTTGCCTGGCTCATCTCTGGTACTTCACCTCTGAGGATCCAGAAGTCTTCTTATTCTCAGCTACTCCACTACTCTACTCCACTGATGCATTTACTGAGTGTCTGTGCCTGAAGCTGGGTCTACCAGAGCCCAAGACCCCATCTCCTCATCATGCCTCTCTTTAGTGGGACAGGAGGAAAGGTGCTAGATTTGGATACATGTTCTCTTGTTTCCTTGTTAGCTGTGTGACTTTGGGCAAGTCCCCTCTCCTCTTTGGAGAGGATCCGCTTCCCTAATCTCTAAGATGTAGGTTGGCTTAGATGGCCTCTAAGACAACTTCCAGTTCTAAATCAAGGAGCCCACGAACCAGAAGCTGATGGTTTACTTTGGGTCAATGATGGTCACCCTGTACCTGGTGATTCTGATGTATTTCCTCTGAACATGTTCTACTCCTCAGCAAAGTATGCTCCTCAAGGGTAGGAGCTGTTCTGTTTCTGTATCCCCGAGGAGCACAGTGCTCTGCCTATAGAAGATATTTAGTGTTTCCGGAATGGAACAGAATTCTGAGACTTTCATAAATGTCATGCATTTTTCACTTCTGAACCTTTAAGATGTCATTAAATTCAGACCTCTGCCTCTAAGCTTCCTCTCTCTGAGCTTCTAGAATGTCACCGAAGAAACAGACACAACACTAGTAGTGGTTGGTCACTTATTCCACTAATAGAAGGCAGGATGATAAACTGGAAAGAGCACTTGCTCTGGAGTCAGAAGACTTGGATTCAAATTCTCTTTCTAGGGTCAAAGAGAACAAATTTAACTCTTTTAAAATCCTTGAATAAAACCAGTGTGTGCTCCCTATGCCTTAATCCCCTTCCCCCTTTGTAGGCTAAAAACCCCTAGTTTCTCTTAAAGATCTCCAAAGCTAAGTCTAAGCCTTCCTTGATTTCTCCTGGGAGGTCCAAGGAATGTCCTAACCACAATCTTTGTGATGCCAATTAATTCTGGTAGAGGCTGGGGATAGCAGTTCTTCTATTTTGCCTGTGTGACCCTGGTCAAGCTGCCTTGTCTGTAAAACTAGGACACTGGACTGGATATCCCAAGAGCTCTAGGTCTCTGAGAGAAATGGACCTGCAGTCAGGAAGCCTCGAAAACTTGATGGGACCTTGGGTCAATCCCTTAACCTCTTCATTCCAGGTTCCTCAACCATATAATGGTGGTAATGATAGCACCTTGATAGCACCTTCCTCACAAGGTTGTTGTGGGAATCAAAAGAGATCATGTGTAGATACCACCTTGTAAATTTTAAAGAGTTTTGGATCAGTATCCTTATGTCCAATGTCAACCTTAACTGTGACAGTTTCAGCCCACCTTGCCCCTCTGATAATACTGCTAAAATTGGAAGCTGGGACCTCACACTTTCCTAGGTTATAACTCAGCTTTCACATCATATAGTTAAGCAAGCTTAAGCCCTATCAAGAACCAAGTAAAAATCACAGCAATGGTCCCAAGAGAATATTGAACTTTGGGTAGGGTTTCTCCTAGGACCATCAAGTGGAAGGATGACAGTGAGCTAAATATGGCTGAATCAATAATGAATTAGGATGGGAGCTCCTTGAGCTGCATCTGAGGGAACGAGGCCAAGGAGCGGTATTGGCAGATTCTGGGCAAAAGCCTCAGCCAGTTCTGGGAGCACCAAATGGAAAAGACACATGGCAAGGAAAGGCAGCCTGGCTACTCTTTTCTAATTGAGTTCTCTCCACCCAATCCCCTTGGTTATTTGGGTGCCTCCCCATTCCCCTATGTGGTTTTCATCAAAGCTCTTACCAGAAGAGAGGTTCTCCTCTTCTACTCAAGAGCTTTCTATGCTCACCTAAAGCATTCTTCCTATGAAGAACTAGCATGGAAAAGGGAGATGGGAAAAAAAGGAGCAAAAGTGAAAGTGCAGCTGAATTTGAATTTTAGTTTTAAACACTTCTAAGTAATCAATGTTCCTGAGAAGAGTCAGCAGCAGTTCCTAGCTGGGAAATGGACAAGAGGGAAGATAAAAAGTGAGCTCCTTTAAATTATCTCAGAACCAGGTATGGGCCTGAAATCCCCTAATTACTAAGCCTCTCTTCACTAACACAACCATAACAGAGTTAGGTGGCCAATAAAGCAGCAGTCACTTAAAGCTTCACTTGAGGGTCTCTTTCCACTTCAGCCTACACATATTGGAAATGTGGGTTTACAAATTAGCCAGAGGAGAGGGTTTAGATGACACCCTGGGGTAGATGAGAAGTTAAGTGTAGCTGGGGGGAGGGGGTGTTCTCTTTTAAACATGTTAATATGATAGACTGTAGGCCATGGACATATCAGGTAAAGGAGACAAGAAAGCAAATTCCCAGGAAGACAGCATTACTACTATTAATAAATGCCTTTAGATTACAGTCCCCAAAACGTTTTATAAACAAACAAGGTAGGTCTGATTCTGTTCCTCACCCAGTCTCATACAGAGCTAACTTGTACAAAGTAAACCAATATGCCTAAGGTTACTCTGGGGGTCAAATAAGGAAGTCACAAACTGAACCCAGAAGTCTTACCACCCCATGGCTGTCTCCACTGTCCCATGCTCCTTGGTTATGCTGGCTACCTTTCAGTGTCTCACAGCTGTATTCTTCTAGTGAGCCACAGATGAGTTAAACAATTCTGCCCTGGATCAGGTCAGAAAGATACTTCTCCTGTATCTTTAAAGCAACAAAACCAAAATTAAATAGACCATATCAAAATTTCCCACAACCTCATCCATAGTGACGTCAATCCATTTAGTGCCTCCTTTTTTAACTAAGGAATTGGAAGGAAATATGAGCACCTACCAAATGTTAATAAGCACTTTATAAATATCTCACTTGATACTAGAAACAAACCCTAAAGGTAGTGACTTGATCAGGATCAACAGCTACTAAGTGTCTAAAATGATCTAAGTCTTTTTGGTTCCAGGACCAGTGCTCTATCCATCAGCTGCTCCTACAACAAAGGGAAGCCTAAACAGACTTCTCCAAAATTTCTCACCCCATGACTGGGCTCTGACACTTGGAAATCACGTCCAGTTTGACTCCCACCACTCCCCAGCCTTTCAGGGAAGCATATTTTCTTCTGCCCAGTAAAATCAGCAGCATCTTTCTAAGATATTTATTGTTTAGTTCAAAACTTTTTGGAGCTTGAAATAAGAGAGGATTAGCTAGGCAGGGGAGAATATGACAGAGGATATCAAGAATACGCACTGAAATCGGATTCAAGTGTCCCGACTATGTACCACCCAACCCAATCGCTAAGGCCCTGAGAAGCTGGGAAGAATTCATGACAGAATTCCTCAGTTGAGAAGAGGTCATCCCTGTTACATCTCATCTCTCCACCACCAGTCTATGCATGTCAACTTGAAGCTGCTTTGGGGGTGGGGAAGGGGAGAATCTAAAAAGTATTTCGGAAATGATAAAACAAAGGGGGAGGGGCGTTACCCAATCTATTCGGGATGTAAGGCCACAGTTCACCACCCTGGGGTGAAAGCCCAGTGACAGGGGGTAAAACAACTTGAGAGGAAGGGGAGGACTCGGGGTTAGCAGAGCGGGGAAGGGACAAGCAAGTACGGGACCATAAAGGAAGGAGGACAAGGGGTGGCAGGGGCCCAAGACGGCAAGAAAGAAAAATAAGTGGATGGGGATGGCTTCCAGAGGAGGAAAGAGGTCTGGGGGAAACCCTGGAGTTAGGGGGAGGAGCTAAGCAGAGGAGGAAGGCAAAGTACGTGGGAGGATCCCAAGCTTGGGGGAAAAGCTGAGAGGGAACCTGATATGCAGGTGTTCCCAGGGGCAGGGGGGCAAGTTTTGTAGTCGGACCGGGGGTGAGGAAGGAGGGTGGGGGAGCCAGGAGGGGGAAAAAAGAGGAACCCTGGAGTAGGGGAAGGGGGGAGGGGCACCTTACCTCCGGGGACCCCCGAGGAGGGGACGCGGTGTGGGGTCGGTGTCGGGCCGCCGGCGCCGCCGCCTCAGCAGCAGCAGCCGCTCCCGGACTCCATCGGCCGCCTCCGCTTCCCTGACAGCAGCGGCGGCGGCGGCGGCGGCGGCGGCGGCGGCGGCAGCGGCGGCGGCGGCAGCTGCACCAGGCCCCGGCTGTGGGGCTGCCCTCGGCACTGCCTGCGGGGGCCTTTGAGCCACCTAGACTCCGGCCAGCCAGCACAACTTCTGCTCCCCGAGACCGAAACGGACAAACAAAAAAGTCTCCCCCCACATCGGATTCCAACGTGTGGTATTTGCTTCAGAGTCTGAGTCCTCTCTGGGATTTCCTCCGCGCGTCCCCGGTGCTCAGGACCCCACTGAGCCCATAGTAACCTATGGAGGCGACTGAGGTGTCTAAGGCATGCCTATCTAGAAATAGAAAAGGGGGGTGTGTGGGTGTGGGAGGGCAGAGTATGCTACCTTAGGCCAAAGAGGCGGGGCCAGTGGTGGGCGGGTCGTCCAGCTGAAGGGGCGGGGTCAACCTTTTGGGAGCGAGTGTAGCCAGACTCTAAGGGGGCCGAGAAGGAAAATTCAGGAAGTCAGGAGTAGGGGCTGGGTTTGAAACAGTTCTGGGACTTTGCAAGAAAAGGAGTAGGGAGTGGAGTCAGTTCCGGGGGGAGGGAGGGAAGGGTGTGTTTGGTATTAAATGATTATGCAAACTATATGTAAACGAGTACCAGGGATTTCAGAGGTGGTGACTGGTTGGTCATTCATTGAATGTCAGCCTCCTCTCTATCGCATCCCGACCCCAACTCCCATGCCGTTTTGGGGGCCCAGCATAGGGCTCTTTAAATATCCCCTAGTTGCGGAGAATGGGGACGGAGAAGTCCACAAGCATTCTTCCTGGAAGGGCCGGGCTGCGGGCTCGAACCTTCTCCGGGAAGAGAGAGGCGTTTCCGGAGGCGCCGTTACCGGACCTCCCGCGAGGCCTCTGTTTCCCGCGCTTTTACCCGTAGCTCCCATAGAGGTAATTTCCTTCCCCTCCCCCCCACACTCCGGTAGAGGATCCTTCAGCACCTGGACGTAGTCGTCCGGCCCAGGCCCTGCCCACTCCCCCTTCACCCCCGCCCCTCCTGGCCTCGAGCCCGGGGTGAGCGAGAGGCGGGGCGAGTGAGGGGGGCGGGGAACTCCGCCTCGAGGCTGTGGGAGGGTCACGTGATGCCAGGTCCATTCATCTCTCCCTCTCCAACCAAATTCGCTGCGGCTCGTCTGTTGTAGCCTTTGGGGTGCGACCCTCCGGGAGAGCTCGGGGTAACCTGCCGTGGCCCCCCGCTTTCGGCAGCGTTTTTCTCTGACCCCAGCCCCAGAAAGTGGGCGGGGCACGCCCTGTCGCCTCCCTTTCCCAGGTAAGCTGGCACTGCGGGGACCCGCCTCTTGGGCCGTGGGGGACTTCCCCTCCCCAGACCTGGCGTCTCTTCTGGAGTGGAGGTTCTTCTAGTCCCCAAACTCCCGTACTGGGAGCCCCTCAGGGCAATTGGAAACTGGCTTATATCCCACCCTGCACCTCGCTTAGATCCCGGATTTGTCTGTCAGTTGATACACCTCACGTGGGCGTATGTACACAGACACGCACGTGCTTGCACACATATGCCGCGGAGGTTCTGTCCGCCGACTTTACAGATCGGCAAACGGGCTTAGAGAAGACGAGGGTGGGGAGGTGAGGGGGTTGCCTGATGTCGCGCAGGGCCAGCGACACGGAGGGCTGGACGGGTCGGGAACACCCCTCCCCCGCCTCGATCCAGTCGCTGGCCACCTTACAGAAAGGTGGTAAGGCTGGCATTGCCCTTGCTAGCTATTAATATCGTCTTTAATGGGACCATTGATACTCAGAGAGCTACAAGTTCGGCTCCTCCACATCCAAGTCTGGTCCCCCTGACAGCTCTCCGTGATCACACAGCGCTTCATCGGAGGCATTCCATATCTGCTGTTGAATGAGTACTGGATGTGGGGGGAAATGCAGAAAAAACAACAAGTGGGGTCACCTCCTTCTCGTCTAGTTGGGTACTTTCCTCCCCCTGCCTTCTGTGACATGTCACTCTCCTGATTTTTCCTTTTACCTTTGGACCAGTGCTGGTTGGTTTCCTCCTTTTGTTGTTCAGGAGTATCCCACTTTTCCTGGCCCAATTGAGGTTTTCTTGGTAAAGATACAGGAGTGGTTTGCCATTTCTTCCTCCAGCTTGTTTGACTGATGAGGAAACTGAAGCAGACAGGGTTAAATGACTTGCCTGGGATCACAAAGCTAGTAATTGTCTGAGGCCAGATTTGAATTGGATCTTCCTGATTCCTCTTTGCCACCTAGCTGCTAGCCTGCGCGTGCTCCCTGGGTCAGGTGCGATGGACCCCTTTGACAGCCTGGTGAAACCTATGGACCCCTTCTCAAAATAATATCTTTTTTTTTTTTGTCTTTTTGGAGGGGGGAAGGCAGAGCAATTGGGGTTAAGCCTAAGGTTACACAGCTAGTAAGTGTTAAGTGTCTGAGGCTGGATTTGAACTCAAGTCCTCCTGACTCCAGGACTGCTGCTCTGTTCACTGGGCCACCTAGCTGCCCCTCAGAATAACATTTTTAAAAACATAAATACATAGAATTTAAAAAGAAACAATTACATTAAAATAAAGTTATCAAAGTATTTAAGCACTGGATTTAAGAACCCCAGATCTAGCTTGTCAGTACTGGTTTAACCATCATGTTGAAACACAAAGGGAACATCCAAATCTTTTTTTTTTGGTTCCAGCCTTTATTTGGAGTTCTAGACTTGTTTTCAACTACCTGCTTGTTTCTTTGGCACCTCAAATCTAATATCTGAAACTGAAATCCTTCTCTTGACCTTTCCACATTGTTAATGGCACTACCACTTTAAGATGTGTTTGATTCAACATTTATTTGTGAAATGCCCCATGTCAGGCACTGAAGATAGAGAAAGAAAAATGAAACTGTCTCTTCTGTCAAAGAATTTATATTATGTTTGGGACTGGGGGGTAAACAAATACACAAATAAATATAATGTAAGCATATACCAAGTAAATACAAGGTAATTTCAGGAGGGGAATGAAGAAAAGGCCTCATATGGGAGGTGACACTTGAGTCATGCTTTGGAGGATACTAAGAGGCAGAGGTAAAGAGATGATATTCCAGACATGGAGAACAGCCTGGGCAAAGGCAGAGAGGTGGGAGATACAATGTTGTGTATGGGAACACCTGGTAAGTCAGTTTTACCACAATGAAGGCAGGTGGAAGCCCAGTTGTAGAGGTTTTAAAATAAATATGGCAACATGGGGCAGTGGAGAGTTTTGGATTTACAGTCAGAGGACCTGGGTTTGAATCCTGGCTCTTGCTACTAGCTTGCCCTGTGATCTTGGGCGATCACTAAACTTAGGGTTTCAGTTTCCTTATCTGTAAAATGGAGTTGAACAAGATGACAATGAATGCTCCTTCCAGTTCTGTGAGATGCCAGACTCAGAATTTTGTATTTTATCCTAGTGGTAATAGGGACCCACTAAAGATCCTTGAGCTCTAGAGCTGAGACCTATGCTTGAGGAAGATTATTTTGGAAGTATAGATAGGAGAAGGGAGAGACCAGAATTGGGAAACCAATCAGGATGGTTTCCTTTATATCCTTAAACCTAAATCTTCAATTTTCATTCATTGGGCTAAATTCTTTTAAGTCTTCTGACAAGGGAAAAATTCCTCTTCTGTTTTTCTCCTCTCCCCACAGAGCAAGCTATTGCACTAATCCAGGCATGATGGGATGAGGACCTGTAACAGGGTGGTTGCAGTGTCAGAGGAGAGAAGAGGGTATATAAGAAAAATGTTCTGACGGTAGAAACAATAGGAATTGACAGCTGATTGGATATGGGTGGTAAGAGTTTGAGGAATGAAAGATGACACCCAGGTTGAGGGCCTGTGTGGGAGGAGAGAGAAATATGGAAGAGAGGAGAGTTGGGGGAAGAAATATAGAGTATAGGTTTGGAAAGGTTGAGTTTAGCCTATGGGAGGGCCAAGTAGGGACGTGTTCTTTTCAAGCACTCTTATAACAGACTTAAAGCTGTGCTCTGTCTTTAGAACTGTAGGTAATAAAGAGTATCATCTGATAAAAAGCAGAAGATTGGAGGTTGAGAGAGGTTAAGTGAGGCTGAATGAGTAGATCTGAGAGTCATCTACCTGACAACTGTTACTGCTTATTAATCTGACCTTGTTTTCATCTATACTAACTAAATTATTCAATGAATGCTCTTCTCTCCAGCATCAGAATTGTTTCTGTGTGTTCAGAATTTCATTCTTGAGAACCTCATTTCCTTCCTGGTCTTACTTCCTCTGTAGAATTTTAGCCCATCAGAGCCTGCTTGGCCTTTCTTCAAAGCCTTTGGAATCTTTTCTTTCTATATCGAGAGTGTATGGCAAACAGTGCCCAGATTTCCTCTCTTTTGCATATATTCTAAGATGGGATAATTACTTCTCTCTAAGTATTACTATCATTTCTGCCCTAGCAGCCACCCCTATTGGGGAAAATGAGGATTAGTAGAGCAGTTTTTCTTATTGCTTCTTCTACCTTTAGAAGGATAAAATGATCATGAAGGTAAATCAGGAAATGATTAGCTGTTCTTCTTTTGCCCTTGAGCTATAGCAGATGTGTAGGTTATTGAAGTCCCCCAGAGCCTTTTATATCACACCTACATTCCATGCTTGGGATCTCTTTCCCAAGATTCTTACCTTTCTTTTCAGGTGATATACTCCAGTGTCAATTCATATGTATTTCTGCCATTTTAAATGTCATCTAGATGCTCTCCATCATGCTTCCCCATTCTGGGTCCTGGATTTACTCCAGTAGCAGTATGTTCTCAATATATAGTATAAATCTATCCCAGTTGTCTCTTGCACTGATTTTGCTCATTGTGAATAAAGAGTACCTTTCTACTGCCATAATCCAGTCCTAGGTCTTATCCCACCAAGTCTCAGTCATATTTGTGGGATCCAGTTTACTTTTTTACATTTGGATCTTCAGTTCACTTGCTTGGTACCTGTACTTTTTGTACTTGTATATAAGTCAAGAGGAGTCCTAGATTATGATACTGGGTCCTTTCTTGAATCCTATTTTATATCCTAGGAATTTGTGAGCCTATCTGTGGACATATTCTTTCTATGTTCTAGTCAGAAAGAATATTTCTCTTGTATCTAGCTTGTTGGATATATAGACAATTTTCCCTCTCTCCCTTTCTTTTTTAGGCTGAATCTCTTTTGAATGGACTTACAAGTCATTAGGGAAATAACATTTTTTCTGACATTTGTTTTGGTTTACTCCACCCTGACCAAGAGTCCTTCATCCTTATATTTGAAGTTGTGGTCGAGAAATCCAAACCCCATTCTTAAAACAGTATTTTTTTTTTAATGAACTGTTCACTTCCCACATCTGTAATTTCCTTTTGAAGCTTTGCCTTTGATTATCAGCAATGATGAAAAGGCCACATGTTCATTTAAGGTTTTTTAGTTTTTTGCCTGAGACTTTGTAATTTTAGCCTTGCTTTTAATATTTTTTCCAGAAGCATCATTTGTCCCCATATGAATAACCAAAGTGGGTACTTGTCGTCAAGTTTGCCAGGTCTTGGGAGGCTTTTCATTGAGAAGTGGATGTGTACCCTAGGAATTACAGCAGGCATTTCTTTGTTATTACATCAAGTACCCCATGTCAGGAGTTACCCACAGCTACCACTAATCTTTTCTTTGACCATTACGGAATCATTGAACATCTGATGCCATGTGTGAACCTACATCATCATTTCTTGAGGGACGTGGATCTGCTTCCTCTTTAAAACAGTCCGTGTTTCTCTTTGAAGATAGCCTCAGGTCTGTTCCTTAGCTCCTAGTGTTTAGATGTCTTTCTGCCCACTCTCCTATCTTTTGCAAACTCTCTTGTGAGAAGTGGCACAATCACAGGACTGGAAGGGACCTCCAAGCTCAACTAGTCTAACCTATGAGGAGACAAAAATGCCCTTATTGATAGTAGCACTGTGTGGTTGTCCTCTTTTTCTTTGAAAACCTCCAGTGAGGTTAAACCCACTTTTGCAGAGTTAAAATGGTTAAGAAGTTTTCTTTCCAAGCCTAAACACCACCCATCATTCTTCGTTCTGCTACTTTGGGCTGTGTAGAGTCTGATCCGTCTTCCATAAGATAGCTCTTTTAATCTTTTTCAGATAATCCTCATGTGTTCCCCATACCTCCCCCACACCCCCAAGTCTTCTCTTCCTCGGGCTAAACTTCTCTGTTTCCTTTCATCCATCCTCATAGAGCATGAACTTGAGGCCCTTTCCCATTTTGGGCACCTTCTTCTAGATCAGCCTGGGGGTCATCACCCCTTTGGGGGTTGAACGACCTTTTCACAGGGGTCACCTAAGACCATTGGAAAACACATTTCTGATGGTCTTAGGAACTCCTTATCCGTCTTAGGCTCCTCTGTCTGTCTCTATATAGATAGGTAACTTTGAGTTACCACATCTCACCAGTCAGATTGGCTAAGATGACAAAACAGGAAAATGACAAGTGCTGGAGAGGATGTGGAAAAATTGGAACTCTAATGCATTGTTGGCGGAGCTGTGAATGGATACAACCATTCTGGAGGGCAGTCTGGAACTATACCCAAAGGGCTATAAATAATTGCATACCCTTTGACCCA
>CM053593.1:355942471-355962132 GCA_028646575.1 Pseudocheirus occidentalis
AAGAAGGAAGGAAAGAAGGAAGCTCTGTTGCAGAACTGGAACTGGCTGGTTTGGTCCTCAGTGGGCAACTCAGACTTCAGTAGTGAATGACTCCATCAAATGGTTTACTGACTTTTCTTTAGTAATTTCAAATTATTTTCTACATTGGTTAGAACAGCTCACAACTCCTCCAGCAAAGTATAATATTTCAAGCCCTATGCTTGGTCTTTCTATCTTTGTAGAACCTTCCAGAGCTTGAGCTCTTATTGGCATGGTCTCCAAGACCTAGAGTCACCTCTGTGCCAAAATGAGGAATCAGGGTGGGACTTCAGTGGTAGGTTATAAAGATATAGTATTAAATTTGCTTTTCATTATAGAGGGAATGGCAAATTCATTTAGCTAGAAGAAGGTACATGGAGAATGATGAGGTTAGATCATAAACCATTAATCTGCATCTTTTGACAGTTTCCATACCAGGAGTTTCCACACTAATGAAATCATAGGACATGTGGTTTTTAAAGGGATTCTATGGATCCAGTTTTCTGGCTTACTTTCAACAGACCTTGAAGCAAGTAGCAACAGGTAATGATCATTGTTAATGCCTAGAGTCCAAATTTCATAACACAGCTTTAAAAGTTGGTTATGGCAGGTGTTCTAAAAGACCACAAGATGGGGATATGAATCCATGAAAGAAGACCTTTTTTTTTTCCCTTTTAAAAAAGAAATTTGATACTCTGCTAATCCAGGGTTGGAATTTTTTTTTTTCATTGCTAATGATGAAAACAGAATTTCAAGAGTACTTTTGCTGTTACGCTAGAAGTTGTAATGAAAGCACTTTAAAAAAACTAATTCTGATGATATTTGTCATGTATGAAATCTAGACATTTTTCTTCTCCTTCAAAATAAAAACAGCATTAGTATAAAAATCAAGGCTTTACCATGCTCTTCATTGCTCTGTTTATCTCTTTCTATGTCTCTTCAATCACAAATATAAACATAAACAACCATTAGCTGTCTGCATTGACATGCTGGGCATTTGGGATATTAAGCAAATCAGTTTTTTATGTAGGTAAACCAGACTCAAATTCTTTCTGTCTTTCTCTAAGATTGGGCAAGGCTCATTATTGAAGTAACTTCCAATTCACATTTGTGTTTTCAACATTTAGCACAGCATTTTGAGTTTAAACAGTACAAGATGATGGACCAAAAAGACAGTCCCTGCTCTGAAGGAGCTCAAAGTCAAGTAAGAAAGATAATATACAAACAACTATGTACCGACAAGATATATGAAGGATAAATCAGAAATAACACATAGGAGGGAGGCACTAGACTTAAGGGAGAATGAGAAAAAGCTCCATGTAGAAAGTGAGATTTTAATTGGAACATGAAAAAAGCCAGAGAATCCAGGAGCTGGAGATGAGGACGGAAAACATTCCAGGCATGTGGGAAAACCAATAAAAATGCCTGGAGTTGGGAGATAAAGTGTCTTGTTTAAAGACTCCTAAGGAGGCCAGTGTTGCTGGATCAGAGAGTACTGGAGTGAGGTTGGAGGGTGGGGTGTAGTGAAAGGGGTAAGGTTGGTAAGGTAGGAGGCAGGTTATGAAGGCTTTTGGCATCAAATAGAGGATTTTATATTGGGTCCTACAGGTGTAGGGAGCCACTGGAGTGTATTATGTTGAGGGGTTGACATAAGAATACTTGAACTTTAGGAGGATCACTTTGACAGATGAGTGGAGGAATAGATAGGAGTGTGGAGACACTTTTGGTGGGGAGACCAACAGGCTGTTAGCAGGTATGAAGTGCTAAGGTGGTGGTGGCAGTGCCAGAGAAGAGAAGGGGCATAAATGGGAGAAACGTTATGGAGGTAACATTGACAGGCCTTGATTGTGTGTGTGTTGTGGGGGGAGAAAGAGTGAGGAGTCCAGGATAATGCTAGGTTGCAAACTGGGTGATTGGGTAGATGGTGCCACTCTCGATAATACCCTCGAAGTTGGAAGGGAGAAGACAGTGGGTTCAGTTTTATATGTGTTGAGTTTAAAATGTTTAATAGGACATCTGATAAAAAAAATCCCAATAGGTAGTGGGAGGCTAGATGAAGTAGATTTGAGAATCATCTGCATTTTGATGACATTGAATCTATGGGCGCTGATGAGATCACCAAGTGAAATAACAGTGCAGGGGTGGGGAACCTGCGGCCTGGAGGTCACATGTGGCCCTCTAGGTCCTCATGTGCAGCCCTTTGATTGAATCCAAACTTCACAGGACAAATCCTGTCAATAAAAGGATTGGTTCTATAGAACTTGGACTCTGTCAAAAGACCAAATTCAAGAACCTAGGAGACCACATATGACCTCAAGGCCGCACGTTCCCCACCATTGGTATAAAGCAGACCTGTACCATTTTGCAGTAGATAGTAGCTAAAATTAAAATAGGCTAAACTTCTTTGGGCTGCATATAAGTTTTTAGCAGCTCATTTTCCAAGTAAAGGTGTAATTCATGATTAAACTACTTTACATTTTTAAAAAGGGAAATTTAAAATAATTACACTTATTAAGATTTTTATTTATTGTGAAATTGCTCCTCTTGGCCTAGAGACAGACTGATGATGGTTGGTTGCTGGGGTCATCTGACAAATAAGAGAGAGTGCCCAGTGGCAACCCACCTACCGAGTAATGACAGGTACAATAGTGACTAGTGGAAGGTGAGTTATGCAGGGCACTGACAAAGCATTCGTTGCATCTTTACTTTCTTTTTTTTTTTTTTGGAGGGGGTAAGGCAGAGCAGTTGGGGTTAAGTGCTTTGCCCAAAGTCACACGGTTAGTAAGTATGTCAAGTGTCTGAGGTTGGATTTGAACTCAAGTCCTCCTGACTCCAGGGCCAGTGCTCTGTTTACTGTGCCACCTAGCCACCCCTGCATCTTTACTTTCTTTCACATCCTTTACATTTTTGATGGGCCGTCTAAAATTGTCTGGTGGGCCAGCATGGCCTGTGGGCCCTATGTTGTGCAGGCCTAGCATAGAGGAAGATGGGAAGAGGATCCAGGACAGAGCCCTGTGGGATACCCATGGTTAGATGGTGTAACTTGGATAAAAATCCAGCTAAGACAGAGAAGAAGCAGACAAGTAGAAGGAGAACCAGGAGAGCTAGATCATGAAAACCTAGAGAAGAGAATATCCGCTAGAAGAGGGTGATCAGCAGTGTCAAAGACTGGAGAAAGACAAGAATTATATCTGGCCAATAAGGGTCATCGGTAACTTTGGAGAGAACAGTTTCAGTTGAATGATGACAAAGTTAAGTGAGTGAGAGGAAAGGCAGTGGAGGCACCTACTCTAGGTGGCCTTCTCAAAGCATTTAGCAACAAAGGGGAAGATAATATGGCCTGGTAACAGGTGAGGGATTTCTGAGGGTGGAGTAGAGACAGGCTGTTCAGTCACAGGGAGTGATTTAAGGTCAAGGAGGGCCATGTGCTGGAGAAGATCTGATGAAATGGCATTACACGCTCACTTAGAAGGGTTTGTCTTGGCAAGAAGAAGGGAGAGAGGCTATGGAGGAGACGGTAGCAGAAGGCATCTGAGTAATGAGGTAAAGAAAGAAGAGAAGAGGGAACTTGAATGCCTTCAATTTTTTCAGTGAAAACTATGAGGCAAAGTCCTCAGCAGAGAGTGGAGGGAGGGGGAACTTGGGAGGCCTGAGGAGGAAGAGTCACTGTGGAGAGTGAGAGAATGGGTTCATTAGGGAGATGTAGAAGGATGGTCAAGCAGCAGGGAGGGCCCAGTTGAGTTGATATAATGTAAATTTGTAGTGGCCCCAAGCAGCATGGTTTCATTATTTTCTCCAGCTTCATTCAGCAGCACATATATAGGTATGAAGTTAGCAGATGATGGGAGGAATCCAAGGCTGAAGCTTGACAGGGAAAGATCGTCATTGGGATAAAGGGGCAGGGGCCATATAGATAAATAACAGGGTTTAAGGGTTGTGAGGCAGAGGGAGAAGGAGAATGACAGTAGATTGTGATTGGATAAGGAGATTTCAGAGATCATGAATCTGGAAGTGATGTATTTATGAGTGATGACAAGATCTAGGTATGATCATATTTGTGTGTGGCTGAGATGTGGAGGAATAGGTCATGTGCAGTGATTTAAGATTTGGTTTAAGATAGATGAATCTGATAAGATTGGAACTTCCAGGTTCGTGTATTTTTATTTAAAAAAATTTTTTTTAGGTTAGTATTTTAGAGGGAGCATCAATATATATATTGAAGTCCCTTAAAATGAGGGCAGGAGTTGGGAAGGAGAAAAAGGCTGTGAGGCAGGGACTGAACTCATGGAGGAAAGAGGGGAAGTGTACTGGAGTTTAGTTGACAACAGCCACCAGAATTTTGATTGAATGACAGATGGAGATTGAGTAAACCTCAAAGGAGAATGATAGCAATAGGGATCAGGGAGTATTACAACTCTTCCAACTTGACCAGAGAGATGAAGGGGAAGGAGTAAAAGTGCAGTCAGGGCAGGAAAATGTGGTTAGAGAGGTTGTATCATCAAGGAGGGAGCCAGGTCTCAGTGAGAGCTAGAAGATAGGAGTTAGGAAAGGAAGAGATTTAAGAGGAAGCAAGATTGTTGCCTATGGAGCCGACGTTCCAGAGAACCCATTAGAATGGGTGAGTAGCTTTAACCTGTGGGGGTGGGTTCAGGGGAATGAGTATAAAAGATTGGCCAACATGGGGACAAAGAAAAGAGTTTGAATCATTGACAGCCAGGGGTTCAGAATCACTCGTAGGGTAGAGCATGAGGAGGGGGGCAGTTTATAGACTTTACAAATATCTTACTGAATTTCATCTTATTAGAATTAGACTAATGCTCTGTCCCAGGAGTTCTTAACCCAGGAATGATAGACCACCAAAGAGTCTATGGATGGATAGATAAGAAAAAAAAAAAGTTGCATCTTTTCTTCCATTATACTTTATTTTTTTTTTCTTCAGCCAGGACACATCAGGAGTACTGTGGGGAGACCAGTGGTGGATGGAAGGGGCCAGAGGCAGATGGCTAATGGTATACTTAGACTGAGCACCGTCAGGGTACTTAGCGAGTGCTGGTGGAACTAAGTGGTCAGAGGTCTCCCCATGCCCACCCCACCTCAAAGCCTGAGGAGACTTCTCTAATGCCCTAAAACCCAAAAAGATGGAGTTGGTTGGAGACATACTGCTGGGAGGGGTCAGCTGCTTAGACATGGGCCAGGATTAGGGGCCATGGTCCCTGATGCTTAAGGGGTTGGCAGGAGGGTATCTAGTCATTTGAAGCCTCTGGCTCAGGAGTGATCTCTTCACTTATTTTTCTGGAGGTGACTTGCCTGCTGGGTTGTTTCCCTGGGGAAACTTTCCAGGACCTGTCTACCCAAGTCAGTCACCAGATTGTCTATGGAAACGTAGTGCCTTAGGAAGATAGGGAAGATCAGGTGATGATATCGCAGGCCACTGGAAGCATGCACCATAGCAAGAAGGCACACTTCCCTGCATAGTAAAGGGGAACCAAAAAAGGAGGATATCAGAGAAAAACTCAGCCAGGCCAGATGTTAGGTTCGCCATCTTTGCTGGGGCTTTTAGTGGTCTTGATGGAGGCGTGTGCTGTGTCGATGAGTCTGATTAGACTGTACAACAGGGAGGCACCAAATATGAGACAGAGGGGCAGGAAGGCAATGGAACCTGGAACCAGGTAGTACTTTTTGGTACTGGAGATCTCTAGCTTCTCCAGGACATTGGTGACAATGTTTTTCTGCTCCAGAAACCTCTGGAAGTGCTGCCTCAGGCTACCCATGGCTTGTGGGACAAAGTGGGGAAGAAAAGAGACAGGGATGACTGGACCCAGGTCCAAGGGGTGACCTCCTGGGCTTCCCTGCTGCTCTGCAGTGGTGCTGGTGGCATCTCCTTCTTCAGGCTCCCAGGACCTCCACTCCTCTGCTCTCTCAGTCCCTCTTCCCTCCCTCCCACCTGGTCCTGCAACTGCTCCCATTGTAAATTTTAAAAAACATTCTAAGGCAGGGTCCATAGACTTTACCATACTACCAAAGGGTTCCATGACCCAAAACAGGTTAAGAACCTCAACTCTAGTCAACTAACATCATGTTGGACCCTGACCATCATCTAGTATATTAGTGAGCTTGGTAGTTCTGTGCACAGAGCACTGAGCCTAATGTTAGGAAGTTCAAATCTGGCCTCACATACTTATTAGCTCTGTGAGTCTGGGTAAGTCCCTAAACTTCTGTGTGGCTTAGTTTCCTTAAGTGTAAAATGGGGATCATCCTTTCAACTACCTCACAGGGTTGTTATAAGTCTCTATTGAGGTAAGAATTGTAAAGGCTTAGAGCCTAACAGAACCTAACACATACTAAGCACTTAATAAAAGCTTGTTCCTTTCCCTTTGTCTGTCTAGGGCTTCTTAAACTTATTTCACTCCTGATAATCCTTTCTGGCAGTATTCATTAGTGTTGCTTGGCCAAAGGGTTTGCCCAGTGCAAAGTGCTCATCTTTTGTGTTCACAACCAAGGCTGCAGTAAAGTTGTGCAACACAGGCAAGCTCTGCCAGAAACATCTCAGACTCATTACACATTTTGATTTTTAATTAACTTTTGGTTGTACATTCAGAAACCTTTTACTATTGCCAATATGGGGTCACAGCCCACAGTTTAAGAAGTGCTGGATCCCTTTCAGATTTGTGTCATCTGAACAATTGATGCAATATCTCTGTACCTTTATCGAAGTCATTGATAAAAATATTAAACAGCATAGGTCCTAGTACCAAGCACAGATATCTGGGGTGCTATATTGGATACCTCTTACCAGATTGACACCAAACCATTAACAGCTGCTCTTTGAGTCTACCCATTCAGCCATTTCTCAGATTTTTATTGTCTAATTTATATCCCCTAATATTCTCCACAAGAATAATATGAGAAACTTTATAAAAATATTTGCTGTGATCTAGGTAAACTATACACAGTACTCCCCTTATCCTTTAATTTAGTAATACTGTCAAAAAAAGAAATGAGGTTAGTTTGACATGACCTTTTCTTGTTGAAGCCATACTTGCTCTTTGTAATAACCAACCCCTTTTCTAGATGTTAGCCTAACATCTCTAAATTTTTTTTTCTTTTTGAGGACAATTGGGGTTTAGCGACTTTGCCAAGGTCACACAGCTAGTAAATGTGTTAAGTGGCTGAAGCTGTATTTGAACTCAGGTCCTCCTGACTCCAAGGCGGGTGCTCTATTCACTGTGCAATCTAGCTACCCCTAATTTTTTTTTTTCAAACAGCAAAATGCCACCTCCTTTCCTCCTCTCCCCCAATTTAGAGAGAAAGAAAAAACCACTATTACACATATTTACAAGCAAACAAATTTCCATATTGACCATGTACAGAAAAATATCTATGTCTCATTTTTCACTTCTCAGATGATAGATAGCATGTTTCATTACTAGTCTTCAGAAGTTGTGGTTGATTACTAGGCTGATCAGAGTTCTAAATCTTCCTAAATTGTTTGACTTTACAGTTGTTTTCTTTCTATAAATTGTTGTCCTTATTCTGCTCATTTCATTCTGTATCAGTTCATACAGATCTTCCTAGGTTTCTCTGAAACCATAATTTTCATAATTTCTTGTAACAAAATAGTATTCTATCATCTTAACATATGATAATTTGTTTATCCATTCTCCGGTTAATGGACACTCCTTCACTTTTCAATTCTTTGCCACCCCAGAAAGAACTATAAATATTTTTTTGTATCTTTAGTTGTGCTTAGGAGTTAGTTTTGCTTAAGGCTAATTTCTTTGGTAATCTGCCTTCCCTCTAATTCTCCCTTCCCTTTTCTCCCCTTTCCCTTCTGTTTCCCTGTTGAATGAAATGTATTTCTCTACCCAGCTTAGTGTGTATGTGTTTGCGTGTATGCATGCATGTGTGCGTGTGTGTTCTCTGTTCTTTGACCAGTTCAGATGAGAGTGTTTTAAGTATAAGCCACTTGAAAAAAGTCCCCACTTCTTCTTTCTTGTTTGGTTATGTGAGATATTTCCTTAGCCTTCTTTTCCCTTCTTCCCCCTTTCCCCCCATCCTCACCCTAATATTTTCTTCATCATTCTTCTTTAAGATCATAACAGAACCACTCCCAGACCTTTTGTCTAATTAAATTCCCTCTCTGGCCTTTAATGATAATAAAGTTTAGAGGGAACCCATGTATTATTTCTCCATATTATAATATAAGCAATTTACTCACATTTAGTACCTTCTGATTGTTTACTTTTTATGTTTCTCTTAACTCCTATTTTTGTACTTCAGTCTTCCTATGTGGCTCTGGTCTTTTTATCAGGAATGTTTAGAAGTTCTCTTTTTCATTAAAAGTTCAATTTTAACCTTGTAGGATTATACCTAATCTTGCCGGGGAAGTTATCCTTGGTTGTGGGCCTATCCTTTGTATAATGGATTATTATAAACCAAACCCTCTGCTCCTTAATAGTCTTGGCTGCTACATCACTTCATTTTGCCTCCTCAGTATCTGAATTATTTCTGGCAACTTGCAGTGTTGTTGTTGTTGTTGTTTTTCCAACCTGTAAGCTCTGGATTTGCTCCATAATATTCCTCGGAATTTATTTTTTGGCATTTCTTTCAGGAAATGACCCGTTTTATAACTTCTTGAAATATTGTGTCTAGGTTATTTTTTATTTGTGGTTTTCCAAGGATTCTTAAATTATTTCTCCCTGCCCTCTTTTCCAGGTTAGTTGTTTTTATGTGAGATATTTTAAATTTGCTTCTACTTCTCAGGCTTTTGATTTTTAAAAATATTTTTCATTGTCTTATGAAGCAATTAAATCTCTTTGATCCATCGTAATTTTCAGAGACTTATTTCAGGGACATTTATTTGTTGTTTGGGCAGGGTTTTTGTACCTCTTGTGTCATGCAATTATCTCTCCATATCTCTCATTTCTTTCACAGTTTTTCCCCCCTAGTGCTCTCATTTAATTTATAAAAACAAAACAAAGCAAAACATCTTTAACTCTTTTTACAACTCATTATTTCTTCCTGGAATTCTAGAATTTATATGTAAGCTGCATGTGTGTGTGTGTTCATCTGTGTTTTGTTTTTTGAGGCTTTGCTTCTAGATGTTTTGGAATCATTTTCTCCTTCAGTTTTTGTGTCTTGATCATCCCTGTCGCCATAATAACTTTTTATGGTGGGATTATTTTTTTGCTTACTCATTCTTCTAGCCAACTTCCTGACTTCAGACTTTGTATCAGGTCCACAGTCTGCATACTTTTGGAGGGACTATCTGGACTGGTCCTGCTATTGCTTTTGTGGGGTGTGGAGTGTGGCCTTATTCCGGGATCTCAGGTTCACTTCAGGCCAGGGACTACAACTTTGAGTGCTCTCAAAGTGGTCTGATCTAGGGCAAGTCTCCTCAATCCCTTCCCCCCTTCCTCACCAGAGTATGAGTTCTGCAAGTTCTTGACCTGGGTTTGGGTGTGAGCAATAAACCTGTGGGTTTGCTTACGTTGGAGTTTCAATATACTAAAAGGAAGGAATAAGCGTTTATTAGGTACTTACTGTGTGTTAGACACTGTGCTAAAAGCTTTACAAATATTCTCTCATTTGCTCTATGATGTAGGTACTGTTATCTTCATTTTTCAGTTAAGGACACTGAGGCAGGAAGAAGTTAAGTGACTTGCCCCGGGGCACACAGCGAGTGTCTGAGACTGGATTTGAACTCAAGTCTTCTTGATACTTAATACTCTACCCACTGGGCAACCTGCATTAGTAGTGACTGCCACTAGCAACCACCTGGAAAATTGCTGGTCAAGTGATAGAACTGGGTTTGAGATTCATGCCCTGCTTATTAATTTGTAGGCATTCCACAGGGTTGGAGGCAGGAGCCCTCAGCTACTGTTTACTCCTGAACTCATTCCTTGCTCAGTACATGGCTGAGACCACTCCTCATTCCAGCGTGCTAACCTTGGGCACAGGTCCTCTCCTCAGCTTGTCTTAGATCTGTGACCTGAAACTGGTAGTCAGTGACAGAGCTGTCAATTGGTACCTGTTCCAGCAGCCTACTTGAGGTCATGGAGCCACCATTTGGGCCTGGGACCTCTTCTTACCCCAATGTACAGTTTCATTCTCTTTAGCTCCTCACTCATGAATGCTCCCTCTGGGCAATCTTGACCACTCTGTCCGCACTGTCAACAGACTTCTGTTCCCTTATGCCAACCTTACTGGAAAATGACTCACTGCAACTTTTCTTGGATCTCCTATTGGAATTCAGTCTGGTGCATTTTCTTGATTTTTTTGGAGTTCTTGGGAGGGGGGGATGGCTTATAGGATTTATTCTTGTTATTCACCAAATTGACTCTGCCTCTTTCCAGCAATCGTTTAATGATCTATTCTATAGTTTTCCCAGGAGTCAAAGTAAAGCTCACTGGCCCAAGGTTTACACATTCTGAGTCAGTTAACATTGGCTCTTGTTCAGTCTCATGGTATCTGTCTCTACTGTTATCTGTGATCTTTCGGAGACCACCAAAAAATGCTGTGCTAGTTCCTGGAGAACCTGAGAATGTCATTCACCTAGTCCAGGTGGCTTAAACTCATCAAGGACAGCAAGGTGCTCTCACACTTTCTCTTTATCTCATGTACCAGCTTCATGTTGGTCATTTTTATTCTGTCAGAGATATTTGAGTTGTAGCAGAGTGGGGATGACACTTTCTTGGCAACCCCCAGACTCTCCAGCAACAAGCGCAGGTAGAGACGAGCAATCCAGACTAGGAAGTAAGAGGGATCATACATACCACACTGCTTCAGGCGTCAGTTAAATTGGGCATAATAATAGTGGATGTAATGGATGTAAGGCTCAAATGAAGTGATATATCTAAACTACTCTGTAAACTTAAAAGCATTTCAAACTATTATTATTATTATTATTATTATTACTTTTATATTACAAACCTCAAGATGACTTGGGCCTCTCTCTCAAGGATCTTTTCACTTCCATATCACTGATCAGTTCTTCCTTGTTGATCAGAATGAAGTGCAAAAAGAGCAACTCTCCCTTGTTCTCTCATCCCTTTGAAAAATCTACCATTCCTTATTCAACTATTACATTATAGCTACGGACTACCATAAAACCAAATTAACAGGGAGTGTCAGGGAGTTGTCTGCCCCACCTGTGGAACTGCAAACCCAAGTGTCAATACAGAGGTATTCCAAATAACCAGATTTGAAAAATGCCATGAGTAACTTTCCCCTGTTCCAAATTGTTCTCCAGAATGGTTGGACCAGTTCACTACTCCACTGACAATACATTAGTGTACCTATTTTCCCCCATCTTCTCCAGCATTTGTCATTTCCTATAGGCATGAGGAGGTACCTCAGAGTTGTTTTAATTTGTTTTTTTTCTAATCAATAGTGATTTAGAGTATTTAAAAAATATAACTCTGAGTAGCTTTGATTTCTTCTGAAAACTGCCTATTTATATCCTTTGACCATTTATCAGTTGGGGAATGGCTCTTATTTTTATAAATTTGGCAATCAGCTCTACTCAGTATAGATTTGAAAAATGAAGCCTTTATCTCTGCAGCCTTTGACACTTGATTGCTCTGCCCTCCTTGATACTCTGCTCTCTCTAGATTTTCAGGACACTTCTCTCTCTTGGTTCTCCTACTCTCTATCTGACCACTCCTTTCTCAGTCTCCTTTGCTGGATCCTCTTCCAGATCATGCTCATGCCATAGAATTCCTTAGAGTTCTGTCCTGGACGCTGGCTTCTCTTCTCCCTCTATACCACTTCACTGGGTGATTTCATTAGCTCTCATGAATTCATTTACCATCTCTAGGCAGATGAGTCTATCATTAGATATACTTGTCCTTTCCTAAACGCTCTGTTGACCTCCAATCTTGAACTGCAACTGTCTTTCAGACATATCACACTTGAATGGCCAGTGGACATTTTAAATTAAATATATCCAAAACAGAATTTATTATCTTTGCTCTTAAACCTTCCCCCCACCAATTTTCTGATTTCTGTAGAGGATAACATCATCCTCCCAGCCCCTCTGGCTCACAACCCAAGTCAAGGGTGGGGAACCTGTGACCTCAAGGCCACATGTGACCCTCTAGGTCCTCAAGTGCAGCCAGTCTTGTAACTGCTCCTGGACTCCTTACTATCTCTCAGCCTGACATCTAAGCTATTGCCAAGGTCTGCTAATTCCACCTTTGTAATATCTCTTGAATATGCCCCTTCTCTCCTCTAACTCTTCCCTGACTCTGGTGCAAACCCTTACCCATTCCAATCCATTGTCCATTTAGCCTCTAATTTTCCTAAAGGGCGGGTCTGATCCTGTCACATCCCTACTCAGTAGACTGTAGTAGCTCCCTATTGCCTCCAGGAACAAATACAGAATGCTCTGTTTGGCCTTCAGATTCATTTATGATCTAGTCCTCTCCTGCCCTTGCAGTCTTCTTAGACTTTGCTCCCGGCCGAGTCCTCTTGGATCCAGCGGCCTGGCCTCCTGGTTGCTCCACCAACAAGACCCTCTGTCTCTTGGCTCTGAGCATTCCTGCTGGCTCTTCTCCATCCCTGTAATGCTTTCCCTCTTCTGCTCTGACTTCTGACCCCCCTAGCTCCCTTTAAATCCCCAACTAAAATCTGCTTCTTTCTGCAGGAAGCTTTCCCCAACCTCCCTTATTCCAGTGCCTTGTCGTTTAGTTGTTCAGCGGTGTCCAACCCATGACCCTTGGACTCGTCTGTGGGGTTTTCTTGGCAAAGCTGCTGGAATGGTTTGCTACTTCCTTCTCCAGTGTGTCTCCATTTTACAGATGAGAGACAGAAACAAATGGAGGTAAGTGACTAGCCCAGGGTTACATAGCTAGTAAGTATCTAAGGATGGATTTGAACTTAGATTTATTTCTGGCTTCGGGTCTAGCGTTCCATCCACTGTGCTGCCTAACTTCCTGCCCAGTATCTTCTTTCTGTTAATTATTTTCTACTTATCTTATATTTAACTTGCTTTGTATGTATTTATTTTCATGTGGTCTCTCTCAGTGACTGTCTTTTGTCTCTTTTTGTATCCTCAGTGCTTAGCCCCATTCCTGGCACATAGTAGGTGCTTAAAAAATGTTTATTGATTGATTGGCTTTATTCAAGGCACTGCACAATTTCTCACACTAACCATAATGGCAGCACCGCCCTTAAATTAGTACAGGGCTTGCCCGGGGACCAGGACTCTGCTCATTAGAGGCACAAAAAATTATTAGGATAAAAATAAAATATGAAGAATAAAACAAAATAATTATTAATGACTGTAATGGTAATGGAATTTGAAGATGTTCCCTGCCCTTTAATAGACCTAGGGAATTTGAAGATCTTCCCTTCCCCTAATGGGCCTCAAGTAGAACCCAATGGGAGGGGCTTGATTGGGGGGAGGCATGTTTTTCAGGAAGGCCCACCCCTTTTGTTACTTTGTAGTTAGGCAGTGGGTCACAAAATTTGTGATGTCCTCTGACCCTGAAGAAGGGTATATGTATTTTGAGGTGAGGTTTTGCTTTGGGGCTCATTTATCGAAAGAGTTGTGTGATTTGGCCAGATGAGACCCTGGGCAGTCATTGAGCCCCCTGGCTTTGAAAACCCAAATGTTGGTGCTTCTCTGTCTGGCAATTAACTATGTATGTATGTATGTATGTATGTAATGGTCAGACAGCTAGAAGCCCTGTCTGTTGGTCTGTTGAATTGTACTATTTTCTCTGTATTTTTTGTCTGCTTGTAATTTCTTTCTGTATTTTCTGAAGTTCAGGGTGCTGATTTTTTTCTCCTGAACTAAGTGAATGATACACACACACACACAGACACACACACACACACACACAAATGTATATATGTATGTATATATGTATATATGTTTAATTAAAGATTGTTGATCCCTTTAAAGTTGCTTTCCTTTAGTAAAGCAGATCAAAGAACCTGTGCTAGCAGCCATCCTGGGTATGCTAGGTGCTTGCTGCTACAGTGACCTGAACAGACAAGCAAATACCACCATCATTGTATGGGTAATGGGAATGTGTGAATACACCTAAAACTAGCCAGTGTCTTGTATCATGTGGTGAAAAGGAGGTACAAAGGAAGTGTAGCAAGACTATTGGTAGAATTTTGTCCAATTTGCAGCCAAGTGTGTGACAAGCTCAGCTCTTTTGTAGAAGTCTCAACTTCCAGCTCAATCGGAGTTAGAATGGTTCATTGGGGCTTGTCTGAGTGGATTTAACTCACACCCTCTGTAGCCCCTGCCACCAGAACTCAAGGTAGAGGTATAAGACAGGGAATAGGAAACCCTTTGACTGTCCTGGAATCCTTGGCTGGGCTGGACTTAGATCCCCTCGATGTCTTCTTACAAGGGACTGAACCTAGGGATAAGACCATACCCTGGCTATAGGGTCACAAGCCTATTGCTTTGTGATGATTTCTACAGCTGTCCCTGGGTCCCTCCATGTTCTCTTGGGTAGGCCTTGGATATGAAGCCACCCTATATCCAGAACTCTGTGGAATTGGCCCTCTGAGGGACTTACAAAGTCACAAAACATGGTGGAGAAAATATCTCCCAGGATGAGGCAGCCTGCTCCACATTCCCCTTTCTTTCCCACACGTAGTGCCATGTGACGAAACCAAATATACAGTGGAGACCAAGTAATAATAACCACGACCATAGTACTAGTGTTTGCCTGGTGTTTTCAGATTTTCAAATCATTTTATATATGCTGTCTCATTTAATTCACATAACAACCCTGGGAGGTGGGTCTGAAGAGGGAGGACTGGTGTTTCAGTAGCTCCAATAACCAGAGTGCCTGGAAAGCAATCTGGAATGAATTAATGGACTCAAGGATTCTCTAAGTCAAGGTGGCAAAGATTTATTGTTACGCTGTACAGCAGGCAAGAGTTCTCAGGGAACCTGCAACCTTAAGAGGGGGCATATTATAGTTTATATAGGATAACTATGGTAAAACCTGTGCCAAATATGCTAAATAGGTTGGTCGGGGCGGGATTAGGGAGTGGTTAGTACTTAAAGGAACATGCACTTTTAATATCTACTGGGCAGGCATATTGCCCAGAATTCACTGGGAAATAGCCCAAGGCAGGGCTTCATGCAGGTGTGGTTTTAGGCTTGAAATGTCACTAAGTCACCTGGTCAAAGCTGACCAAGCTGCTACCCATCAATGTCATGTCTGACAAGATAGGTGTTGGGAGTATACATATGTCCCAAGCTAATGAGGGATTCAGGATGTATAGAATGAGCTAGGGAGTTACTTATAGATAATCTAGTGAAGGATTCATAGGTACAGCTTGTTATTGTACCAAGGGGAGATAAACATTTGTCTGGGGCTTGATCTTGAATGGTTGCTAGGCAGAGTACTGGCAGGGGAAAAGGGGCAGAGATAATGCTCTGAGGCTAGGAGGTTTGAGGCTAGGGAAAAATGTGATTTTATAAACTGAGGTAAAACTTGCTCAGGCATGCAAGCATCCCATCAGGTCTACATGATCTCCATCTTACTGGTGAGGAGACTAAGGATGGGAAAGGTTAACTCAGTAAACTTTTATAAATCAATCTCGTACTGTGCAGGGGCAGCTAGGTAGCATGGTGGACAGAGCCCTGGACCTGAAGTCAAATCTGGTTTAAGACCTTTACTAGCTGGGTGACCCTCGGCAAGTCACTTAACCCTATTTGTATCAGTTCCTCATCTGTAAAATGATCTGGGGAAGAAAATGGCAAACCTCTCCAGTATCTCTGCCACTAACACCCCAAATGGGGTCACAAAAAGTCAGACTGAGCTATTGAACAATAACTACTGTATATCACACATTGTGTTAAGCCCTGGGGCTAAAAAAGAAGGCATAAGACAGTCCCTGCTCTCAAATAGCTCACAGACTAATTTGGGGAGATTACACATAAAAAGAAGTTCTGAGCAGCTGGGTGGGCAGTGAATAGAGCCCTGGCCTTGGAGTCAGGTGGACCTGAGTTCAAATTTGACCTCAGATACTTAACACTTACTAGCCGTGTGACCTTGGGCAAGTCACTTAACACCACTTGCCCTCCAAAAAGAAGAAGAAGAAGAAGATGGAAGAAGGAAGAAGAAAGAAGGAAGAAGAAGAGAAATAGGGTGCAAGGCTGGGGGGGGGGGAGTGGAGGTAAGATGGCAGAAAGGAAGCAGTAGCTTTTCCAAGCTCCTCCAAGAATTCTGTCACTAAAAGCTAAAAAGTGAATTTGAACGGATTTAAGAGTGATAGAACCCACTGGGAGACAGAGAGTGGCAGATTCCCAGCCCAGGAAAAAGCCTACTCCGGTCTGAGCAGGGAGAACGCAGAGCACACAGGGGCTGCACCAGCACGGATCTGAGAGCAGAGTACAGCAGACTGAGAAGAAGCCTCAGCCAGACAGTAGACTCACTCACTCCAAGGATGATTTACAGCCTTCTCACTCCAGGACAGAGGATCGTCAGAGCTGGGTAAGAGAAAACACAGGGCCCACAGCAGGGTCAGCAGCTTTTCCTTGGGCTACCAGCCCGCAGCCTGGATGTTTAAAAATTACATACCCAAACTTCCAGATGTCAGGATGGAGGAATTAAACTTAATTGCTCTGATCCCTGCTCCCTGACCCAGAAGAGTCAGGAGTTAAATGCTCCATCCAAAGTAAAATCCTGAATTAGTGGAAACAGCCTCAGTCTTGGGAGTCACTGAGGAAGGGGGATGTGAGGAGTATGGAGTCTAAGCCCAGGAAGGTGGAGCCAGAAAACACTAACAATAGAAGCCCAGGTGCATCTTAGCCCCACTTGGGGGGAATCAGCTGACAGCAGCCCTGCCCTGCTCCTGGCCTGCTCCTGGCCTCCTGCTACTGAGCCTGCAGGAGCTGTAGCCCAGAGACACAGAGGTAGAAACCTGAAGGAGCCAGACCATCCCACCCCTAGAGGTTACTCTGTAAGCCTCAGGGTAACTCGGGGAAACGTTGAGAGTCTTTGCCTTAGCCTCATTCTAGTCTCTCAGAGGCTATATCTCACGAAGTGAACAACCAAACCCCTACCTCCTAGCCTGAGAAGCTCAATACCTCTGCACCCCAGAAACAGATAGCCACTTTTAAAATCCAGGACACAGGCAATCACAATAGGCAAGAAGGAGACTACAAAGGCTAGGACCATCAAATCTTTTTATAGTGAGCAAGAGCAACCAAATTCAGAAGGCAACATGGTTTCTATACTCACACTGGAGACCACGGAAGGAAATGTAAATTGGTCTCAAGCCCAAAAAGCATTCTTGGAGGACCTCAAGAGGGATTTAAAAAATGAAATTAGAGAGATAGGAGCTAAATTTAAATTACAGTGACCAAATTGGAAAAAAAAATTCACTGAAGAAAACAAATCTTTAAAAAGTAAAATTGGAGAACTAAGATGGGAGGTCCAAAATCTAACTGGAGAAAATACCTCTGTAAAAATGAAAACTGAACATATGGAAAAGGAGCTTCAAAAACTAATTGAGGAAAATAATTCACTAAAAATTAGAATCAGTCAAATTGAAGCTAAGGACTCTATGATGCAGCAAGAGTCAGTCAAATAGGGTGCAAGGCTGGGGTTGAGGGTGATCAGGGGAGGTAGGGATGTGATAAAGACCTGAAGTCTGATGGAAAATAATAAGGGCCTGGGAAATAATAATAATAAGGAAATAATAATAATAATAAGCTATCAGATATGCAGCCCATCAGAGGGAGGGCAGGGTCCCAGGGCCAGGCAGAAAGATGAGTTCTTAGAGACTGTGATGAAGTGTAAGAGATCAGCAGGTGGGAAAGAGCTACTTTCCCAGGATCCAACAGCCAGCATCCAAGGCCAGATTTGGATTTAGATCTTCCTGACTCCAGCTCACTCCTCCACTATATCAGCTAGATTAGATTACTTAGGCACATGCTCTTTGCAATCTCAGGATTAGCACATTTGGATTTGGAAACACATCTTTTCATTTTCTATTGCTTCACGGCAGGAGAAAGGAGTGGCAGATGGAAGGGATGGATGGAGGAGGGTAGATAGAAGTACTGGGTTTAATCTGCAAGGAGGTAAATTTTAGTTCCTTATCAGTTGCTGTTGAAAGACAGCTTGTTTTAGAACAGGTAAGCCCCTAACTAAGCTCTAGGATTGTGGGCAAGACTCTTAAATTCTGGTATACCTCAGGAGTAAAAAATTTTGTTTATAAATGATAGGCATGTTCTAAGGTACTAATATGTTGCCTTATGAAACCTACACACATACAAAATAGATTTTTAAAAAGAAACAAACGTGAAATAAACAAGTAAAAATATTTATTAAAGGTACAAAATCCTTTTTGCTTTCATTAAAATAGTAATTTTTAAATTTTTAAGTATTGACATTTGCACACATTGTATTCTGAGCAGTTAGTTGCTTTTGATGTTCTGCGTTTGCTTTTGGAATTTTTAACATGTCTTGCAATGGTTCCAGTGCTTAAATTCTTAATAATTCACACAAAGCGCTTCTATTACTTTAAATTTGTTTTAAAAATAAATTGTAATCATTAATGTTATGAACTTAATGTTATAAATTTAAATTTCAAAATTATTCCACCTAAAGAAGACAAATTGGTTGCCATCAAAGTACTCAACAGGAGCCTTCTCTTATATAACCTTAGATTAGAAGCTGGATAATTAGTGTATAAACTGGAATATTTTAATTTTGTATTTATTGTGTTTTTATGTGTTTAAACTGTTATAAACAGTAGTGCAAAAGGTAAAGTGGAGTACAATTTTTAATACAAAAATACTGTTATAAATTTGTATTAACAATTGAAACAATTCTACTTGATAACATTTTCTTAAATTATAATTTGCGTGTATGTTGTATATTTAATATGAAGTGTTTGAGAAAGATAGGTATTTATCTTGGGTTTTAAAAAACATTGCACTAAGAAATTTTAAAACATTATCAACATTCCATTCTTTGGTTTATTTGCACTACTAACACAACAGATAATATCTAAAAGTAAAAAATTTGAACTTCAACGTGAGACACAACAAAAATTATCTTTAAAATTAACTATTGGCGGAGCCAAGATGGCAGCGTAGAAGCAGCAGCCACCCACAGCTCCCACACAGCCACCCTAAACACCCATAAAAATATGACACTGGACAAATTCTAGGACTCTCAAACTCAAAAAATACAGAAAACACATCTCTCGCAGAAGGCAGCTGGGGAGCAGGGGATCATCCTGGCAGGACATGAGCCAAGGCCGGCCCAGCTTGAAAACGAAACCTCAGCCAGGCCCTGGGGCAGTAGGAAGGAGCCAAGCCAACCAGCAGCCAGTCTACAAGAGAGAAGAGCTACAGCCTCCAGCAACTCCACATCTACCAAGGTGTGAAAAATAGGGATTAAAGAAAGGTGTGAAAAATAGGGATTAGAGAAAGGCAGCTGGCAGGAGGGGCTCATCCCAGGCAGGGAGCTGAGACCAGCCCAGCCTG
Source organism: Pseudocheirus occidentalis (assembly GCA_028646575.1). Classification (NCBI taxonomy): domain Eukaryota; kingdom Metazoa; phylum Chordata; class Mammalia; order Diprotodontia; family Pseudocheiridae; genus Pseudocheirus; species Pseudocheirus occidentalis. The sequence continues at coordinate 355,961,967 of CM053593.1, forward strand.
AAACCGCCATGTAGCCAGGCTCCAGGGTGGCTGGGAGGAGCCAAGCCTCCCAAGCCACAGTGTGAGTCTACTTCAGAGAAGATCTAAAGCACCTGGAGCAATCTGCATAAGCCAGGATTAAAGGTCAGTGAAAGTGAGTGAAGCTTTCAAACTAAATTTGGGGGAG
>CM053593.1:355962632-355981050 GCA_028646575.1 Pseudocheirus occidentalis
CAATCCACTCTCCTCTCAACTCCAGCTGTGATTACTCCCAAGGAGTTAACTGGAAGTAAGGAGCTAAGCCTTTGGGGTGCCAAGTGCCTTCAGTAGGTGCCAATAGAAAGGGGCATGGAAGATCTTATGATTTCATTAACATTACAGGTCCCTAAGTTGGGAGTTCTTAAGCCTGAGGCATCTTATAATAATGATAATCATAACTAATATTCAAATAGTACTTACTAGGTACCAGATGCTTTATAGTTATGTCATTTAAGCCTTACAACAACCCTGGGAGATAGGTATTATTATCCCCTTTATACAGATGAGAAAACTAGGGCAGACAGAGGTTAGATGACTTGTTCAGGGTCACTCAGCTAGTGTCTGAGGCTGGATCTGAATTTAGGTCTTTCTGCCTCCAGGCCCAGCATTCTGTCTGCTGAGTCACCTAGCTGCCAATCCCTAATACTTCATACACTGCCTGGCACATTTTAAAAAAATCCAACCTATTACTTCATTTGTATAGGGGGCTCCCAGTGAGGAACTTTCTATTTTCTAATGAAGATGAGCATGCCATGCAGTGTATTGTCTTAAAGAGTTGATTAGCCAGTATGTAGAAGGCTTAGAATTTGAACCCAAGTTATCCTGACTCAGAGACCAGCTTGTTTCATTCCTTCATTCATTTCCATAGTACCACACAGCAAAGGCCTAAGATGTGAACCAGACAAAAGACGTCATTGGCAGGATAAAGAGGATTAGCTGTTCAATCTTCCAAATGATCTACAGCACCGCAGAAGTTTGTAGTTGGGAGAGAACTCAGTGACCATCTAGCGCATATCCCAGAAGGAATCCTCACTATAACATGTCCAACAAATGTCCAGCTACTAGAAGAGCTCCAAAGGGAAACCCTCCAGAAGCCACCAGAAAAGCTTTAACTCCAGGGTTCTTGGCCTTCTCTGTGTCATGGACCCCTTTGGCAGTCTGGGGAAAACTACAGACACCTTCTCAGAATGCTGGGTTTCTTTTTTTAATACATAGAATAAAATGCACAGGATTACAATTGACACCAGTTACTGAAATAGAAATCGTTGAATTCATAATGAAAATAATATATTTCTTAAAGTTCCCAGGCTCTAGGTTAAAAGCCCCTGTTATGATTACTAGGGAGTACTTCCCAAGATCAAATCTAAATTTGTCACAGAAACTTTTACTTAGAGTTTCTTCTTCCTACCCTTTCAGTCTCTCTCCCAGGGGCCTAGAGTGGAGATGGTCAAGGCGAAGTGGTCTAAGGCAGGGAGAAGGGTATGACCCTGATTCTCTGGGTGCCCCTAGAAGGGAGCTCCACCCTGGTTCTGCCTTCTCAGACTTCCAAAGTCTGCTTCTGCGAGTGAGCGATCTTTGTGCCGTTATAATTTCACAGCATTGCATTTCCATTTTCATTGCTGTTCTTTCTGTTTATATCATTGCCTACCTTGTTTTTTTATTTCTACTTACTCTGCTTTGCATCAGCTCATCTAAGTCTTCTCTGCATTCTTTACATTCATCATCTCTCACAAAGCAATGATACTCCTGTATATTTTTGGACCAAAAATGTATCTAGCTACTCCCAACTGACAGTCATCTACTTTGGTTCTAGTCTATTGATACTCCCAAAGATAGTGTAAATATTTTGGTCTGTAAGGGATTTTTCTGTTTATCTTCAGCCTCTTTGGTGTATGGGCCTAGCAGTGACTGCCTTTCTCCTTTCTTGGTATCCGTGGTGCTTGGCACAATGCCTCACACATAATAGACACTGAAGAGAAGTTTGCTGACTGGCTGACAGAAAGATTGGACCAATTCATTGCTCTACCAACAATGTATCGGTGTGATTGTCTTTCCCTATCCAGTGTTCTCTTTCTGTTTAGGCACCTGTCTTTTTGTCTCTTTCCAGTAGACTTCTCTGCTTCTTTCTCAGTACTAAAGACCACTCCAGTCATTTCCCTTCTACTCACTTTGTATCTTCACATTTTGGCCTCCCTGACTGTCATCCTCTTCTGTTCCTATGACCTCCATCAAATGCCCGCAGGAATGGTCACATCTTAGATTGCACTATTACCTGAAGATTCAGGTGAGGCTGAGATGTGTTTATGTTCTATCACAAAGATGCTGAACTTTGAAATTCACCTCATCCTTCTGCCTGAAAGTTCTCTCACTTCGCTCCTCACTCCTCCTGAACCTGCTCTTCTTGCTCACCATGATCCTCTTCCAGTCCACCCATCTAGCCCTGGCTTCGCTTCCCTTCTTCTATAGTCTTGACTCTAAAGTGAGCCATTTTAACAAATTTTTCTCCTTTTGAGGTGGCAAAGAATTGAAAATAAAGGGGGTATTCATAATTGGAATTCAGTTGAACAAACTGCAGTATATGACTATAATAGTTTTGTGCACTGAAAAATGATCAATATGGGGAATTCAGAGAAACATAAGAAGATTTGTGTGAACTGATACAGAGTATAAAATAATCAGAAACAGAAGACTAATATTCAAGTACACAATTTAAGTTAAAAAAACATTAAAATTGAGTTGAACTCTAAATAATTGTAATAACTAATATTAGGCCTAAAGAAATGTTAACAAAACATGTCTTCCTCCTCTTGGTAGGGAGATGTTATACCAGGGGACCAGAATGTCACATACGTTATTAGATGTGGTAACTATATCGATTGTTTTTACTTAACCATTTTTCTTTGTTACAAAGAAGGTTAGGAGACAGGAAAATAAGGGAAGTAGAACCAGAAATGACTGTGATGTCACAACAATAAAACTTTTTTTTAAGCCCGACATGTAATGGCTAAGCAAATTCTGGTAGATGCATATAAAATATTACTGCACCATAAGAAAAAAATTAATAGAAAGAACACAGTGAAGTGTGGTTAAATTTTTATGAACTATTGTAAACTGAAGTAAACAGAATAAAGAAAACACTTAAACACAGAAAAGACTTGAAATAGCCCACAAGCAATATTGTATATGTGGCTATACGCAATGACTACAATTATGTTGATGGAAAGAAAAAGAAAAAAAACTGGGTAACTTTAATGACCAACCCTGGCCCTGGAGGAAAAATGAGAAAATGTATCTCCTCTTCTTTTTTTTTTAAAAAGTGGGGGACTATGACTGTAGAGCATTGCTTATATTGCCAGCCTTGGGTGATGTGTTCATTTTCCTGAATCACTATTTTTTTCCTTCTTTTTATTTGTTCTTTCTTATAGAGGATGCATCTCTAGGTAGAAGGGCAAGGATGACTATATTTGGAAATGAAGATATAAAAATAAAAGACAACAATAAAATGTAAAAAAAAAATACATTGTCCTTTAACCTTGAATATCTTATACTAATTTCCCTTCTGCTGTTACCCCTTTGCTAATCTTCAACTCTGGATCGCCTTTATCTTCTCCATTCCTACCCTTGAGCCACAAAAGGAGTTATGAAACCTTGTTGACTGGGTTCATTACAATTTCATGTTATCTAACCTTAACTGGAACCACACCATTATAGGACTATCATTTTATTAACCACTGACTCCCTATCGTATTCCCCAAACCTCTCCTTAAGGTCCACCCCTATGACCTAAGTCTCAAAAAATGGTCTTGCCTCCTGCTTTGCTGAGAAAATAGATTTTATCCATTCAGAAACCGTGCAGCTCCCATCCTTCATATTTCAAATCCTCTTCCATTGCTCCAATGTAAAAAGATAAAATGATTCTCTTCTTTGCCAACGTTAACCCCTTCACTTGTGTCCATGACCCCACTGTCTCCTGGCTCTTGTCCTTTCTCACTCATCTACAAGCATACTTAGATTTCCACTATCTTTCAAAAGAATAAAAAAATTTAAAAACCCAAAAACTTTACCTTGATTCAGTCATTCCTTCACAATGCCACTCTAGCTTTCCTATATTCAATTGTTGAATTATCATTAAGGCAAGTTAGGAATTTATTAGCTATTCCTCTTTTGGCAGAGAGAGCTTCAGTGGGTATCTGAATACTTAAAATTCCTCGGAGACTATTATATCATGCCTCTGTTTCAGGCTAAAAATGGTGACCATTTTCCAAAGTCCTTGTTTGTTTCTTCCTTCTGATCATGTGCTAATATTCATGATAATATCACTTCTGTCTCTCTCTCCGTTAATCTTGAATATCCCCCCTTTCTCATCCCTCAGTTCCTATGACGTAAGTTTTCCCTACTGTTTTTCTGCTTTTGGTTCCTGCATGTTCTCACAGTAACATTATTCCAGAGCCCTTTCTAGCTCCTGTATTTGCCTGCAGATCTATCTAATATATTCAAGAAACTGATAGAAGAAATTCTGAACAAAAGCACTGAGTGAATCCAAATCTGTTTGCTGCAGTTATATAGCATGCTTTCGAGTTCTGGAGACTGTCTTGAAAAAATTCAGTGTTAAGTCATATGCTTAGATGATAGACTGACTGAATAGTATTCTTGCTCTTGGTAGTTATTCTGGTTTTTGAGGTTATTGTGGTTATCTACTTATCCCTTAAACTCTTGAGCTGTCGATCCTTCTGCATAGATTTTCTCACTCCAAAAGAGCATGAAGTATAAGAGATAAGCCATCCACAAACCCTTGAGAGCAGTCTCTGTTCTCTTACTTAAATGCTTAGCCAGTAGCTGAGCCAAAACTCCTCACTTCTGCATTCCAGCTGTCCTACAGATTTTTTAACTTGAGAACAGGACCAGACTGTTAACTGAGGAACTTAGAAGTATTCCAGGAAGTTTCTATCACAATTTTTTTTTTCTGAATGAGGTTTCACAAACAAAACAAAGGAATATCCCTTCCAACTACATTTTATGACTGATATATATGCCCATGCCCAATTTTCTCCAATAGATCTAATTCTTACAATATCTAAGTGAAACCCACAGTTCAGCACCTCTTTCTTGGGATTAAAACTTTGGGGCAGCCCTTCCTCCCCAAATACCTTTGGTTTATATTGCCCCCTCCCCCCATAAGAGTTCTCACAGGGAAAAGTTTTAAGTACAGTTCATATTTAGGTTTCTACAAATGTGAGTAGCAGAGTCTTTCATTCCTGTATAAGCAGAACCTCAAGGAAAGAAATACACTTCTTGGTTACAGGACAGCCTTCATTCCAACCCCAGAGCAAATGGAAAAGATTTACAGGAGTCCATAAGCAATGCAAATAAACAATCAGTATCATAAGCAATCAATATCAATTTCCTCTTCCTATAAATCTTCCTCCACTCCAGGTTCCCACAATCTTCTAAGGCTAACAACACCACCCTGTGGTTTGTACTCTCCTCAGAAGGTAAGCAAAATTGGGATTGCCAGTGGGGAACCCTCCAACATTTTAGTGAGTTTCATTTTCCACAAGGACACCTGCAGTGCTGCAGACTCATTGCACCATGCGGTGGTTTATATTACTGTCGGAAGGGAAATGAATTTGGTATTATTAGGTAGGCAACATTACCAACAATATGGTGGGACTCACTGGAATGCTGAGAACTTTCCTATGATGTTCCCCAAATTTTCAGGGCTACCTTATTTATTGGATCCCCTCAGAAGGGAAAATGCACTCAATAGCCCCTTGCCCATTGGATCTGTATCATATGAATAATTGTGATAGGAGCAAAGGGCGAGACCTAGGTCCCTTGGTTTCCCATATCATGACTTTGGTTCTTTGCTGATGTAATCATGCATATGGTCCTTTATTTCTTTAAGACCCACACTACCTAGGAAATCCCCCTTCTGTCCAAGGAAAAATGTATTCTCAAACTGTCAAACTAAGGGTTATTCACAAGGAAATCCCCATGCTAGCATAGCCCCCCAAAATGTCCCTTTTTCTGAAGCCTAGATTCCAGCAGTCTCAAATTTTGGCCTATTGGAGAGGCAGTTCTCAAGAATTCTCATCATTTAGCCATGTGCTTTCCTTCCACAGTTACCATGTGGTCTAGAGTTTATGCTACAGGCCCTCCAAGGCTGGAGGTGAGCTTTGTGCAGAAACTCTCTTTTCTGCCCACATGGGTGACTTCATATAGCCCTTCTGTGCATCTGCTCTAAGAATCATCAATGGTTCTTCATGGGGTGAATTCCCCCACTCCCACCCCTCCTGTAACATTTTTCAAAATCATCCTGGAAGAAAAGTAAAAGGGCAAAACAGAAGACTAAAAGGGGCTATTTATTCCCTTTCATAGGCCAGCACAAAACCCCCAAACTCTTTGTGTGTTCTACCCTAGTTTGTCCTATTCAGATGAAAGTGAGGTGCTGTAATGATACCTGCTTCCTCCTGGTTCATAGTCTTCTATTTGCCTATCCCAACTATGTAAGATGTCTCCTTGCCCTCCCCTCACTTTCTTCCCTAGTGTATTCATTTTCCCTTGTCTTCCTTTCTTCTTTTAAGATAGCCAAAGCATAACAAAACCACTCAGACTGTCTGGCTTATTTAACTTCCTTCTTTGATCATTGGTAACATTAGAATTCTGAGGAGACGTTTGTATCACTCTACAATGGAATATAAACACTCAGTAGTCCATTCTGACAGCTCACTAATATTTATCTTTTTGTGTTTCTCTTGACTCCTGTGTTTGTATATATCTCCTTTACCCAGGTTTATGCTTTTAATTCCTTTCTTTTACCCTATTGATGTTGCTAGCATTTTGATAACTATATCAAATAATAGTGGAGAAAGTGAGCTTGCTTTACTCCTGTATTTATTGGAAATGCTTATATAAAAGTTCTCAAATTTTTTGGTCTACCCCTTTATACTCTTAAAAATTATTGAGGAATCCAAAGAACTTTTCTCTACACAAAATCTACTGATATTTACAATATTAGAAATGGAAACAAGATTTGAAAACATTCATTCATTAATTCACATTAAAATATAAGTAATAAATCTATTATATATGATAATGTATATATTTATATAATTTATATTTATTAATATAAATTATGTTTATAATTTATATATATTTTGATAAAAAATAACTATATTTTCCAAAACAAAAAAATTACTGAGAAGAGTGTCTGTTTTTCCATATACTTCCAACTCTCTTTAGTATCTGGCTTAACAGAAGTCAGCTGGATTCTCCCTTCTGCTTCTGAATTCAATCTATTGTGAGATGTCATTTTGAATGAAGTATACCACTGGAGACCTCTTCTATCATTCTTTCTCCTGATTCACAGAGCCAAGAAGAGGGATCTTCATACTTGTTTCCCATTGCCAGTTCCAAATCATTTTTCTGCCATCATGTATCTGAAAACTTTCTTCCAGAGTTCATGCAAATATTTCCCTCCCCTCCCCTATTGTCTTCATTTATTAACAAGAGCTTTAGAACCTGGTTTGTAATCTTCCTTCTCAGTCATCTTCCATTATCTTCTATAACCTCAAAATTCATGTTGATGAACTTTATAACACACTGAGGAACTGATAAGTTCTTAAACTTATATCTTTATCCCATGTTAGCTACCCACCAGTATGGTCACATCTCAAAATTCATAATCCTTTGAAACTGTGCCACCCCCATAATCCTAAACTCTGGAATGACCTAAATTCTGCCTACTTAGCACTCTTCCTAAACAATTATTCACATGCTACTTTGGTCTAAATTCCAATGTCATGGTTCACTTTTCTTTCTTTGTCTCATTCACTGTATCTTCTAGCTCCTATTCTGCCTCTCCTACAGCCCTACTCCTCCTGAAGCTTTTCTTTGGCATTACCATGACCTGTGGTCCTTTCCTTGATTCTTTTGTCTTTCTCTCTGTACTTGACCTCATAGTCTATTACTTCAATGCTTCAGTAGCCATCATCAGCCTAGCCTCTCTCATCCCCTAAACCTTCTAGCAGCCTAACTCTGCTAACCATTGTTGATTAGCCTGCTGAGCAATGCTAGAAAGTCACACGAAAAAAGCTGATTCCATCCATTATAAATATACACGGCATAATTTCCGTTGGATCCTCAAAGCTGCTTACCTCATTGACTCCCTGTCAACACCCCTCACAGTAACATTCCAAACTTTTTCTGTCTTCACACTTAAGAACAGAGTTAAGTGTTAAACTTGGAATCAGAAATCCTGAGTTGGAATCTTGTGTCTGTTACCTTCTATCTAGTATGGAAAAGTCATTTGGCCTCTTTGAGCCTCTGTTCCCCATCCATAAACTGTGAGTATTGGACTTTGTGGTCTATGATATTAATGCAGGAAATGTTAGCAGCAGCAGGGATCTGTCAGCAGCTGGATCCCGAACAGAAAATTAACCCTGGCTTAACCCCAAACACTAGAACATAGCAGAAAGGTAGGATGCTCCATTTACTCAGTGAATCAAATTGGAAAGTATCCTTTTTGGATGAATCAGCCCTATTTTGGAGATCTAGTTTCTTGGACACTTGTCTGACTCTTCCAACTATGCCTACTAGTTCTGTCCGCTTTAGAGTACATCACTCCCAAACTACAGAAGTATATTTCTGGATATTAAAGAAGCTTCCTGCCTAGTTTGTAGACAATGACAATCTGTCCATTGGCCTTCTATAACCTCCTATTTGTTTCCTATTTATTCACTTCTCCCTTTTCACATACCTACCACCCTGGTGTAAGCCTTCATCATTTTCTCTACTGGACAATTTCAGTATCAGCTTATAATAAAACAATATTAAACCTCTTCATCAGTTTTTCTTCTTAAAGTTTTTTATCACTCCAATTCAACCTTCACTTGGCTACCAAAATGATTTTTCCAAAGTCCAGCTCAGATTAGGTTACCCCTCCTACTCAAGAAATTCCAGTGGCTCCCTATAATCTCCAGGATCAAATCCAAAATCTCACGTGGCTCTTCAAGTCTTTTTCAACCTGGCTTCTGGAGTGAAGCATAAAAAGATATTTTGGTCTTCTTATACTTGACTACCATCATGCCCCTTGTTCTGAGTACCCTCTGCCCTCCCCTTTTTCAACTTAGTTAACTAATTTTCACCTTCACTTTACTGGTTTATTTGCTACATGTTAACTAAATTAGCAATACCAACCGTCTTACTGTTCCTAACGTACTACCCTGTATCTCCTGATTCTATTGCCTTTTTGTACTTGTAGAATTTTGTTTGGATACATTGATTTTGAAATAGCTATGGGACATCAAATTTGAGGTGTTCAATAGGCAGTTGATGTTACAAGACCGGAACTCACAAGATAAGTTAGGGCTAGATATATAGATTGGGAGAGACAGTCTATAGCACAGTCTGTAGCACAGTCTATAGACAGAGATAGCACAGAGAGAGAGAAAAAAGGGTCAGGACAGAACCTTTGGGGATACCAATCTTTAGCTGGAGTGACCTGCATAAAGATAGAGCAAAGAAGTAAGGAATAGTCACCCAGTTAAGAGAAATCCCCAAAAGCTTCTTTCCCAGGTCCTGAATTTTTTTTTGAAAAGTTTGGCAGAGAAAGAGAATGTGAGCATATTAAGGGTAAAAACAATGTTTTTGCCTTTCTTTGTATCTCCAGGGCTTAGCACAGTGCCTGGCTTATAGTTGGTGCTTAATAAATGCTTTGGGAACTAAAATACTTTCTTGATTTATTCAAGAGACTTTTTTCTAGTCCACATTTTAACATTTTTTCAAATATTATTTTTCCTCCATGAGAACTACCCTTTACATGAATGATTCACTGTGTTTCATAGGATTTTAAATGCATTGTGCTTGTGAGTATCAATGAGTGAAGATGCAAAATTGCTGTTCTTCTGCATGTGGTGCTGACTTAGTGAATCTTGTTTGCCTAGTCCTGTGCTAATTGGTGGTATGTATTGTACAGTAATTGCATCTGGCAAGGCTCTGGAGAGGTAGCTTTCTGATGCCACTAATTTTCACTTTCATTTTACTGGTTTATTTGCTACATGTTAACTATATTTGTCTATTGATTTATTACTGTATGGTACAGTACAGTGGGCATTTGATTTAGCATGATTGGTTTGTTGAATACAATTTTAACTAAAGCTTGAACAAAATGGAGACTAAAACATTAAGAAAATTTTGTGATGAAACAGGTGTAGAAACACACAGAGATTCCCCTGATCTTAAGAGTAGACAGAATAAAAATAAAGCAAATAAAGCAAAATAAGATCATTGATAAGAGCTGTTAAAAATGTAGAGACCTGTACAGTATCTATATAGCAAGGTCAGAATGAAAGATATAACTTAATCCGGTTGTTCCTTATTGTTGTTTTGTGAGTAACCAAGATCAGGTGATGACTCAAAAATCCTTAAAACAATAAGAGTAGTCAATAGTACCTGGAAAGTGATCACCATTTTCCCTCTCACAAACACATACTCTGTCCCCCTACAAATACACATTTCCCACCTCCCTCCTTAAGAGAAGGAACTAATTTTTAAAACTGGAGGTAGCTGGATGGCATGGTGGATAGGCCTAGAGTTGGAAAGACCTGAGTTCAAATGTAGCCTCAGACACTTACTACAAGCTGTTACTCCAGGTAAGTGACTTAACTTGGTCTGCTTAGGTTTCTTCAGCTCTAAAATGGGTTGTTGCAAAGAAGAAATGCAATACCATTTGTAAAGTACTTAGCACAGTGTCTGGGCACACAGTCCGTGATTAATCGATGTCTCTTTCCTTCTTTTCTTCCTTGTTTCCTTCCTCCCCTCTTTGAAGCCTGTAAGGGCAAAGAAGGTTTGCTAGTGGAAAAATTGAGACACTTGTTTAAGCCAAGAAAAGATGCCCCACTGACCCACAGACAATGCTGAATTCAACATTTTTACATTATAATCATGAAGACTGTATAAGCTTTAATAATCACATCTCATCATATCCTCACTTGCTGCCTTCCCTCTGATTGACTTAGTGAGTAAAGCAGAAAACTCCCCCCAAACTTGGGCCCAGGGCCCAAGTGAGTTCTTTCCCACATCTTGGTTTTGACTCCACCACCATCATGCCCTGTTCTGAGTACCCTCTGCCCTCCCCTTTTTCAGCTTCCTCTGTTTGTCTTTCTCATTAGATTGCTAATTCCTTTAGGACATTTCTTATTTACATCTTGAGCACTTAGCACAGTACCTGACGTAGTAGGGAACTTAATAAATATTTATTATATTGTAAAACAATAATCCAAAACCCAGATTTGTAATGTTTGTGGTTTTCCTAGGTCTAAGTTCTCACGCTGATAATTTAACAATATGGCTAACTCCAACACTTTCCTAAAACAAATAGCAAGGAAAACAGCCAACAGAAACCAGAAAAGTTATACAGAATATACAAAGAATACATGAGTGAATAACATATTCAGGTAGGAGTGAGATAAGAGCCACATGGTCTCTAGTATTTCAAGCAAGTCCAGGGACATTATGGAAACTGATCCCCATCTGTGTCTCTCATTCTAATATCTTTGTCTCTCTACTTCCTCCCCACACTTCCTTTATCCATGTGTCTCTCCTGAAGAATGTCTGGAACCCAGTCAATAATACCAAGTGTATCTTATGCAGGTATTAACAGCAGCACACCCAGCATTCTCCCCTCCTAGTGCACAGTAACGGGATGTCTTTTGGGGGTACCACAGTTGTAGGTGTTTCAAATATGTTATAGAATTTTATCAGGAGTCAAAGTCAAGCTCATGTGTCCATTTTATTCAGCCTCTATTCTTTTCCATTTTGCTTTCTCCAATTTTGTGGAGTCTCTCCCATTTTTCATAATTTTTTCAGTGATCACTGACAACGACTTACCAATAATGCCAGCCATTTTTTCTCCATACCCTAGGATGTAGTTTGTCCAGGTTTGATGATTTTGAACTCATCAAGGACAGCTAGCTTCTTTCTTGTCTCCCTATTTCCTTTGAGTTTCAGCCCTCTATTAACCACTTTTGTCTTCTCCTTTCCACTTCAAAACAGAAGTAAAACAAAAGTTGAGTACTTCTACCTTCTCTCATTTCTTCTCATTGAACCATGCCCACCTCAAAACAGTGATCCTATTCCTTCTTTGACCCCTCCCTCCTTTCCTCCACATAGTTTTAAAGGGTCCTTAGTCTTCATCACTAGCCTTAGCTCATTCTGAGTTTTATTACTCCTGACCAGAAATATGCTGGTAAATGTTTAACGACCAACTCTCCAGAAAAAAAGAAAAAAATATTGTAATCATAATACATTTTTAGTTTAATTAACATTTTCTTATCTGTACTACCTTAAGTCTAAACAATCAACAAGACAACAAATCAAGCCTGATTTTTAGCATTTGCCAATTTTCATGGTGTAAATGCTCATGCTGAAAATTTGATAACTGGCTCTCTTAAGCCAGTACTCAGACTGTGAACTGAGACTGGAACCTCTACCCATAGTGCTGAACCAGTGCCAGGACCATTGCTGTAGGATGATCAGAAAAACAAAAGGGGAAAGTAGATGGAGCAAAGATCTGGAAGAATCGAGAAAAGGCTCAAACAAGGGACATGATTGGAAAGGAAGAGTACTTCCCTGGGACAAGAGGAAAGGAGAGGAGCAGAATAATAATACCTCATATTTATTAACAATTTAAAATTTACAAAGTACTTTATATACACATGTAGCACCCAGGCACCTCCTTCTTAAATATGGGGCCCCAGAATAGTTATCTCAAGTTCAAGGTACTTATTAAGTCCACATCTTCTCAAAATAATTCATGAACCTCCATTGATGTTTCTTTTTCTCTTCATCAGTCAGAGACTTCAAAGCAAAGGTATTTAATCAAATAGTGTAGTAGGAAAGTTTGCAATAGAACACTTCTCATAAACACAGGGCACATTTTCCCACAGATATACATTTCATCAGTGGGTAAAGTGGGTATGCACAGAGATCACATATGAAGTACCCACATGTGGGAAATATATGTTGTGATAGGAGGAATAATTTGATATAAACTATATTAGTTTTTATTTTAAAGATATTGAGAATATCCTCAAGATTTAATTGGCTCAGTACACAAAGTTTCAGGCCATTGGTGTATCATTCTAGTGTCCAGAGTACAAAAATGAACCCATTAAAAGGCAAGAATTCTTCTCTCTCATGCTTGGCTGGCTCCCCAATATGGCCAAAATGTAGATAGGGAAACTGTGCCCAAGCAAATCAGTGCAGTATCCTTGTCAATTTGTTGCCCTTTCCATGCTAATCTAAACCCTGAAAATTAAGAAAACCAAATTGGTGCTGTTCTATAATTGATTTCATTTTGTATCATTACTCACATATTTAGATAACCACCTAAATGACATTGCATTGATGTTTAGAAGTTTAGAAGTTCAGTTTTCCTGCTAATCACTCACTGATCTGTTCTTGGGTCAAAGATATCTGTTACCCCTGAAGGATGTCTACTCTGTTATCTCAGCAACAGTGGCCGTTGAGAGAAATTGCTATTTTGCTATTATGTTAACAACCAGTTATGAAATTAGGATTAAGGCCTTTTCTCCTTTATTTCCTCATTTAGGGACTGGCAGCCCATTGGTCAGTCAATTAGTTTCTGAAGGACAAAGTTGATTGATGAGATGTCCCCTAATCTTTGGGGAACACACTCCTTTGATCTTGGATGGGACTCCACCCAACTAGGATGTCTTACTTCTGTTTAGAGTGTAAACAGAATCTAATCTAGGTTTTTAATTTCCTTTTTGAAGTTGGTTTGATTTCCACTTGTCAAGGATATTTCCTTTGAAAAAATTTTTAAGACTGTTAGGATCTCCATGTTTTTGTCTTTGGTTACCAAGAGAAATCAATGACCATCAATTTGCTGATTATTAGTTAGCCTAATTAATAAATCAATGGCTAATTACAGAGAAACTCTGCCTCTTGGGCTTTTCATTAACATTTTGGCAAACACGAGAGGACCAGAGTTCTATACCCCAGATTCTTATCAGGAAACTTCCCTATATCCTTTTGGGGCCAAGTGGAAATTTAGCTGTAGCACCAACTACAATGGCACAACCAGGAAGGCTGCTAGCATAGGTTCTTATATCTGCTTTACTAGAAAAGATAGCTATTTAAGGGGTCAACAGTCTTTTTAAAATTGCATTCATCAGTTCAGGAGAAAAGTCAGCACCCTGAACTTCAGAGAAAATATAAAGAGAGAAAATAAAAGCAGAGAAAAAAGACCAACAGACAGGGTTCTGACTGTCTGAATCAACTATAAACTTTACATACATCCCTGGATTGAGAGAGCCTTTACATATAAGCAGTCTGGGAGCTCTGAATATATGGACACTTAGCATCTTGACCAAGGAATCTTTAGCCCCCAAGGCAAAATACCAACTTAGAATATACATATACTTTCAGAGCCAGAAGGCATCACAACCCTCATGATTCAGTGCCTAATTAGAAATTAGCAAAAGCTATGAAAACCTTTCTCCAAGCAAGTCTCCCCTAAGCAAGCTTCCCTTAATGAGCTCCACCTGAGGCCTTTTAATGAATGGGAAAATCTTATATCACATTAACATTACATTAGTCCACAAGGGAGAATTTTCTGTTAGGACTCTGGCTATTACTTGACTCCCTCCCTATTACCAGTAATTAGAGCTTCTCTGGGTAAGTTTATATGTTCTGTATGTGTCTTAAGTGTTGGGGGAGGGGGAATTGTACTGCAGCTTCTAATATTCACTCTCACAATGAGGGGTTTGCATCAGCAGAATGCATTCTTTTGAAAGAGATCTCCCAAAATAGAATAATGCAAATAAATGAAAAATACCTGTGTGCACAGTTTAGGGTTGTCTGGGAAACTGGGTATTTTGGGTATCAGTCTACAAACCACAACTTGTTTGCAATGTACCCCAAATTTTTGTGGAACTAGAGTTTCAAAAATCTGGGCCATTGCACTGTGAGAGAACCTCTAAAATGACTAATTCTTACTTGTCAGGTCTGTGGGGAAGTATATCAGACAATAATCTCAGTCAGACTTAAGCTCTGTCCCTTGAGCAGAGGAATTAGATATTTTTATTCTGTGTGAAAAAAGAAATTGCCTTGAACAGAGTAAGAAACAAGGAGAAGTAATTTTATATAAACTTTCATTTCTGGTCACTAGGACTCTGTGTGTTTTCATCTATTCTATGTATTTTTGTCTCTGTGTGATTTGCAAGATTAGCCTGCATTTGCTTCAGATGGGCTAAGCAGAGGGTTGAGAAGCAGAGTGAGGTCTTAATTAGCCAGACCAGTGGCTAAGGGCACTCCTTTTGTTCTGCTAAATCTTTTTGTCTTTTGATTGTGGCTAAAATTAAGAGGTAGCTAGATGGTGCAGTGAATACAGCACCGGCCCTGGAATCAGGAGAACCTGAGTTCAAATCCAACTTCAGATACTCTTTGACAAGTTCAATCTGACCTCAGACACTTAACAGTTACTAGCTGTGTAACCTTGGGCAAGTCACTTAACCCCAATTGCCCTGCCTTCTCCCCTGCAAAAACAAAAAAACAAAAACAAAAAACAACCAAAAACACAAGATACACATAATAGGGGAACTTTTCCCAAATTTATAAAAGTTTGCAAATTTGAAAGTAGAATCAAAATAGGAATTTTTCTTTTGGGCACTTTGATGATTAAAAAACCAAGCCTGGGAAGCAGAGCCAAGGTGGCAGAGAAAAGGCAGGTACTCACTTGAGCTCTCCCCCAAACCCCTCCTAATATCTTTAAATAATGCCTCAAAACAAATTCAAATTCTAAATTCTAAATTTTGTGGCAGAACCCACAAAAAGACAGAGTGAAACAACTGTCCAGCCTAAGACAACTTAGAAAGTTGGCAGGGAAGGACTGTTACGCCAGGGTGAGAGTGAAGTGCAGTCCAGTGCAGGCCATGCCAGGATAGACCAGGCCCCAGCAAACCAGGAACAGGTCTTGGGTTCTACTGAATCAGTGATGGCAGTGAAAGTAGCAGTTTCTGAACCTCTTAGCCCACAGACAGTAAGGGTGTCAGACAACTGGCCAAAAGATTACAGGTGCTTTTGCTGATACTGGGGGCAAGACTCTGCTGTATTGCCCATGCTTGGATCTGGGTCACAGTCATGGGTCTCAGTCCCAGGGTAAGGAAGAACATTAGGATACCAGAGCTTATGGGAGAGTAGAGAGCAGTACAGGACCCTGGTGACAGTTCCACAGTGGAAAAGAGCACTTGTGGTTGCTCACAGACCAGTGTACAGCAAAGGACATTGGTAAGCACATCTCTCCCCATAGCATACCATCTTGGAAGAACCAAAAGCTTACACGTCCCCAGAATAACATCTGAAAACAGGTGCACAAATCAGATGCTTAGGATGGTGCCCCCTCCACTCTGGAAGCAGAGTCTCACCTTAGCAGAGTTAAAAGTCAAGAAATAGGCTGAAAAATGAGCAAACAGTAGGAAAAGATCCTGACTATATGAAGTTACCATGATCAAAACTCCTACATCCAAAGCCTCAAAGAAATATATGAATTGGTTCCAGGTCATGGAAGATCTCAAAAAGAACTTTAAAAATCAAGTAAGAGAGGTAGAGGGAAAATTGGGAAGACAAATAAGAGTGACACAAGAAAATCATGAAAAAAAGAGTCAACGGCTTGGTAAAGGAGGCAAAAAAAAAAACAGTGAAGAAAAAAAGAAGCACAAAAATCCAATGAAGAGAAGAATGCCTTGAAAAACAGAACTGGCCAAATGGAAAAAGATGTTCAAAAATTCACTGAAAAAAGAACTCTTTAAAAAGTAGAACTGGTCAAATTTAAAAGGAGGTACAAAAGCTCACAGAAGAAAATAATTCTTTAAAAATTAAAATTGGGCAAGTGAGGACTAATAACTTTATAAGACATCAAGAAACAATGAAACAAAATGAAAAGAATGAAAAAAAATGGAAGAAAATGTGAAATCTCTCATTAGAAATATAATTGACCTGGAAAATACATCCAGGAGAGATCATTTAAGAATTATTGGAGTACCTGAAAGCCATAATCAAAAGAAGAGCCTAGGTGGTGCAGTGAATAGAGCACCAACCCTGAAGTTTGGAAGACCTCAGTTCAAATCTGGACTCAGATACTTAACACTTACTAGCCATGTGACTTTGGGCTTAATGCCAATTGCCCAGCCTTCACCTAACAGAAAAGCAAAAAAAAAAAAAAAAAAAAAAAAAGAGCCTAGATATTTAAGTAATTACCAAGGATAACTGCCCTGATATTCTAGAACCAGGGGTAAAATAGAAATTGAAAGAATCCCCCAATCATCTCCTGAAAGAGATCCCAAAATGAAAATTCCCAAGAATATTACAGGGTTCCCAAGTAAAGGAGAAAATATCACAAGCAGCCAAAAAGAAACAATTCAGATATCATGGAGTCACAGTCAGGATAACACAAGATTTAGCAGTTTCTACGTTGAAAAATCAGAGGGTTTGGAATATGATATTCTGGAAAGTAAAAGAGCTAGGATTACAACCAAGAATCACCTATCCAATGTCAAATGCACCAGAATCAGCCTCTAACCTGTGGATTTCCAGAGCTAAACAAACAAGAGCAGGCTAGAGACAAGAGAGTCAGGACACAAACAAAAATTTAATTTCAGAGTAAGAAAAATGACATATGCACATGGAAGCCCCCCCTTCTAAGAAGGAAGGTTTAATATGCTGGACTAAAGGCAGGTCTTATATATATATATATATATATATACTGGGAGGGCCATGACACAATCATTTTTATATCTTGAGATTATTCTCATGGTTAGTACTTCTTGGGACAATACAGGTTTTTCTGGGGCCTGTGGGAATAGTTATTGTCTTGTCTTAAGGGTCATGACCATTGTGTCAGGTTTAAAACCAGAGGTCTGTGACAGGAACAGAAATACAATAACTGTCAGTGACAAGGAACAGGGATTGTGAAAATGGGATGGACAGCCCTGGGAAATAGGAGGAGCTAAATTCCTCAGTGAACAACTGGTGCTGGTCCAAGCAATAGACTTTGCCAGAGGGTGATATCATCCTAAGTGCAAAGGATTATTGCTATGCCAAGCTCAGGACACAGCCTGCTGGCTTGCTTAGCTCTGGGAAACAGGGTATCTCCAAATTATATTGACATCAGTAAAACCGAATATAATCTTTTGGAGGGGACAATGGATGTTCATTGAAATAGAGGACTTTCAAGCATTCCTGATTTAAAAAAAAAACAGAACTGAATAGGAAACTTGATTTTCTTACTTAAAATGGTAAACATGAAAGAGAAATCATAAGGGATTTGATAAGGTTAAACTCTTTACATTCCTACATGGGAAAATGATACATGTAATTCCTAAAAACTTTCTTCTTATTCTGGTGGTTAGAAGTATACATAAACAGAAAGTACAGGGATAAGATGAATATGTTTCGATGCTTATTTTTATTTTTAATTTTAATTTATTTTCTTGGTTACATCATTCATTTCCACAAGGTTTTGAGTTACAGATTTTCTCCCCTTTTTGCCCCTACCCCCCAGCCCAGAACATTGATCCCACTGTAAGACCCC
>CM053593.1:355981550-356022448 GCA_028646575.1 Pseudocheirus occidentalis
AAAAAAAACTTTTCATTTGGACTCTGAGGTCACTCTGAAAACTTGCTATTTCATTTGGCTATTACAACAGGGCTGTTGTGCAGTGATGGTGGCAGAGTGGCAGAATGGTGGGAGAGGGGGCAGTATATAGATGCTTACTGAATTGTGGTTACACTAAATGTGAGATCCTTGTCAGACAGCCAATGAATGGACATGCTATTGTAAGAACTAACTTGTATTGATGGCGTCTGGGATGCTTTTGTCTGTAACCTCAGTTTGTAAAATCTCATTTGTGTTTGGGTACCAATGTATGTAACATCAGTCTATAACAAGCCTGTGTAATTAAGTTGTAAAAGTTACACTTTCTCCCTGCAATAAAGGCATTACTGCCTCTTCTCTTCCCCCCAGCCTGAAAGTCTTCCCTTAGCTAGCAAGTCTGCCTAGAAACAAGCTTCAGTAAGTGTTCTGTAAACAAATCCTTAGAGAAATGCATAGCCCCTTTGTTCTAAGTGGCCAGCTGCACTCAAAAGCCTTGAAAAACATTATCAGATAGATAACTTTGTCTCAATATGGTACCTCCTGAATCCCTAATCAGTCTAGTTCCCAGATTTGAAAACAATCAACCCTGTCCTCCCAATCAGCCATATTGGCCATACCTCATTCATCCTTGACCAAAAGTAACCTAGTGACATGTCAAGCTCCAAACCATGCCTCCAGATAGCTTCCCCCCAGGGAATTTACCAGTGAATTATGGGTAATTTGCATGCACAGTTGATACAAAAAGTGCATGTCCCATTAAGCAATGACCACTCCTCCCAAACTCCACCCTTGCCCACCTAGTTAGCATAATTAACCTTTGACTGACAATTTTATGGTTATAAGAACTGCCCCTCAAGCCACAGCTCTTTGCAGGCTGTCCTTAACCTTTTCCTGCCCACTGCAGAGCATAAAACTTTATAATCACTAGCCCCTGCTCTTTGCAGGTTCCCTTAACCATTTCCTACCTGCTGCAGAGTGTAACACTTTATAACTCTACCTTAGATCCATGTGCTTTGCAGGTTCCCCCAATCTCTTCTGTCTGCTACTAAGGCATCATATCAATAAATTTTGAAACTTTGCCAAAAGACAGCTTGGGTCCTATTTGAAATTCTTTTCCAGACAAGAACCCAGGAGGAATTATATGATATCCCTCAGACACCCCCCAGACACCCACCACACCCCCACTCGTCTTCAGTAGCATTCCTAGGATCATCAATTTTTTAGACCTAGCTGTGTTTTATACATAGTGCTTCAAGAAGATCCCAGACTGAGCTAGGGAAAGTCATCTGGTTGCTTGAGCGTGCTAATTACTGGTGAGTAAGGAGAATTACTTGTTCAGATGGGTGCCATATCTTTGCTGTTTTGTGTGTCCACTGTGTCCATACAGCTTGACACTTTTTGTATTAATGAAGCTAGAATACAAAAGTGAATTGCAACTCAATGGAACAACCGCTCAGGTTCTTCTTGGAGAGTCAGTAATTTGTGGAGTTGGCTTCATTGTGTGTCTTAAAGCAACCAGAAATAATTCATGGGTCATTTTATCATCTTGTATTGCAATACTCCTGGTTAAGTATCTGCAAAAAGGCCATCACAAAAATGATTTCAGCTTAACATACCAGCCTTGTTCACTGAGTGAGAGGAGGGTCTAGTTATGTGAAGGTCTAATTCAGTTTCAAAATGAAATCAGTAGATAACATTAATGTTTAGTGACTTCAGTGCAGAGGTGGACATAGAGGAGGAGGAAGAAGGATGTTTGAAATAGTGGTTCAGGAATAAGAACTGTCAAAGGCTTCTAAACTCCACATAAGCCCTGCACCTCTATATCATCAATATTTTCTTTGAGAAGAGAAGAGGCAGCTGCTCGATATGGCAAGTACTGAAAACAGGGCAAGGACAGTTGATCAGGCAAGTCCTTAATCAATTTCATAAAGTCCTCAGTCAACCTGATGAGTCTACACAGCTCACCCGGGCCTTTGTTGGGGCATCTTGAATGGCACCTCCCCACAGAGTGTGTGGAAATGCCCATTAACATCTTGTTTAATGGACACAGAAAATACCCGATTGGTTTTCTTTAAAAAATATTGATACTTTTTTCTTTTTTTTTCTTTTTTTTTTTTTTGCTTTTTGGAGGGCAATTGGGGTTAAGTGACTTGCCCAAGGTCACAGGCTAGTTTTTGTGTTAAGTGTCTGAGGCCGGATTTGAACTCAAGTCCTCCTTAACTCCACGGCTAATGTTCTATTCACTGTGCCACCTAGCTGCCCCCATACTTTTTTTTTTAAACCTCACTATCACTTCCCAGTGACTCCTCTTGTCCCCAGTAGAACCTTTCTTTGTAACAGATAAGCATAGATAAGTATATAATCAAAATAATTCCACACACTAGCTGTGTCTGAAATGTTTGCCTTATCTCCCAGGTCTAGCTAACCACTTTTCTGCTGAGAGGAAAGGAGCATGGCTTCCCAGCAGTCTTCCAAAGTAATGATGAGTTTCTGTGTTTCCCAAGATGATTGGTTGACTGGAATTCATGGGGATGAACTAGAGCTGGAAAGAACCACTCTTTGCCATGGTTTGTATGACAGACCAGCTCTGCCCTTTTCTGTGGCCTTCTCACCTTTTCACCTGAATGTCATGTCCAGGGCCGTGAGGTAGGTATAGCACCAATGCAATATTTTCAGCACTGACGATCACGATAAAGACCATGACTATAAGTATCACAAGACGTTCGATCACAAAATATAGCAGATTCTCCAGACAGAGGATAGAACTGAAGCATTTATTTATTTAGAACTGAATCTCAAAACCAGTAAGCTGATTCCATCATAGTACCAAAGATATTCAGAAGCTATAATAGTGCTTAGAGCCATAGCATCCTTCAGCCTTCCTACAAACCAATATAACATCAGTATTTACTCACAAACCTATATCTCCTTAATGAGCATCCTCTCTCTCGCCCAGTGTCTGGCTAGTTCTGACCAGCTTTATGTGGGCTCTGCTTTCCTTCAGCAGAACTCCTCCCACCATAGGCTCCATGTGATTACATTCAGCCTATTATGGGGCAGAGTTTACTTTCAAAAAAGGGAAGGTCTTCAAACTCTCCCCTAGGTCTATTAAAGGGCAGGGAAGATCTTCAGATTCCCATTCCTATTACAATAAGGTAGGGTCAGGATAAGAGAGTCGTTTTCTTTTCTTTTTTTTTTTTTCAGGGCAAAAGGCAGGGCAGTTGGGGTTAAATGACTTGCCCAGGTCATACAACTAGTAAGGGTTAAGTGTCTGAGGCTGTATTTGAACTCAGGTCCTCCTGACTCCAGGGCTGGTGCTCTATTCATTCCACCTGCCACTTTTGGCAGTTCTCTCTTTTTCTCCCTTAGGGGTTGGTGGTGACTTAGACCTGAAGCACATGGCATGTGTGCTCACCTACACCTTGAGAGAAGATTATCAGAGAGTGGGTTTTCTCAGTGGCCTAACAGTTGCTTGAAGACTGGGTATTGATAGATTTTGAAATTTATAATATGGTTGAAGTAGACAGGTCATTGTCCCAAGAAGAGAGCAGAAGGAGATTGCTCATTTATAGCCCTCAAAGTATGCTTGCGTCCCAGACTTAGTGGGGGGAGGAGGGAGGAGAAGAGTCTAAACCATGTGGGACTCTGAGTCTTTGGGAGGAGGGGGGACTATCCAGGTGTAATAGTAATGAAATTTGAAGATTGCTTTGTATTGCTGACAGGTACTTAGCACCTAGTTTCAAATTAAGTCTCTTTTAAAGAAACAGAAGGTATGAACCCCTGATGCTGATGTTACAGGAAGGGGCTGAACAGGGAACCCCTGTTGCTGAAATATTGGGAAGGGCTGAACAGGGAGGGGCAATACTGTATATAAGGAAAAACCCCAACTGGGAAAGTCAGAACTTCTTGGGATAAGCATCGGAAGGTTGGGCAGCTGCTGCTAGACTGGAACTTCCATGGAGAAAGTGATTTTGATTTTGAGAATGAAGCTGCTGAAGACTTCTGAGGGCCAGCTGGAGCTGCTGAGGATTTCCAAGGGTCAGCTGGAGCTGCCAAAGACTGAGGAAGCATTTTCCTGATGCCGGTATTTTGTACAAATGTTGTGGCTTTGTTAATGTGCATAAATGTTTTTGTGGCTTTATTAAGCCTTGTCCTCCAAGGAACAGAGACTATGAAGGATTTGAGATGGACCAGACACTGTGAGCTCAGATGTGGACTAGGAACTGCATGGAGAGCTGGACAAGATGCTGGGAACTGTCTGCCTTTGAACTCAGGTGGCAATTGGTTAGATTCAGGTGGGAGCTATAACCATGGAAAAGGAATCATGGAAGCTGAAAGCCTGCTGAGAGTCAAGAAGAAAAGACCTTTCTGTGGGTACTGAGTAATGATGAAATTGTGATTCACTTGTGACTGAGGGGTGGATGGCCTGTGTATTTTCCACTACCTCTTAAGAGTGTACTGAGTAGTGACTGATGACTGAGTATTGAATAGTGACTGATGACTGAATAGTGACTGATTTATAACTTAGTGTGCCTCATGGGTGGAAGACTTTGACCTTTTGTACTTTATGATTGAATGATTGAGTTACTAAGTGACTGATTGACTAAATGATTGTACTTTGTTCAAAACTATGTGACCAGTTTGGTGAAAACTATGTGGTCATTTTAGTGCTAAGTTGTTGAGTTGTGACATGGTGAATGCTGTATTTTGATTTTCTGTGATAAGTTGTAACATTCTGAATGCTGTACCTTGATTTTCTGTGAATGTTCTGCTCTGATTTGTTTCTGAATAAATAGAATATTCACTATACTATGTAATCAGAACCTTGAAAGCTGTTCATAGCAGTTGTCCTCTGGAAAGCTGCTCGTGCTTGACTTTACAGCAAATCTCTATATGAAAGAAGAACTCAGTAGAAAGTCACTTAGTAGCCCAGATATCACCCTCAAGTTCTGTTCCCTTTTGAGAGCCACTAATAGTCTAGTCATTCAGGAAACGGCTTTCTTGAAAGCCTGCTGAGAGTCAAGAAGAAAAGACCTTTCTGTGGGTACTGAGTAGTGATGAAATTGTGATTCACTTGTGACTGAGGGGTGGATAGCCTGTGTATTTTCCACTACCTCTTAAGAGTGTACTGAGTAGTGACTGATGTTTGCTCAGTTGCCAAATGTCTTTGTCCAGTTCTCATTCTTCTTGATTTCTTTGCACCATGTGATACTGTTGACCATTTTTTCCTGCTAGATATTCTCTCCTCTCATTTCTTGCGACATTATTGTCTCTTGCTTTGTCTCCTTGCCTGAAAGCTCCTCTTCAGGCTCCTTTGCTATATCAGCCTTCTAACTGTGAGTGTACACTCAGGTTCTCTCTCAGGCCTTCTCCTTTCTGTGCTCTCTCAGTAACCTCATCAGTTCACACAAGTTGACTTGCCTCCTTTTGATGATTCCCAGAGCTATTTATTGGTTCCTAGTCTTTCCCTTGACCTCTAGTCCTGCATCAGGCACAGTCTGTTGAACAGCTGAGACTGGATATTCCATAGGCATGTTAAATGAAACATGTCCAAAATAGTCATTGTTATCTCCTGCCTCAAGTCACCTCTTTTCCAACCTTTCCTATTTTTTGTAAGGAAATCATTCCTATTTTTGCTCAATCACCTACATTCAAAACCTTGGTGTTCTCCTCAGCCTCTCTCTCTCATCCAAGTCTTGTCAATTCTACCTCCCCTCACCACAGGTAGCACCCTCTTTACTTCTCTCCTGGACTTCAGCATAGCCTTCTCATTGGTCTTCCTTCCTCAAGCTTTTCCCTACTCCATTCCATCCTCCACACAATTTATCAAAGTGATTTCCTATGGTGCAGGTCTGACCATGTCTTTCCTTGCTTAATAAAATCCAGTGTCTCCCCATCATCTAACTAACAGGATTAAAGCCCTTCTCAGTCTGGGCCTCAATCTGCCTTGTAGGTAGGACAAAGCAAATGTCACAGGTGAGTTTTCCTGAGCTCCCCCTTCACTTATATATTGTGGTTCAGTCAGACTAGTTGGCTCTTTCTGGCATATGGCACTCCATTTCCCATCTCCAGACCTTTGCATTGACTTTTCCCTTGTGCCTGAAACATCTTTCCTATGTATCTCCATATGTAATTTAGACTTCACATATGATGGGAAGAGGAAGGGAGTTTGTGGCTCTGGAAGTGGGTTCTGATGGAGTCAGGAAGACTTGGGTTTGAATCCTGTCTCAGATACTCCTCTGTATGACCCTGGGCAAATCACTATAAAAGAATAATATATAAATATTATAAATAAATCTATAAAATCAAGGGGTCAAATTTGATGCCCTTTTAAATCCATAATTGTATACCAAGCTCTCTTTTCCTTCTAGTTGATAGGTCAGGACACCTGGGTCTGTCATTTCTACAACAGGGAGAAGTTCAAATGACACAGATGAAAACCATGATAGGAAGATGAAGACCAGAAAACAGAAGCAATCCTAGTTTCCTCCTTGTCTTAGGCATCACGGGCAATCAGACCAGCCAGGGCCAATCAATATCCATTCCCCAAATCTTCACAAATCAGGTATATCTTCTGATAGATGTGTCAATACAAAATGGCTAGCAGGGCACAGGGATCAAAAAAGTTATTGGGAGTTAGGGCAGGAAGGCCAGATGATTTAGAATTACCTCATCAATCCATCTCTCTGGTTTTCAGTTTTCTCATCTGTAAAATGAAGGATGAGTTTAGAAGATCTCTCTACTCTAAATCTTTGATCTATTGAGTAATGTGAAATAAGGATTGAAAGATAAATTAGAGCCAGATTGTATAGGACCTTAAATGGTAGGCCAGGGAGTATATATTCTATTGCTTAAATTGTAGGGAACCTTTGGAGGTTTCTGAGGAAGGGATTTATAAGACCTGAATGGCATCTTGGGCTTAAATATTTCAGCTATTGTGTAGAAGAGGTGGTAGGGAGAGGAGAGGGAGAGAAGGGGTATTAAGAAGGAGAAACTGGGAACAGGAAGATCAGTTAGAAGGTTATTATTATTGTTATATACACTCCTCAGAATGGCATTTAAGGTCCTATACAATCTGGTTCCATTTTTGTATATAGTGTTCTTGTGTATGTTGACTTTTCTTGACTAAGTCAAAATTCTTTTCTGGCATTATAGGATCAGGTCACAGCTCCACCAATAAAACATTAGTGTGCCAATTTTTCTGAAGTCCCTTCTGACCCTGCAGTTGAATAGTTTATCATGTTGCTTTTTTTTTTTAAAGAGAGGTTTGTGCTTGAACTCTGAGTGGGATTTTTAAATTTTATTTTATTTTTCCAGTTGTTTCTGACTGTGACTCCATTTAGGGATTTCTTTTTTTAAATTTATTTTTAGTTTTCAACACTCACTTCCATAAGATTATGAGTCCCAAATTTTCTCCCCATCTGTTCCTTCTTCCCAACCCAAGAGGGTATTTAATATGTAAAGAAGAGTTAGAACCATGAGAAAGATGAAATAAAAAAAGAGAGAGAGCATATAATATGCATTCAGACTTCTGTAATGGTAATGTAAAATGTGAAGATCTTTCCCATCCATTAATAGTCCTTGTGACCTGCTTAAGTCACATGGAAGCCTAAGACACATGAATTTGAGTCACCTAAAGCCTGTGGTAGGAGGAGCTTGCTGAATGGGTGGAACAGGAAGGGATGGAGCAGAGCCCAGAGGAAGTTGGTCAGAGTAGTTAGAGCTGAGGGAGAGACGAGACAGGTAGCTAGCTGTGAGTGTGCATTTGTGGGAAGGCCCTAGCAGGGGGAAGGCTTGGGGATAGCGGTGCCCTCTGTGTTGTTACTGTGTACAGATTTTTTTGTTGCTATGGTGGATTTGGCTTTCTGGTGTTTGAATAAATGTTTTAGTTCTATCTTCCTGTAATGTTAATGGGATTTAAAATTTTCCCCTCCCATTACGAGACCTCATGTGGAGCCCATTAAGTGAAGCTTGCTTGGGGGAGGCTTGCCTATAGGAAGGCTTTTACATCTTTTGCTAATTTCTAATTAGGCGCTGAGTCAGGAGGGTTGTGATGCCTTCTGGTTCTTAAGAAATGTATATATACTGAGTGGGTTTTTTCCTTTGGGGGGCTTGCTTATGAGAAGGATCTTGTGATTCTGTGGTCAAGATTCTGAGTGGCTGTATATTCAGAGCTTCCCAACTCCTCAGATATAAAGACTAACCAGGGATGTATGTAAACTGTATAGCAATGTTGCTTTGATTCAGGCAGTCAGAGCCCTGTCTGTTGGTCTTTATTTCTCTTGCTTGTATTTTCTCTGAAGTTCAGGGTGCTCACTTTTCCCCTGAACTAGTGAATGTGATTTAAAAAGATCGTTGACCCCTTAAACAGCTATCTTTTCTAGTAAAGCAGATTTAAGAATCTGTACTAGTAGCCATCCTGGGTATGCTAGTGTGGTTGCCACTACTTTTCCACGTGGAGAGTCTGTTATATTTTGTGATTCAGAATTATGCTGGCATATTCATAGCCACCATAGGCACTGTGAATATCATGTTGGCATTACAACTCCATAGTTCTTGTTCTGGTTGTGAACAGCATTTTACATCCTGAGTCTTTTGGAGTTGTCTTAGATCCTTGCATTGCTAAGAAGAGAAGTCTATCAAAATTAGTCATCACACAGTGTGGCTGTTAACTGTGTACAATGTTCTGGTTCTGGTCACTTCACTCTGAGTGGGATTTTAACAAGTGTAGAAAGGAGTATGGAAGAAAAACTATACTGTCTGTATAATATACACAAGCCTGCTAATAACAAATGTTCATTAATATTTATTCTAAATGAAAGCATTTTTATACTCAAGAGAAATGTCAAAAATGACATAGTCCCTTCATGCTTTTGGATGCCTATCTAATACAAATCATTTTAAAGACACAGTTTATAGGATTCTTGAACAAGGAAACTTTTACATTATGATTAAACATCATTATAGAGCTCAGAGTAAGGTAAAAGTTCAATTAAGAATTTACTTCATCAAATAGAACAATAGCCACTTCACTTTTTGTACACCCTTAGAGAATCATTTTCCTAAAACTATTTCGGCTCCCTTTGACTACTCACTTCCTTTAAAGGTTCTCCTTTCCAGCTGGTTAATGTTGAACAAGAAATATTTTCATTAACTGAAATAATCAGATAATTCTTTTTTTCTGATCATTACCCTACAGTTAGGAGTATTATATAGGCAGAAAGTGTGGGTATGAGTTGACTATGATGGGCTGGTATCCAAAAGAACAAAATTAAAGGGTGGGAAAGAGGGCTACGCTGGGAGAAGGGGAAAGGAGGAGGCAGAGTGGAGTAGAATAGATTATCTCATATAAAAGAGGCAAGAAAGAGCTATTACAGTGGAGGGAAAGATTGGGAGCTGGTGGCAGGTGATGCTGATCATTGCCCTAATGACTTCAGGATGAGCTCCTCCATTGCCAGGGCCTCCCTCTCTGTTGCCCCCTTGATTTCTCTTAGTTAAACTACCTGATCTTCCCCTGAACACACCAACTGCTCTCTTATTCAAGGAAGGGAAACCCCTTTAATCTTTGCCACAGTTCACTCCCTTTTGTAAACCCAGCGCATAGGGGTGATTCTGTTTCACAATAATCTCAGCCAATCAAATCATTTCCAGTCCTGAGACTTAATCAGTTCAAGATGAAGTTTGTACCAAAGAGATACAGTATTTTGTCCCATACCTAAAGTCTGAATAAATGGCCTGGTTCCTGAGGTTCCTAAATTATAACCTCATCAAGCCCAAAAGAGAAGAGAAAATTGAATGAGAACAGGTTCAGGGTGAGGGTCGTGGGGATGAGTAGTGCTGGAAGGAAAGTACTACCTATAAAAGGAGACCCTACAAAATGAGTGAAAGAATTGCTTAAACATAGTGTAGCTTTCTTGACCAAATGCCAATCTGGTGAACAGGTTTCAGTAGCATTCCCTTCATGGGCTAATTAAGCAATAAATTGGCTGGGGTCAATGGGAAGTCCTTTAGCTGGCAGTTCCCTATGGTGTGGGTAAGACTGAGGGCTCTGGACTAGTGACAGAGACTACGGGCCTTTTCAGAGTCAAGTTCAAGAAGAAAAGAGTCTCCAGGTTGAGAAGGAGCAGGGGCTTTGGATGGGGGGAGAGGGTGGCAGGGGTTGGTCTGGCAGAAAATCCTTCAGCAGAACAATGACATTTTTGGTCAATTTGCACGACTGTGGTTTCTGCCCCTTTGATCTTTCTTCAGTTTGGGTTATGTTGTGTTCCTACACATGTAGGTTGTCTTTTTCCTGGTGGTAGAGACATTTTTTGGTTTCTGTATCCTCCATACTTCATAAATATATGCTGAATAGTGAGCAATATGGCGTGATGTTCATTTTCTGTCTGAGGAAATAATCTCAGATGCTATCTCCACAGGGACTGCCCTTTCTCCTTATTGCCCTAATAACTTCACCAGTGGCTATTTGGGGGTAGAAGTGTGGTAGACCCTGGCTGTGGAAGATAGCAAAGCTAATTAATGCATCATTGAGTTTTGGACTCATTAGCACTACATTCTAATTACATGGGCTGACTAGACACAGATAATGTACATGTGGAGGTAGGTTTACGAGCTTCTGAATCTCTTGTATGTTTCCTTACCCTAAGCATAAAGGGCCAGCCCTGCTAGGAATATATGTCGACAAATGCCTACCTCCCCCAATTATAAAAGACTCAAAGAAAACTGTTTGGTTTATTCCTTAATACCCACCACCAGTGGGAGTGGGGGGATAGCAACACCAAAGTCAACCAAGAAACCATATAAAAATAGCAGATAATGAGCAAAATACAATCAGGGATCAAAAAGAGGGAGTTAATTCTCAAGATTACAAATCAGATTCCTCTTCCCCCCTCCCCCAAGGTTCTAGGAAGGAAGCCAGAAAGCTTTTAGAAAGGAACAAAAAAGGCCCCCACCAAGAAGCCTAGGCCTTACAGAGCCTGAGATGTGTGGGCTTAGTAGTAGGGGAGGGGCAGGCTTCATTCAGAGCCAGATGTCAGAGGTACAGTCACCCCCAGGGTAACGAAGCTCATGGGCGAGGGCCGGACCCAGAGGTTCCTTCCCAAAATCCACCAGGAAGTTAGGGTTCAGTGTCAGGCCCCCCTTTTCTGTGTCTACATCAATCTGCAGCATCACTGAGCCCTCTCTGGAAAAAAAGGAATATATAGGACATATGAGATATGGGAAGATATATGGGATAAGGAGAAAGTCACATCTCCAACCCTTGTAATTCTCTTTTTAATTCCCTTCCAACCTCTTCCCCCACTAGCCAATCCATGGGAACTTTTCTCCCCAACTTGGCAGTGGAGACTTATATGGGATGATGTTTAGGGGAGAGTTTTCAGGATAATTGTGGGAGTTGGGTTTCTACTTAGGAAAGACAGGAGTGTGTGTCCTGGGAGAGAAGCTCGGGAAGGAGTTTCCTTGAGGGTGGTGGAAGGGGAAAGAAAGGGGCAGGGGAAGAGATGCTGGCTCTTACTTAATGAGGTCAGGGTAGAACTGCTTATCCCAACCACTGTACAGGGAGGTGGTGACGTAGATACGCCGGCCATCCAAGCTGAGCTGTATCATCTGCGGACCCCCTTGAATCCTCTTACCCTTGGGGAAGGAGCACAAAGATCCATCTCGGCTTAGGTTTACTCAGGGTTAGGGTTAGAAGAAACTGCTCCTAAGTCAGGGTCCCAGGCCTTTGTGAGGGAGATTGTGGGAGATTTCCATTTCTGAGGAAAGGGGATGCTTTTACCTTGACCACCAAGGGCTCTGGTTGGCACTTCAATTCCTTATCCTCTAGGACTTTCACTGGGCCTCCCCGAACAATGCTGCCCCCAAGGAATATCTGATCCAGAGAGAGGTGAGGCAGGTGACCAGGCACGTTCTCCACACCTTTGAGTACCACTGATCCCAATACCCACAGCTGTCCCCCTTACCCTTGCCCTGGGGCTCCCCTTTCCAGCCTCTCTGCTCAGCTCTCCTGGCTGTCCCTCCCAGGCTTCTTGCCTTTCCTTCTCTCCTTACTCCTATCCCCCTCCCCCCCTTCATCGTGTCCTCTTTTTCCTCAACTTTCTTTCCCCTTTGGTTTTCATTTGCTCCGTCCCTCACACCCTCCCTTGTCATAAGTCTCCCCCCAGCTCTACAACCTGTCCGGCCAGGCGAGGCTTTTGAGGGTTTGAGATGTCATACTGCCTCAGGTCCCCATGTACCCAGTTGTTGAAGTAGAGGAAACGATCATCGAGTGACAGGAGAATGTCTGTGATCAGCCCTGAGGGGAGGGAAATAAGATGGCTTAATCCCTGAATTTCCCACCCCCAGGAAGCACCTCCAGGCATCTGTCCCCTTCCTGTTTACCTGGCATGTCGGGCAGCATCCATCCCTCCACTTTCTTGGATGGCACCTGGATCACTTTTTCAACTGCCCACTTCCCTCCCTGTATCAGAGGTAAAGAGAACCCGTAGGGGTGGGGAGAAACTGAGGCAGATTCAGGTTCCCCCCTCTGATTGGAAGAAGAGAAAGGTTGGTTACCCAATAACTGTGGGACACCTGCTCTGTTGGCAGGTTCTGAGTGTGTTGAGGACCGAGAGCATGGCAACGCGCAGGGAGGTGTGGGGGCGATGGAAGCACTCGATATGAATCTGAGAATGAGGTTAATGGAGATGGTAGTGCCTCACCTCGCTCCCAAGCTCACATTGGAGAAGGCCAGTATTTGATATAGATATGTATGTGGAACCAGTATCTTTGCCAAGAAAATCCCCAAAAGGGGTCACCAAGAGCCAGACACGGCTGAAAATGACTAAAGGACAACTTTCATTGGGGAACTGGACAACACATCCTCCCATGTGCCAGCTCTTTCTCTGGACATGGACAGCACTTTCCTTCCTAAGTCCTTTGTAACTGATTTGAATGATCCCATTACTCAGAACAGCACCATCATTAAGTCACTCTTGGAACAACACTGCTGTTACTGTATGAAAGTTCTCTTGGTTCTGCTTACTCCACTCTGCATTGTGTCTTGCAAGTGCTTTCATGTTTTCTCAAACCAACCTGATCATCGTTTCTTACAGCACAGCAGTATTCCACTCACCTCAGTCTTGTAGAAGCGCTGGATGTTAGAGCTGAGGGCGCACCCCACAAAGCCCTGGCAGGCAGCCGGGTCATGCAGGAATCGGATCTCCAAAGGGATTAGCCCATCCTGCATTTGTAGAGTCTGTACCAGTTCCCGACGCTGCCAGTCCCAAACGTGTAACTGGCTCCCATACAGCCCTGAGAGGGGTGGGTAATCTTTAGTTATCAGGATACAGGCGTGGGGTTAAGGAATGAGAGAGACGTTGGTGAGTAAGCCTAAGGACCAAGGCAAGAAGCTGGAAGCAAGAGCAAAAGGGTCTAGGAAGAGAGAAAACAGGGAATCAGAGCCAAGTTTAGGATAGAGGAAGGAACATTCAAAACCCCCTATATCCTGTCCCCAAGAATCTGTAGTCCAGGAATTTGAAAATTGGGAGGACTAAGAAGTGAGATCCAGGGTTCAGGAGGAAGTAGGAACTCAGTAGGAGGGCACAAAAGCTTTAGGGGGAGCCCTCACCAGCAGAGACATCTGCAGGCTTGAAGCCATCCTTGAACACATTGGGGGCAGCCCACTCAGTGCTGATGAGGACATTGTGTCGAGGCTGATACCAGAAGTCGTAACCCATTCGAGCAGCACCTCCAGGCTTCTGCCAGGTCCCCTTCACCTCAAATGTCTCCCCATCTAGCAGAACAAACCCTCCTGAGGAGGGAAGACATTACATAGAAGTTAGCCTGCAGACCTATCCCCCTCCTGAAGCTAACCCTGTACGAATGTACGGACTTCCAGGCAGCATTGGATCCCCATCTTATCTCCCAATCCTATCTCTCCCCTCACGTTGCAATCTCCTGCTGCCTTAAATTGAAAGGTTTCAGGAAGGAAACAGAGAATGTGGTCTCTGGTCCCATGATAGCATTTGCCCTTAAAAGCAGGTAGTTCTTCACATATACTGAATGCTAAAAGGATCAATGGCCTTCCTCCCGGTCTCCCATTCTTAGAATCTTAAGACTTTACAATCCAGCCTTGTGTTTTTACAGATGAAGAAACAGATTTATAGGAGTTAAATGAGTTGTCCAAGGTCACAGGTGATAGGAAGCCTTCCCTATATCCCTTTCATAGCATTCCAATACCCCAATGGAGAAGGGACCCTCACCACCACCTAGTGCTAACTCCCACTTTGATACAGGTCAGCTCAAGGCCCAGGAAGAGAAGAACCTACCAGAGCAAGTCAACAAGCATTAATACATTTATAATAATAATAAATTATTATAAATATTGTTGGGGCTCTTGTTGGTTCTATCAGTAGAAATGATGTTCAGGAGGATACGGGAACCTCCGTTTTGCTGCTGCACCCTGAGGACCATGGGACCTTTTCCATCTGACTTGGAGACAAAATTTCCTCTATGGATTGTCTCCTCTGTTATAACATGAACTCCTTGAGAGGAGGACCTGTCTTATCTGTTTGGGTCCCCGGCCCTTAGCACAGTGCTTGGCACTCTAGTGCTTTTTCTTTCATTCATTCATTCACTTAATATGTTAGAAGCAGCTCAGATTGCTCCCCAACATCCTGAGGTGAACCAAGCCCTCACCCTGCCTCTATAAACGCTACCTAGGCATAGAGGTGTCTGTCTGCCCTACAGTAAGAGAAGTCCCGGCCCATATCCCGGTAGCCCTCCTACATACCTTTAGCATTGCCCTTAGGATCCCCCAGGGCGCTGATCATGACTTCCCCACTGGGCAGACAGTGGCTGGTATGGAGGTAGGCCAGGTCACACTTAGACATCACTTGTGTGGGCTCCACAACCTGGATGGAAGTTGGGGGTAGGGAGTCAGCAACCAGTGTGGCTCAGGTGTTCTCCCCAGCATCCTCATGTCTTCCCTATTTCCTTTTAACTTATTCTGCATGTGGTTTTACATACTTCAGAGAAGTGGGATAGGGATGAAGCATTTACTTCCCCAATCTTAATTAGAACATCAGAAACTCCCTTCATATTCTTGGGATTGCCTCTCTTTGGAGAGGGGGCATAACAGATCTTGGAAGCTTGGATTGCTATGTTATGAGCACAGTGTTCCTAGTACCATCCATGATGAAAATACAAGTGCTTGGCCATATTTGGCCATCTTCCATGCCCTGGGTGTCCTGTACAGAGAGATCTCCCCAAATGGAGATATCCCAGACTTCCCCAATTTGCTCTGTCTACCCCTTTTAAGATCAATTTTCCTTCTTCTTCCTTCCCACTAAAAAGAGCTCATGGGGGCAGCTAGGTGGCCCAGTGAATAGAGTACCGGCCCTGGAGTCAGGAGGACCTGAGTTCAAATCCAACCTCAGACACTTAACACTTACTAGCCTTGTAACCTTAGGCAAGTCACAACCCCAATTGCCCTCCAAAAAAGAAAAAAACAAACAAAGAGAGCTCATGAAATCTATTTGGTTGAATTCTCCCTTTCCCCTAGGAATGGGGGGGGAGGTCAGGCAGACTGAGGAAGGTGGAACATTGTGGATACTTGGTTCTGGCCAAGATGAGAGGGGAACCTGCCTTATGTAGCTTTGGAGCCCTGGGATCTGAGTCCACATCCACCACATAGATGCGTGAGGAAATGAGGCTGGGCAAGATGAGCTTGGTGCGGGATTTGCTACTGTCTCCAAAGCAGCTGCTACAGGTGTTCCAGCCTGAATGGTGCAGCTCATCTTTCAGGTGTGTTACCGGCAGCCTGTGTATCACCTGAGAGCAAAGACAGGAGAGTGCTGAGTAGGGGAAGGAGGAAAGAGTTTTATTAAAAAGCCCCACCAGCTGAGAAAGAGGTGAGGTCTGACTGAGACGCCAAGTTGGAGCCACTCGGATGGAGAAAAGACGAGAAGGGTATACCATGAGTTTGTATGGCACCTTGGTGGGAGGAGGGCGGTGAGTCCCCTGATGCCCATTGCCCAATCTCACCTGGGAGTAGTAAGGAGATTTGGGGTCCACATCAACAGTGGCCAGGTAGTCAGGGGCCTCTGTACGGGTGTTTCGATAGATGCAGGGCAGGTAGATAAGTTTCTCCCGGGGCCCTGATACATCAAAGAATAAACAATGAGGGTCAGCCTACACAGACCAAGCAAGCAGGGAACTGGGTGAGGTCTGAGAATTGGCACTGTGGAGGGAGAGGAGGGGGCCAGAATACATGGGGAGCCCAGGAGAAGAGACAGGGGAACATCAAGCTGAATCCTGCTTATTCGGCAGAGGTGCTGCACCCTGTCACAGCTGGGTGCCTGACATGATTCAAGGGCAAAGGGTCCTTTTGGCTTTTCCAAAGGGCATCCAGATTCTGGGGCTACTGGCCCCCCTCACCATCCCCAGGCTCTCCTGGGAGAGTAGATTTACTTGCCTTTCATAGCATCCCGAGGAGTAGGATAGCCAGGTCCACATTTTTCGCATTTAGCTGTGAAAGAAACAGAAATTTGGGATTAGAGAGTTCTCTAGCCCCACTAGACATCAGCTCAGGCTTACTCATATCCTATGTTACCTGCCCAGTTGGCACAGGCATATGGCTCAGTTTCTCCACCTCCCCCTTGTTTTCTCTCCTCCATCGTCACCCTTCCCTCGTCTTTCTCTACTGGAATGTCAGAAAAGGAGAGGGGAAAATATAAGTTGAAGACTGAGCATGCATATATGTGTCTGAGGGGTTAGGATCCAGGAAACTGAAAACCTTTTTCTGCTGATAATCTACAGAATCTCAGAGGAATCTCAGTAATCCTTTGCACTCTGGGAGAGAGCCCACAAAAGTAAACTCCTGAGACAGATCCACACCAGGTGTGGTTAGGCAATCTCATGTCCTTCCTGGGACATCTTGCCAGGGATCCACATTATATAACTTAGAAGCCTGGATACAATAGCCTCTAAACTCTAAAGGGATAGTTCAGCTGCGACCTTGAGGACTAAGGGGCTGCTGCAGTTTAGGGGTGCTGTCCTGTAGAAGGAAGCTGTGGAATCATTTATGGGGAGGGCAGTAGTGTAATTAGAGTACGATGTTCCAGAATGATTCCAGGGGAAGGGAACTATTTTTGGCAGAGACTTCCACTTGTACAACTGCTAGATAGCCTACATTTTGGCCTTTGGAGGCGAGCCTGGAATGACTGGAGAAAAGAGCTGTGAAGTAAGAATGAGCTCCTTTAGGATAAAGAGAGGACTGGAGAGGAAAGGACCAGTTCTGGTCCTGGTTCAAACCAGGGAATCCCCAAATGGGATACCCTCTACTGACGAACATCCAACTCACATAGCTAACACTGCTATTCATAGGTAGTGACCAAAACTCTGTTGTCTAGTGCTGTCTACTACACAAGGGTTAATAAATCAGGGCTGGACAAAGAGAAGCCTATGAGGATTGGTCACTGATTTCTTTTTCCTAAATGGCCTTGGGTATCTAGGCTCCCTGGGCTGGCCAGAGCCAGGGGTGGGAAGGGGTGAGGGTATGATTCTTGGGTTCACTGACCCTGGAGAGAGTACCCTGTTGATGCTACTCTTCCACCCAAATGAGGCAACGTAAGGTCAGTGGGTGATCTTGTGCTCTAGTTGGTCTCTTCAGAAGGGTGGTGGTGGTGCTGGTGAATGCACTCTTCCCATTTTTCTCCTAACACTGGTAGGACAGAGTCTGGGGATCCCAAGCACAGCTCAACTGGGAGGGAAAGAAAAGTTCTCTAGGCCTGATAAGGACCTAAATGCCCAGAACGGCAGAAAGGCACCGACTGCAGGGGAGAGAGGAACAACTTGGAGAGGACTCCCCCGAGTTTAGTTTAACTGGTGTCGGTCATCTTGTAGGGGAAGGAAGGGAAAGTGGCTTTGCTCTTACCCATGCTGTTCACTTCTGATCTGCAGTCTGGCTGTGGCTGGTAGAGGCTGCAGTTGTGAACTGGGAAGTGGCAGAGAGAAGGGAATTTATGTAACTGCTGGGGGGTGGAGTAGGGGAGGACCTGGGCATCAGGCCAAGGCGAGAGGGAAGGATCCCAGGCAGTTGCTAGCTGGCCAGGACTTTTCTTAGTGGTCTGTGCCTGTTGGCATTTGTTTGAATTAAAGGGGTGGGGAAAAGGGTCAGTGAGAAGGAGGAGGGAAGGTGATCCCTTGCATAGCAATGCGCACCCAGTCCCACTTGGGTGTTTTGGAGGGCATGGCCGTAGGTTGCTTTCTTCTGCTCTTCTCTCAGACTCTATGCTCATATCCCAGGCCTGCTGGGTCCAGCAGAACCTCCTCCTCCCCAAATCCAGACTGCCCAGAAAACAGACCTAATGTGTAGAAAACTTCTGGGGGTTGAAAGACCTCAATAGAATGTTCCCCTTTCCCTTGGATACATGTTTACTGGTAACAATTGTCTGGAGTATGTGCTGACCTGTACCTTGCCCTGTTAGCCAGACACCACTCATGGTATGTATCCATAAACTGTGTAAGTCAAACTGTTCTCTACAGGCATGAGTTAGGAGGGTCTGGATATATGGCTTTCATTCTTTTTGTAAAGGTTCCCAGGCTTGTAGTCACTTTGTAGTCACAGAGACCCCTTTGAAGTCAAGTATATAAGGACCAAGAAACATTTGTCTGTTGGCTCTATATGAAGGAGATATGTAACACACCTTCTGTGGATTATACCCTGTCTCTTTCTGCACCGCTTGCTGGCCCACTGGCAGTGCTGGCCGTGGCACTAACGTCCATCCTTCATGCTCAGGCCCTGCTGTCCTCCAGTGACACGCCTGTATCTCAGTCTCCCTCCCACTTTCACCCCCAGTCTGGGGTTAGGCAGAGGGGATCAGGTTCCGTCTGATCATGAAGGGGTTAATATTGGGTTTCGGAATGGAGAGAAAGGTAATTCTCCCTGTTATTATCATCTTTATTACCTTTGCTTGGTCCAGGAGATGGAAGCGAGGGAAAATACCTACGCCCCCTCATCTCCCAGCCCAGTTTCCTTCAGTTCCCTGAGGGCTAGGGGGATAAGGTATGGAGAGCATCGCCAACTCCCCAGGCTTCCTTGTGGCTAGACAATTAAGTTCATTGGTCTTGTTCTTCCCTTCCATAAAATGGGAGCGCTCTCCTTTGCCCCTGGGTCACTCAGAGCTAGACAGCAGCTTCCTAAGGTCTACTCCTGGTGATGTTCATCCTGACAATAATAGCCCTTCCTTTTGTCACCCCAGCACTTGGTAAATGCTTTAGAGCCCAAGGACCTAACAGACTGAGGGATAGGTGCCAAGGGGAGGGTGCTACGAACTGGACTTCTAGCACTTATTTCCTCCCTCCCTTCCCACTATCTCCTTGACACAGCCATGTTACATCTATCTAATTAAAGCACATCTCTTTCCTGATCAAATATTTTCACGTGCTAATAGCAATGGACTTGGAATCAGGAAGACCCAAGTTAAAATCTAGCTTCAGACACTTACTAGCTGGGTGACCTTGGGCAAGTCACTTAACCTAGGTTTGTCTCAGTTTCCTCAACTGCATAATGGGGGTAATAATAGCACCTACCTCATGTGGCTGTTGAGAGGACCAAACGGTATAATATTTGTAAAACACAGCATCATGCCAGGTGCTTAGTAAGCACTTGTAAATCAGTGGTTCTCAGCCTTCCTAATGCCGTGACCCTTTAATACAGCTCCTCATGTTGTGGTGACCCCCAACCATAACATTATTTTCGTTGCTACTTCATAACTGTCATTTTGCTGCTGTTATGAATTGTAATGTAATATTAAATAAAATATCTGATATACAGGATGTATTTAAATTGAATATAACCCACAGGTTGAGAACCGCTGCTTTATATGAATGTTAGATAGTATAATTATTACTGTTGTTAAAATCAAGCTCTTTGGCCTACTGTTCAAGGCCCTCCATGCTTAGGCCTGTTCCTACCTTTCTGTATTTATTTTTCACTACTGTTCCCCTATGCTGAACTTCAGATAAGCTGGTTTACCATCTCTTCCCTAAATGCATCTCGTGATTTCATGTCACCAAGCCTTTGCCTTTGCTGTTCCTTAAGTCTGAAGTGCCTTCTGTTTCCCTAGCTATCTGTTAAAATCCCAACTCATTTCTCAGGGCCCAGCTATTAACATTGGAATAAAGAAACAGAATAATTACATCCAGACACCGATTTATTTAGCAATGGGTACAGTTGCAGCAACAAATCAGGTCCAATGCTTTCTTGGTAACCAAAGACCCAGAGCTTTGCTTTCTATACCCTTAATATACCGTTTGGAGGGAGTAAAAGTCAGAATTATAAGAACTGAGACATCTGGTTTCTTATTGGTGGAAGGGATTGGGAGACACTGATTTGAAGGGGGGGAGTAGTTTTGTGACATTCCTTAACTCAGGTGACCTTTGGGAAGGGGAGTAAATTTGGGGACTTCTCCAAAATCAAGTGATTTCTAAACAGCGGAAACTTTGCTTCACAAAATGGCAGATAAAGGCAAATGGAGTCACCAAGGCATTTTTAATGGAACATACCCCAAATGCTACCTCTTTAATGAGTCCTTCCCTTTTCAACCTCAACTAGTTGCAACTTCTTCTCCCCCCACACAACGGTACAATGAGCAGTACCTTTATGTAATGACAATTACTTGTGCGTTCATCATAGCTTCCCCATGATGTTATATGCTCCCTGAGGGCAGGGATGGTGACCATTTCATCTTTGTATCCCTTTAGGGGTCTAGTACAGTTCCTTACCTACGTTATTTGTTGAATGAATGGACCAATAGAGAGATAAGCATAAAATTCAGGAAATACGTCATGTCCTACAGCCCGGGGAGCCAGCAGTAAGGGGCCTTCTCATCCATTCACAAACTAAAGACGTCCCTGCAACTAGGAAGCTGGTCAAAGGGAGAGACTGAGGCAAAGAAGATGGCGGCCACTTATACAACTGTCTTTTGTCTTTGGACAAACTGGCTCCTTGGCAGGAATGATCCCAGTTCCACTTGTACTCTCTATTCCCAGAAAACTGCTGAGATCCAACGGGTGACATTTTGTCTGCAAAAAACACTTTAATCTCCATAGATAAAAGCTCCAGGGTGGGGTTTTATGGGGCTAGAGAGGCTGGGGTGCCAGAGAAAAAGAGGAGGTTTAGGCCTAACATTATCGTTGAGCATAATTGTGGGCTCACTAAAGTAGCTAGGATGAGCAGGAAATAAAACTGGACCCTGCGGGGCTTTCTTGGACCTCAGAGTCATGTTTTCAAGAGTAGAAATTCCCAGAAGAGGGGCCTCACTGGGCATCTTTCCAACTGGGGGCCCCTGCTCCTACCCCCTTTTATTAAGGGTCTATCTTGTGGAGAGCCCTGTGAGTTACAAAGTTTAGGAAGGGAGGTGGATATAATAAGCACTTATATAAATGTGAGGTATAATAATAATGATTATTATTGTTATTAAAACCCAAACCCTTTAGCTTCCACGCTTTGGCCCCTCCCCAGTCCCTTACTTTTCCATTTATTTTTCACTTTCTCCTCCCCTATGCTGAACCTCAGCCAAGCTGGTCTCTTCCCTACACACATCTTCTCATTTTGGATCACTAAGCCTTTTGACCATGCTGTTTCTTAAATCTGAAGTGCCTTCCCTTTCTGTATCTAGATGTTAAAATCCAATTCATTCCCCAGGGCTCAGCTCAAATGCCACTTCCTTCAGTAAATCCTTTCTTTTTTGCCCCCGACCAGTTGCAATTTGCAGAGTTTATAGACTGGTATAGAGCAATAAATCAGTCATTTACCAAGCCCTGTGCTAAGTAAGCATTGGGGATATAAAGAAAAAATAAAAACAGTCCTTGACCTCAGGAAGCTTACATTCTACTGTACAAAAATAGGGACATACAAATTACCTGCAAAATAGATGGAATCTCAGGACAGCATGGGGAGTGGAGGAGGAAAGGTCTCCTTTAGAAAGTGGTGTTTGAGCTGAATCTTAAAACCACAGATGAGACAGAGGTGGGGAAGGAGAGCGTGCCAGGTGTGGGAGAGAGCCCATATAAAGCTGTGGAGATGATGGAGCAATATATATAAGGAACTGGAAAGAAGGCTGCTTTGACTGGACTGTGAAGTGCATGGAAGAGAGTAACGTGGAAGAAGAGTGGAAAGATAGGAAGGGACCAGGTGTTATGAAAACCCAGAGAGGAAAGAATATCCAAGAAGAGAGCCTGGTCAACTGTTAAATGCTGTAAAGAGGTCAAGGAGGATGAGGACTAAGAAGAGGCCGTTAGGTAACTTTGAAGAAAATATATATTTTTTTATTTAAATAATTTTTAAATTGATATCTTTTTTTTTTACATCACTAAAATATCTCTCAATACCCTTTCCTTCCCCTCCCTATTTATAGGTCATCACCTATACCAAATAATATTTTTAGAGAAAAAAAAAGAAAAATCAGCAAAAATGACCAATACTTTGAAAACATCTAAAACTATATGCCATGTTTTATACCATTGGACCCCCCAACTCTGCAAAAGAGTGTATTTCAGGATATATTCTCTTGTCTCTTCTTTGGAGTCATGCTTGTCCTTTGTAATTTTGCAACATTGACTTTTGATTGTTTTATGGTTGTATTTTCTGATTTCACTGTCCCAGTCATGGATATTCTGGTAAATGTTTAACAACCAGCCCTCCTGGGAAAAAAAATAAGCAGGATATACTTTTAAGTTTAATCTGTATTATTAACATTTACCCCATCACTTTTTTTTCGTCTGCACAATCAATAAAATAATATAGCAAGCCTTGATTTGTAGAGTTTGTCCACTTCTGAGGGCTAAATGCTCACACCAAAAATTTAATAATTGTTTTTGCTGGCAGTTTGAGCTGGCTCCAGCACATGGTCATTCTATGTATTATTTTCCTGATTCTGCTTTCTTCACTTAGCATCAGATTGCATTAATTTCTCCATGCTTCTCTAAATGCATCATATTTGTCATTTCTTATAGCACAGTAATATTTCATTACATCTGTGTATCACAATTTGCTAAGCATTCCCCAATGAATAGATATCCATTTTGTTTCCAGTTTTTTGATATTACAAAAAGTGCTGCTACAAATATTTTGGTTTATATGGGAATGTTTAGAGAGAATTGTTTTAACAGAATGATGAGGTTAGAAACCGGATTACCTAAACCAGGGTTTAGAAGAGAGTGACAGGTGAGGAAGTGAGGTAGAAGCGCTTGATGTAGACAGTTTTTTCAAGGAGTTTAATTGAGAAAAGGAAGAGAGGCTACCATGACTAGCAGGGACGGGAGGATCATGAATGCAGTATGCACATTAGACAAGTCTAGGACAAAGTGCTTTGTGAAAGCCAGTGGGGAAAAGTAGTGTATCCTTTATGGCCTACATCTCAGCTCTCTTAGCTGAATCTTAGCACAGAGGCAGGGATGGAGCTGGTTCTGAGGAAGCCAAACAGATGAGACAGGTAAGCGAGGTGACCAATACTGCTCTCTTTGTCAAAACTGCCTTTGTCACTGACTGAAGAAAAAGATGTTATATTCCATATTCTTTCAAAACATTTATATTGGGGCAGCTAGGTGGTGCAGTGAGTAGAGCACCAGCCCTAGAGTCAGAAGAAGCCGAGTTCAACATCCAGCCTCAGACACTTGGCACACTTAGTTAGATTCGCACACTTGGGCGAATCATTTAACTTCAATTGCCCTGCCCTCCCCTTCCAAAAAGCAAAAAATAACCATTTATATTGATAACTATTATCTTTCTAGCATCTTATTTCCAATTATTTCCCTTCTCCCTTCCCTATCCAGTGAGTCATGCCTTGTAACAAATCGTGAAAAAAGAAAGAGAAAAAAAGCCATTCAGCAAAACCAGACAATACACCAACCATGGCTAAGTTTATGTTTTGCACAGTTTTATACCTGTCATTTGACCAGAGGGTGTTTCTTGTCAATATCCAAGCACCCAAATCTCTCTGGCCCCTGATTCTTTTTCTCCAAAATCTATATTTCTTGCTTCTTTTATCATCAAAACTTTTGTTCCAAAGCCAGGCTGTTAGTTGGGAAAATTGGACTGTGAGACTACCTTGTCCAATGTAGATAGTTTGGACCTGAGGAGAGCCAGAGGAAAGAGAACCTGGGTCATATCCTGGCTCTTCTGTTTATTACCTGCGTGGCAGTGGGCAAATCCCTTTTCTACCGCGTGTCTCAGTTTCCCCGTTTGTGAAATGAGAAGATTGGATTGGCCCGTCTCTGTGGTCCTTTCACAGTCCAGGTTAGACCCAGGACTGACTGATCCCAAAGCAAAGCAAAAACAGTACAGCTCAGTCAGGCTGCTCTGGCTAGGAAGGGCAGGGTTCAGTTTGAAGCATGATAATCAGGTTAATTACCCTCTAATAATCCCTTAGCTTGTTTCTCAGCAACTTCAGAGCTTCCCTGATTCACTTATTTTCTTTATTAGGGGCAAAAATAAGATTGTGAAAGGTTCTCCTAGGAGAGAGAGACAGAGACAGAGGGAGAGAGACAGAGAGAGAGAAACAGAAAAACAGAAAGACAGAGAGAGAGAGAGAAAGAGAGAGAGAGAGAAACAGAAAGACAGAGACGTGGAGAGAGAGAGAGAGAAGTGTCAAAGAGACAGAGAGACAGAGACAGAGAGAAAGAGAGAGAGAGACAGAGAGGGAGAGAGAGAGGGAGGGAGAGAGAAAGAGAGAGAGGGAGGGGGGAGAGAGAAGAAAAGAGAGAGAGCGAGGGAGATACAGAGAGAGAGGGGGGAGGGAAAGAGAGAGGGGGAAGGGAGGGAGGGGGAGAGAGAGAGAGAGAAAGAGAAGGAGAGAGGAGAGGGAGGGAGATAGGAGAACACTTGGGCTTTTATTCTGTCCCTCTCCTCCCTAAGCTTTGATCTTTTGTGAAGAGTCAGAACATATCCCCAGTATTTCCTTGAACCCAGAGTTTCTGTTTTTGTTTTGTTTTGCCATAAATGTTGTCAGACCTAGCAGCAAATCCTTGCCAGAGGCCTGTTTTAAAGGCACTAGAGGGAATACTTGGGAGGACTGACTGCCTACCTAGAAGAGACAGTGGAGTTTCTGGGAGAGCTCTGAAGAGTCTGGGCAGACAAAGGCCTGCAGTCGAAGGCCTGGCTGTTTATATAACTCCTGTTTGCCTGCTCTTTGCCTTTGATACTTTGCTTATATAACAGTTGAGTTGTTCTTGTACACACGTGAAGAAGGGTTGATCACAGTGGAATAATCCATGCAGAACCATTGCTAGGAGGCTGGGAACCTGGCTGGGCCAGGTTCAGTCTCAGAGGTGCCTGAACGCTGGAGAGAGGGGTCAAAGCCCTGAGGAGAATACTTGGAGCTAAGGATTTGGCTCTGGTCTAGGGACTTTCTC
Source organism: Pseudocheirus occidentalis (assembly GCA_028646575.1). Classification (NCBI taxonomy): domain Eukaryota; kingdom Metazoa; phylum Chordata; class Mammalia; order Diprotodontia; family Pseudocheiridae; genus Pseudocheirus; species Pseudocheirus occidentalis. Next base: position 356,006,967 of record CM053593.1, read on the forward strand.
TAAGGTCCGGCAGTAGAAAGCTATTCAGTAAACAATGTAAATCAGCTCTAATCGGTTTCTCCCATACAAAAGGAATATTTAGCCCTGAGACTCACTTGAGCACCCCTTAAATGATTTGTGACTACCTTTTACCCTCTTGAAAGGATGGCACTTGAAATATCAAACCAGGAAACGTTTTTTCAGGACCCTTTGACTCTTCACTGTCCAGACAATCCTTCAGGCCCTATTTTCTGGCAGGCCAGTGATTGGACCCATCTTCTTCAAAAACTGCTAGAGTATTGGCTGGACACTAGTGGAAGGTCAAGCTCACAAGGCTGAGGCCATTCTTTGCTCACTTCCTGGACAGTTTCTTGCCATCTGCCTGGCCAACCACCCAGTCCACACACTGTTCCCTGAGGACTTAACCCTTTCAGCTCCAGACTTCCTACCCTGGAGTTCTTTCCACTGGTCTGATTGGTGAGTACGTCTCTTGGCCCACTGTTTGGGTAGAACCTAGCCATGCTTCTTTTATTCCCTGCACATCTTCTTACTGTAAGAGATGATTGAATTTTGTTTCCACAGAAATCATATGAAACATAATTTTTGGAACCGAAGGAGTCACACTTATTGCTAATGTAAGAGATAAACTGATTGCTGAAGAAAGCAGTGGGGGATGTAGCCCAAAGGTTGAGAGCAGACTCTTTTGTTCTCTTGAGAATGCCTTTTTCCTGCATATCAAAAACTGCCTTACTGGGTGTAGCTAACCGAGGACGGAGGCCCATTAACCCAGACTGTCTTTGATAAAGGGTCTTTTCTTATGAATATCCACGGTTGAATCTTCCACTATCTGACGCAGACATCTGGAGATAAGATTAAAAATACGAGAATGGAGATGAAAGGGGGTGGGGGTGGGGAGGGAATTGAAATTTGGAAATGAGAGCTGACTGACTCTAAATGCTTGAGCCTGTGAATTCATTCCAGACTGCCCAGCAAGGATCTCTGGTCTTTGGGGTCCCTGAAACACCTATCTCCCTCTCTTCAATTTGATTGAATTGGTTTTGCTTTGTCTCTCATCCCCCTAGACTTCAGGATTGGATATTCATCCTTGGGAGGTAGGAAGCGATTTCTTCCTCCTCCTATCCCAGAGCACATATGGAAGGGTATGGCAGAAACATAAGGATATTTTTTTTTTTTTTAGCACTAACCTCTTGTATAGGGGAGGATAGACTTCTGAATTCCTTAGGTAATGTGATCCTGAAGAGGTTACCCATAAAGAGGGTTAGGATTACTCTGGAGACCCCATTTGGGTCCTGCCAAATGAATTCTACTCAAGTCTCCTCAGCCAAAGAAAAGCAAAGTTTACTAAAAGTTCATTAAAAATTCACCATATGGGGGAGACTCTTAGGGAGCCTGGGTATCTGTGATGCTTGCATTGGACAAGCAGGCCAGAGTAAATCTGACACAGAATAAGTCTGTGCTAGGTCATTCTATGGCACTCTCACACTGCATGAGGGAAGATGGGGTCTTATGTACAGAGGAATCTAGGGGTGGTCTAGAGGAGGAGTTTGGGGAGGGTCTTCAGGAGGAGTTAAGGAGGTCAATGCAAGGGTGGATTGATATTTTGATAGGCTCAAGAGTGGGAAGTAGAAGGAAAATGGAGGGCTAGGCCAGTAACAGAGGTTTGGACCCAGCCACAATGAAAAACTTATGGCCTCTGCAAATGCCTCATGAAGTGGGAAGATTTAATCAGACTTCAAGGGGGGTCCCAGAGTCTGTACCTCAAAGATTCAAGGACAGCTCAGGGGGGCTCCCAGAGCCTGCACCTCATCAGTCCCAGTATCTAACAGAGAAAGGAGATTTTCTGTGTAGCACCAAGTTTAGGAATTGCTTTATAAGTAATAACTGCAAGTTGAGAGTTCATGCATTAAGGTCCCAGCCACCTAGAAGCGGTCTGGTTTCTGCACCAAATGCCCACAGGTAGCTCTTCTAAACCTGTTCTCCAAGGCCACCATAGAGATCAAAGTCATGAGTCATGATGACATGACAGAATTCATCCTTTACTGCCTCCTCTTCTGATCACAAACCCTTTTCTACTTAGCTGTGTTTGTCCTTGGACAGAAGACACACCGGTCAAGTCCTTCCCTGCTTAGTAGTGCCTGTTAGAGTTTGTGCTCAGCCAGCAGAGCCCATGAGAATCTAGGGGAATTTCTATGCTGCAATAGAACATTGGGTTGGGTGCATGATAAAGTCAAGAAAAGCAGCTGGAGCTACTCATAACAAAAAAAACCCCATAATAATATAATAAAAAGTATGCTGGAGATAACAGTTTTAAAGGTGCTTGCTATTTGACTTTTCAAGATACTTTAAAAAGGGGAAAATTCCAAAAGAGCAGAAAAAAAAAAATCAGATTGTATTATTAGCCAAAAAAAGGGAATTAAGACATCAGCAACTATTGATCCATTTGCCTATTTCTTTATCTTTGTAAAATCTTTTATTTTTTTAACTTTTACAAATAGATATTTACTTTGAGGCTATAGTAAGAACAGAACTATGAACATTTTCTCCTTGACACCCTAAGGAGAGTACTCTCTCTGATACCACCTCAATCTCTGAGGGCCTGAGGAGAAAACCTATATATTAGCTTAGTTCCTAGTTCCTACATTGCATTAGTCCCACCAAGTTCATGTCCAGATGCAGTCTTCATTGCCAGAGGACTCCTCTTCTCAGTTAATTGCTGGCCTGGGCCTTGAATGGGCCTTTCTTTCAGGTTACTATTTACTCATTGAGATATCTATTGACTACAAATCCATGGACTCTAGAATCCTAGGATGTTGAGGCATCCTCCTCATCTTTTGAAATGCATTCACAAGACTGGAAACTTTTACCCAGAACAGAAAAGAACATATAAGAGGCTAAGGACAAAGACCCCTTTCACAGGGTTACATAGAGGAGAGAGGTCTCAGGCTTATCTCCTTATAGCTTTGTCTCTCACCAAAGGAATCACACCATCATTTTAGCTGAAGAAATAGTCTATGCATTATTGAAGGTATCCTTGATGAAAGTATGAGAAGAGGAAAGGCCTATTTCTGTAGAATGTTTTCCATAGCAGATCATATCATCAAACACTTGACGCTGATTTCGAGGATATAAGATCCCATTACATGGCCTTGCTCCCATGTTTTTTAGCATGATGTTTTCATCCATGTTGTCAAACGCCTTCAATGAGGATAAACATGACATCAAGGTCAGCAACTACATTGTCGGTAAACTCTTCAACTTGAAAAGGCTACAAGCCAAGACTAAAGTAGAGGGAGTATTGGTATGTAATTTTTTTGTTTGCAGATGCTTGTACACTCAATGTAGCCTCTGAAGCTATGATACAACAAAGTATGGATTGAGTCTCTGCTGCTTGTGCTAATTTTGACCTAACACTTAACACCAAGAAAACACAGGTGATCCATCAGTCAGGACCATACCATCCATTTGTGGAAACATTAGTTACAGCAAATGGAGAAGTTCTGAATACTGCAGATAAGTTCACTTACCTTGGCAGTATTCCTTCCAGAGATGTACACATTGATGCACTGCCAGAGTTAGCTCAGTTTTGGGGAGACTCCTAAAAAAGGTGTGAGAGAGAAGAGGTATTAGATTGACTACCAAACTGAAGGTCTACAGAGCCATTATGCTGACCTCATTGTTGTATGCCTGTGAAACCTAGACAGTATAGGAGTGCCAGGAAACTGAATCGCTTCCTTTTGAATCATCTTAGGAAGATTCTGAAGACTGCCTGACAAGATAAGGTACCAGACACTGAGGTCCTTATTCAAATTAAACTCCCAAACATTCAAACTCAACTTCAGAGAGCGAAACCCCAGTGGGCTGGCCATGTTGTTCAAATGCAAAACATACTTGCCAAAAAGACTGTTTTATGGAGAACTCACACAGAGCAAGCATTCACATGGTGGTCAGAAGAAATGATACAAGGATGCTCTCAAGGTCTCTTTTAAGAACTTTGGAATTAATTTTGTGCCATGGGAGATGTTGGCACAGGACCACTCCACATGGCATGCCCACATCAGAGAAGATGCCGTCCTCTGTGAACAAAGGAGAATTGAAGTTGCTCAAAAGAAACACAAGATGTACAAATTTAGAGAATCCACCCCAAATGTTCACATGGACTGTTTGTGCCTGACCTGTGGTAGAGCATGCTGAGCTCGTATTGGTCTGATCAGTCATAGTCAGACACTGTAACTTCATCTAACATAGTGATGTCATTGTGGTCTTCTTCAAGAATGAAGGATAACAACTAACCACGTTTGTTATCTTTTGAGAGCAAGAAAACTATTTGAGTCAATCAAACAAAACGAAACTCCAAAGGCTGTCCTCCAAAGGCGTATTACCGTATATGCACATGCCAAGATTACTTTATAGGTGCAGCTACGCAGGTAATTTGGCGTAATGATCCTCGGGACATCAGCATCAAGCGAGGCATAAAACAGGAGTTCTGTATTTGCCAAAGGTGTTCACCAATATCAGAGTGGATGGATTGTGCAAAGTACAAAGCGCCGGACCATTTTTCTTATTTGTAGAATGAGGATAATAATGCAAGCACTACAGACTGCTCTGCAAACTGAAAGCATTGAAGAATCTTGTTATTATGCCTAAAGTTCATTCCCCAGCTGTACTGTCTGAAGTGGGTAATACAGACCTCTCTCTAGCTTACTTTGTGTTGCATATATGCATGCATACACACGCTTTTGTCATTCAGTCATTTTCTGTCATGACCCCATTTAGGGTTTTCTTGGTAAAGATATTAGAGGGGTTGGCCATTTCCTTCTTCAACTCATTTGACAGATGAAGAAACTGAGGCAAACAGTATGAAATGACTTGCCCAGGGTCACACAGCTAGTAAGTATCTGAGATTGAATTTGAACTTATGAAGATGAACATTCCTGATTCCAAACCCAGTGTTCTATCCACTGTGCCACCTAGCTGCCCCAACACACACACACACACACACACACACACACACACACACACACTCTCTCTATATATATATATAACATACATGTGTGGGTATATATGTATATGCAATATATAATATACACATATGTATGTGTTTTCTTCCTGCCTGCTACATAGAATTTAATCTTGCAGTCAGGCACTTTTGGGTTTTTTCCCTGTATCCTTACTGTCTAGCATAGTGTTCAGCACATAGTAGGTACATAATAAATGGACTGTTGAAGGCTTAGATGAGGAGATTCTCCATATACGTTTATCTGTGGAGTATTTTGTGCTGACTGCATTAAACCCCAGAATTTCAATAAGGCTTATGGCCAATCCAAAGAAATTGGCCTAATCATCCACATTGAAAAAACAGTGGGGGCGGCTAGGTGGCGCAGTGAATAGAGCACTGGCCCTAGAGTCAGGAGTACTTGAGTTCAAATCCAGCCTCAGATACTTAACACAAAAACTAGCCGTGTGACCTTGGGCAAGTCACTTAACCCCAACTGCCCTCTAAAAAGAAAAAAAAAAAAGAAAGAAAAAACAGTGGGTGAAGAATGTAGAGTCCCTTACATAAAATATACAGTTGGACGGAGTTAGCCTACCACTATATAGTGCTTTGACAGACACTGCAATGGGCAATGGGCTTGACCCAGATTCAGAGAGGAGGAAGAAAGCTGACAATTATCTGTGAAAAATTGCACATAGCACTTTCCATAACCCCAAGCTTCTAACCTTTCTGCAAAAGCTGATCTGATTTATAACACCACCCATCTTGTGGTGATGTTATGTGAGTACAAATCATGGAAGACACAATTTCAGGAGAATCCAAGTTGTAGAAGACTCAAAGGGCAATGGATAGACAAATGAATAATGAGTTTAAGCGGGCTATGGCATGATGCTGAGGATGGTTTGCTTGCAAGAAATAGCAGGAAAAAAAAGTCTTCAAGGATGTGCGGAACATTAACCATGTGTGACTGGAAAAAATCTGCGCTCTTTGCTAAGAGCAAGGCATAACAGTTGGACTGTCCTCTGCTACACTGGTACCCATAGGATGTGAAAGACCTTCTAAAGCACTGGAGAGATTCTCTGTGAAGGAACCTTTTGAGAACATGGATAAGAGCCAAGAGGTGAGAAGGCTTGGATGAACTATGGCCCATACCAATGGTGGGAAGCCTTCTACCTCTGGGACCAAGGAGCCATGAAAGTATCCCTTAAATGGACAGCTTACGAAGTCACCAACATTTTAGTATAAATTAGTTTGAAATCAGTCTGCTTTCTTGAAGGAAAATACCTGGGAACCTGGAAGGAGGAGGAAATAAGTCAGGTAGATGCGGAACTGGGGAAATTGAGGACTCTAAAAAGGGAGTTTCAAAGACAATTTTGCCCTAATCTACTATTTTGTCAAGGGTCAGCTATGAACCTTGGACTGGAAGGAGGGAAGAAAGAGAGTGAAGTGGGGTTGTTTCATTTCTTTTGTCATTCCCTGTCTCTTGTTTTGTCTCTGGGGGTAGGAAGGCATTAAGGAGAGGGGATGGATTGCTATCAGAAATCTAGAACGGGCCCCAGCTCCTTGTGGGGCACCGATTTTTTTTTTGGATTTCAAGGAATTGCACTTATTCATTCTCCCCCTCAAGGTCTCTAGTCTTTCATGGAATTAGGAATCAGATACTTAATGTTGCATTATTATAAAAGTCTGTCCCCCCCGTATTGGGGTGCAGGCCTATGCTGAAGAGGTGTGGTCCAGGTTTGTTGGGCGACTACTATGCGTCGCTTCATAAATCAATATGTTTGGAAGATGGAACCTTTGTTTCCTCAGTCATTTCATCTTTCCCTCCCGTGCTTGGGACACAGGGATCCCGAGGCCTTTTGTTCTATCCTGGCTTTTTCAGGTCTGGCTCCAGAGGAGCAGAGTAAAAAATCATAAAGTAGGTTTTATTGCATCGACTCTCCTTTTCAGAAGACCATTTGGCTTGAATCCCATTCTGTAGAAGCCCCAGGGAGAAAAACTTACATCATCCTCAGTAAATGGCCCCTCTTATTCCATCAAAACCCCTAGTAAAACTTCTGCTTTGAGTTGGGGAAGGATCCTTGGGTTTCAAGGCCCCAACCCTGTGTCATTGCTTTTCTCCTCAGGCCCAAGGCACCTCCTGGAAAGGAGTTGATTCTTACTCCATGTCCCAAAAGGGAAAAGACCCAGAGTATTTGGGGTGATTTGTCTTCTGATACTCATGGTATTAAGAGCAGGGTGGGGTCAGCCCCCCAGATGTTCCAATTCCTAGTTCTCTCCTCAGAGATACTAAATGAAGTGGCCTTTTCTAAGATCTTCTCAAAGGCCACATCTAGAAGCAGGAAACATTTAGAACCGCCATCTGTGAATTAATGCTTGAATGAATTAAAAGACATTTATTGAGCACCTTTTCTGTCAGTGTTGTGTTAGGTGCTCAGCATACAATACAAAAATGAAACTGCCTGTGTCTTCAAGGAGTATGCGTTCTATTAGAACAAGACATATACAAGGAAGAGGCGTCCACAGAATATTGAATTGAATGTTGTTGGACCACTGAAATCTAGTACTTACCCAAACTTAGTGAAAGGGCTGTTCAGAAGCTAAGTTTCAAAAAATTTTCTTCTGTTGACACTGTTGACACTGGTAAACCAACAAGGACAAGGAATTGTCAATAGCATGACAAGTTGTAGGGAGTCAGGAATTCATACAGGGAGGCTACTTACTGCATTTGTCATGGATGGTTATTTGAAATATCTCTTTATGATATCTGGGATTTGCAGTTCCACAGGTGGGGCAGACAACTCCCTAACACTCCTCGTTAATTCGGTTTTATGGTAGTTTGTAGCTATAATATAATAGCTGAAAAAGGAATGGTAGATTTTTCAGAGGGATGAGAGGACAAGGGGGAGTTGCTCTTTTTGTGATCAACAAGGAGGAACTGGTCAGTGATAGGGAAGTGACAAAATCCCTGCGAGAGAGGCCAGAGTCATTTGGGGTTTGTAATGCAAAAGTGGTAATAATGACAATAAGAATAATAGTTTGCATAGTGCTTTTAACTTTGCAGAGTACTTTAGACACATCACTTTCTTGGAGCGTTACATCCAGCCTCTGAGATAAATACTACCACTATTATAATATGTATAACATATGATATCATTTATATATTATATAACATATATAATACACTATATATAATATTATAGAATTATAGAATACATATTATTATTTTATATGATTATTTAATTATATAAATACATTACGTATTTATATAATTTAACTGAAGCCCCCAGCAGTGTGGTGTGTATGATCCCTCTTTGTTCGTAGGCTGGATTGCTCATCTCAACCTGAACTCGATGCTGGAGAGTCTCAGGGTTCCTAAGGAAGCATCCTCACTCTGCTCAACTCAAATGTTTTCCTGTAAGGATCCTAAGAGTTACTCTGGTGTGTGTGTGTGTGTGTGTGTGTGTGTGTGTGTGTGTGTACTTTTACTGTTCACCACTGTAACTCATGAGTCTCCACTGGTGTGCTTCCTATTTACACATTTAGTTACCACAGCACAAGTAACTCAGCTATAAAATATTTACTAAACAATGAGACAAAAGCAAGAATAATCATGACAGTTCCTCATCCAAATACAACAATAATCAAAACGTTATAGTCTACTCCTGTGGAGAATTACATCTTTGTTTTCACCAACTTCTAGCTGAAATTCAACATTTCCTTTAATGAAATTCAGTATTGCCTTTAAATCATGAATCTAGGCAGCACGTCACAGTACTATTAGACTTCACCAGGCTGCCAAAGGAGTTTGTGACACAAAAAAAGGTGTCTGCGTAAGTAAATTTCTTTTGTGAATTTCATATGACCTATAACTTTCCATACTACTGACAATTCAACGTCTTTGTTGGTCTTCCAGTGGCAACAAAAGGAATAGCTTGAAAACTTTTTGAAATTTGGTTTCTGGACTGCCTTTTTGTTAAGTTTGGGCAAGTACTAGAGTTTAAATTTGAGTTGGTACTTAAAGAAAGCCAGAGAAGGCAGTAGGTAGAGACAAGGAGGGAGAGCATTCCAACCATGGAGAACAGCCAGAGGAAATGCCCAGATTTGAAAGATGGAGTGTCTTGTTCATGGAGCAGCCAGGAGGCCATTGCCACTGGATCAAAGACAGGGACAGGGAATAAGTTATAAGAAGATTTGAAAGGTAGGAGGGGGCAGGTTATGAAGGGCTTTGAATACCAAACAGAGCATTTTGTATTGGATCCCGGAGGCAATAGGAAGCCACTGGAGTTTATTAAGTAGGGAATGACATGATTTAACTTGTACTTTAGGAAAATCACATTGGTAGTTGAATGGAGGATTCATCGGAGTGAAGAGAGGTGGGAGGCAGGTAGATCCACAGCAGGCTGTTGCAGTAATCCAGGTATGAGGTGATGAAGGCCTGCACTAGAAGGGTAACAGTCAGAGGAGAGACGATGCTGGCAAAGATGGCATCAACAGATGCCTTGACAACAGATTGGATATGGGGCGGGGGCGGGGGGGGGGGGGGATGTCTAGGATGATTCTTAGGCTGTGAGCCTGAGGGAATGTGAATATGTTAACCCTCTACAGTTATATAAAAGGTGCACTTGTTCCTGGTCTGGATGCATACAGCAGCTGGCCTGATGGGCCTCATCAGGTACCACCCTTCCTCTTTGTTCACTGCTACTGATACCTTCACCTCTATCACCATCACTTTTTTTTTACTTTTTTTAAACTTTTTTTTTCTTTTTGGAGGGCAACTGGGGTTAAATGACTTGCCCAAAGTCACATGGCTAGTAAGTATGTCAAGTGTCTGAGGCCAGATTTGAACTCAGGTCCTCCTGACTCTAGGGCCGCTGGTGCTCTATTCACTGTGCCACCTAGCCTTCCATCATCACTTTTTGCCACCACCATAGCACCCTGGCTCAGCTTACATCTGTCCCCAACACTACAACTGCTCAGTCCTTGGAGTGAGGTGGGGACAGAGAAAGGAATCTACCCACTGCCCTAATGGGCTCAACGCCCTCTGGCCTCCTTAGCTTTTATCTCTTGTACTGTCTGCCAAACCAGGCCCCAGTTTCTGATCCCAAATTGCCCAGTATTGCCTGTCTACCCTGGCTCCTCACCTTTTCTCAATCTGCAACTGCATCTACTTCTGCCACTACCCAGATCTTGGAGAGAAAGGGGAAATGGGAGAGGAGCCAGCAGTAATTCCTTATGTCTCAGTTGCCCAATACATAGAACAATAACTGCTAAAAATGTATAGTACTAATCATTTTATGTCAAGACCCCATTTGGAGACCTTTGCCCTGGTATATCAAAAGCTGAGTTTGCTTAGCCAACCTTATGAGATGAGCTTAGTGGAGCAACATGGCCAGGAGGGCTGATGAGAACAGAGCTCATGTGGTAAAAACAATGGGTACCATCAGAGCCCAGGAGACATGCCTAGCAGAGAATCCATAAACAGGCCAGGGAGAGAAAGGTGATGACATCACCAGAAGACATCAGGGGTCTGGCAGTGCTGATGGTGAATTGCTGTCCTACATGTGTTGTAAACTGAGCCAGACCATTCTGGTGGTTCACGTTGTGGTGATTGAAATGAAGATGATCTGAGGAACAAAGTACCAAATACATTCAATTCACTTATAAGCAAAAAGTGTCTTTAAGTCCTCAACAAGTTAAAAGGCTGTAAATAAGGAATGGAAGAATGGTATATTCTGGCAGTTGCTCTCAAAAGCATCAACAATGCAGAAAAGCGAGAAAAACCTTATTGCTTCTCATTAGGCCATGCTCCACAGTAATTGTCTGGTTCTTAATTGTGATGATGAAACATGGTTACATTGGTGAATCTGAGATCATTGATGACCACAGAGCAGGAAAAATTGTTGTGAATCTCATGGGCCAATTAAACAAGGGTGCTGTGATCAGTCTCAGATTTGATGTTCAATTGAAAGATCTGGAAAAGTGGCAGAATAATCTGCTGCCATCCCGTCAGTTTAGGTTTATTGTGCTTACAACCTCAGCTGGCATCATGGACCATGAGGAAGCAAGACAAAAACACACAGGAGGAAAGATCCTGGGATTCTTTTTCTAAGGATGTAAAACATACATACAAATAAAATGCTCCAGTGGGGGTGGAGGGAAAGTTCATTGGTGGTGTCCACTTGTATGACTAGTTAGTGTCACAGCAATAACAGACCAGAATTTCTCAAAGAACAACTTGATGAATGAAAAACCCAAGAGACAGAGTTTCTGGGTAATTAATCATCAATTTACTAATTAAGCTAGCTAATAATCAAGAATTGATGGTCATTGGTCTCTCTTTGTAACCTGAAAGCCTTAAATATTTTTTGGAAAGGGAATGCCCCTGACAAGTGGCAATCAACCCTGATTGGTGGACACTTCATGAATAAGTGAGCTAGAAATCTTCTGCTCCTCCTACTGAGAACAGGGCTTGATCAGGAGACTCAGTTGCCTCCAGCAACCTGGACATCTCTATCCACACCACTTTGGCTGGGTTTTTTTTTCATAATCTAGGTCATCCTAAATTCCAGGGGAGGGGTGTAAGCATAGGGGCTCATTTCCTTGGGGCAAGAATTTGCCTAGATTAGATTCTGTTTACATTCTAAACAGAAGTAAAGTCTCATAGTTGGGTGGGTTACACCCCAGATTGAGTAGCATTTTTTTCTGAGGTCTAGGGAAGGTCTTATTACTAAGCCTGGTCTTTCAGAGACTGATTGACCTACTGGAACTGGTCTTTAAATGAGGAAATAAAGGAGGAGTGGCCAGGTGGTGCAGTGATTAGAGCATGGGCCCTGGAGTCAGGAGGACCTGAGTTCAAATTTGACCTTAGATGATTGATACACTTAGGAGCCGATCGGATTGACTTTGGGCAAGTCACTTAACCCCAATTGCCCTCTAAAAAGCAATAAAAAAAGAAAAAGGAAACGAAGTAGAAAAAGCCTTATCCTGATTTCACAACTGGTTGTTGACGTAATAAGAAAATAATAATTTCTCTCATCCCCCCTTTGAACTGTTTTGAGGGATGCAGTCTCCTCAATGAATCCCTAACTGATATGACAAACACGTCATCAGGGATTTTTAACTATGAGAATTACAATGAGAAACAATGTGAGGGGAAGAGGAGTAGAGATTGATTGACTCATTGACAGGAGCCATTGGGAGCGTTGGCAAATAGAACTTACAGAAAGAAGCACATAGGCGAACAGTTTGAAAAAAAAACGGATTATCTACTCCCATTGTCCATCATATCTTAGGGCTTGGATGTCTCTTCAAGTTGTCTAGTTTCTGAGAACATCTCCTAAGGCAGTCAGTCCTCTGGAAATCTCTCCTCTTAGGCATCCTGGAGTGGGTCAGGTTTCAGAGCAGCTTCTAGCAAATTTGCTTCTCTGGTTCAGGTCACTTGCAGAGGTCCAGTTTTCTGTTTAAAAATGCCTTATAAAATAGATTTCAATACAATCCAGGTTTGTTTTGCCAATAACCACAAGTCAGCTAGTGAGAGAGCTGGCTCAAACCTTATAGCTTCTGATAAAAACATCTAATTAAGGACCTTTTAAAGGAGAGATTTTACATTTTTAGGTGAGCAAATTGTCATTGGTATATTCTAAAAATTCAAATATCAGCTGAAAATTCTGAAACCCAGTTTCTATATCTGACATCTATAATTACCTAATCATGTTTTTTTTAAAACAATTTTCACCAAAACCAAAATTTTTACTGTAGCTATTTATTTTATTATTTACTTGAGTTATTTTTTTAAACTTCTAATTTTCACCTTAGGAGAATGAGATTCTGCTAAGAAGCTAAGAACACAACACTTTTTTTTAAAAGAAGAAGATAACCTCTAATACAAGAATGAATCTATTTAAAATGTCCAAATCAACTTCAATTGTAACCAAAGGTTCTAGAATACAATGTACAAATACATTGAGTAATTGATTTTAAAACAATACATAGCAGATAAATTGGTTATAATAAAACATTTTCAATTACTGGCCATATTCAAATGAAGAACCCTGAGTAAAAGTAGATATCTCTTTAAGGCAACACAAGATAGTCCACAAGTTACTCTTTTTTATTTTTATTTTTTAATTTTTTTTGCTTTTTGGAGGGAAGAAGGCAGGGCAATTGGGGTTAAGTGACTTGCCCAAGGTCACACGGCTAGTAAGTGTTAAGTTTCTGAGGTCGGATTTGAACTCAAGTCCTCCTGACTCCAGGGCCGGTGCTCTATTTACTGTGCCCCCTAGCTGCCTGAGTTACTCTTTTTTAAAGATAATTAATTGTGGTGAAATTCTTTTCCTTAACACAGAAGACTTTTATGATATTAACTTCATTAAATAACAAAATTATATCCTGGTTTCACAAATCTTTACATCGTATCCCCATACCATTGTAAGACATTAAAGGACTTTATCTTATACAGGAATATATAACTCGTAATAAGTAGATGACAAGACCAAATATTCATCTACTTAGTTGTTTAGGACATAGAAGGGAGTAAAATTCCTATACCTGCCCCTTACAGTAGTTCAGATGTGCTCCAGTGTAATCCTATGAGATAAAGATCTAATATTGTGTCCGTATTGATCCCCTGGCATGGTTATAGAAATTTGCCATAAAAGGAGGCTAGGAACATAGCGATAGTAAGGGGGAAATCTTCTTCTTTCTTGGTGTTAATTCCAAGCTAGAGTCATATAGATAGCCAGTTGCACTGAGCCAGGCTTAAATGGTGGAATACTTTTCATTCAATAGGAAATTCAGTAGAAGGAAGATCAAGTCAGGATAATAATATTTCAGCCCAAGCCAAGAGCTGTTCTCCCAGCCTTTCCCATGAGAACTCTACCTATAATTCATGGATGTCAACTCCACAGGGTGACAGGCATCATACCTGGAGTCAGACAGAATAATATGTTATAGTCCCATAAGGTCATAAATAGCAAATTCTAATACTCAAGGTTTAGGTAGATTTCATTATTAAGGATCACATATTCTTGATAGCACGGATTGACTACAATCTCAGATTGGTGATGCTAAGAGATTTATCATAATAAAAAATACCACAGTTTAATTTGTCCTTATTAGAGAAATTTGATATGAAAGTCTCACTGATAACGGTAGGATTGGACACAATTGTTGTCAGTGACCAAGTTGTTGCAATAAATTATAAAAAAAATTTATCACACCTAAAAAGTTACACATAAGATTTTTACTTAACATTCCTTTCTTTAAAACAGCGTTCAAACCATCCTGATGTAAAGAGATAATGATTAGACTTTTGTGAAGTAATATAGTTGGAAATCTCTAAACTGATAGATATAATTTCTCTTATCCAACCCATAATATTAAGATTAGGTTGGTTTAAAATGTCTTAAGTATCATAAATAAATTTCTAATGACTACCCGCCTCTAGTCAATAAGTGTTTGCAGCGGGGGAAATGATTCCATTTTCTAAGTGTAGCAGTGCCATTTTCACAAGGGATAATAGCTAACCAATTTTAGATGAAATTTCCTATTTACTCTAGCAAGTACTTCAGAATATTAACAGTTTGCAAACATTTACTTTTTCTTTTAACAATTTTGTTCATAATATAGCGACATCCAGATTAAGAAGGTGGTTTCCTAACACTCTATCTCTACTGTATCATAAACAATATTATGAATTTGAAACATAAAATCAAGCTTGTTTCTAGGTGTTAGCCCAATTCAGTTGATTGTCTCTCTAGATTACACAGAAAATCATTCTGAACAAATTTAAATGGAACTTACATAAACTGACTTTCTCATTTTAATTAGGTGTGATAGGTATTTTAATTAGGTGTGGTAGGTATGTTACTCTCAGTGACTCTTAGATTTAAGCATTATAGAATTAATAACATGTCACCAGCAGAGCTGAAACAAACACAACCATATCAAACATCTTATCAGAGAAAAATCTTATCGGAGAAAAATTTTTTTCCGTTATTATAATTTATATGAAATTAAATAACCTTTACACTGAAATTGTAACCCAACAATATCCAAATTCAAAGAGTATCTTATCTTTGTAACTGTGTTTAATTTACATTAACAATAATAAAAAATACGTACAAAGCTTTACCAGTTTGAATTCACGCCTGTTATTAGGTAATATAGGGTGAGCTCAGCTAAACTATTATAAGATTCTAGTTGAAGGACTGGGTTTTTTGTGCAGGTGAAAAGCTTAATGAGTTTGATCTGATAACTGTCAGGGTGGGAACAGTTTTCCCCAGAGATAAACCTTCAAGAGTTTTCAAAGTAGGAGTTAATTAATTCTCTTGCTCTCCAGAATATCATATCATATTCCAGGCCCTTCTATCCCTCCGTGTAGAAGCTGCCAGATCCTGGGTTATCCTGATAGTGCTTCCGCAGTATTCAAATGGTTTTTTCTTGGCAGCCTGTAATATTTTCTCCTTGGTGTGGGGATTCTGGAACC
>CM053593.1:356022948-356051275 GCA_028646575.1 Pseudocheirus occidentalis
TTCTGTGTTGCTTCTTGGAGTTCCCTTCATAGTCTCCATTCCCTCTTCCTTAAGAGATCTTTATTCAAGAGAATTAATTTGTTCTATGAAGACATGGCACCTGCATTGCTGATTTCTTTTGGACCTATGTAGGCTGAGACTCTATAGAGGAAACCTTAAGTATATGTGTCTTGAAATAAACATGTTTTGCAAAGGTTGATGCCAGTGTTCTAATGTAATCTTAACCTTGGTTTCAACAAAACTGCATCTTTGTAGCAATAATTTAGCTTGCTTCACAGCCTAAATGTGCTTTTTTCTTTTTGGAGGTGGGGGGGGGCAGGGCAATTGGGGTCAAGTAACTTGCTCAAGGTCACATTAAATGTTAAGTGTTCCATTGCATTTGAACTCGGGACCTCCTGACTCCATGCTCTATTCATTGACACCTAGCAGCCCCTTAAGACTTTTAAACACACCAAAATAATCTAGTGGGAGAGATTAATGAGAATTGCAAATACAGTCACAAAATTGACTTTTCATGAATTCTGAAATTAATCTGTACTCCCTCAAAACAGCTATGTTGACCTTACTGTGTTCTCTCTGCTTCCTTGCCCCTCCCCCATGGGGGGGGAACCCTTCAAGTGAGAAGTAGAAGAAAGCCAAAGGCAGGATGGGGCCTTTGGTTTGAGACTTCCACGGCAGAGGAGACCTTTGGCTCCTTCCACCCACCTGCTGTTCCTTGACCCCACATCTCATTACAGAGATGTCTGCAAAATTGTCCACTTAGGTATAAAGCAAGGCAATATTTTAGGGCCTCCAAAAATCACAAAACTGAGTATGGGAGAGGAACCCATTTGTAAATTTGGGAGAGACAGTAAAAAGAAAAGCAGTGGGGCGGCTAGGTGGTGCAGTGAATAGAGCACCAGCCCTGGAGTCGGGAGTACCTGAGTTCAAATCCGGCCTCAGACACTTAACACAAAAAACTAGCCATGTGACCTTGGGCAAGTCACTTAATCCCAACTGCCCTCCAAAAACAAACAAAAAGAAAAGCAGTGCTCAAAAATAAACTAACTTTTAATCTCTGGCACAATGATTATCTGGGCTTATGTTTTACCTTTCACTTATATATGCTTAAAGAACTGAAGTTACTGACATTTTTAAAGCAAAACCCATTTCCAAAGCAGTTGATGAATTTCAAGGCCAAGTATAAATTATATAATTACACATTCCATCCTTAGCTAAACTTGAAATCAGCAAGAGGTGTATATATTTTCTCTCAAGTACAGTAACCTAGTTATTGAAAGTAATTCAACCACTGGGACAATTTTTCACACTTCTTTCTCCTGGTCCTAAGTACCCCAAAGGACAGTAAATATCAAATCCAGGGAGGAATCTGCTGGGGAGTGGGAAGGTGACAGAAGCAGGAGGAAGAGGTTTTGCCTAGGCAGAATAGTCAACACAGTATAAAATACCAGCCTCTGCTACTCCAACCTTTATCCAACTTTCTCTTCAATGTCCAACAAACCTGTTTGTGGAAGAGTAGTTTCCTAAACACTTACTTGATTCCATAAGATTATTTACTGCCAAATTCTGAATTTAAAGAGGGTGGGGGCTCAAGCAGGGAATACAACTCAGGCTTATCACTCCAAAGACAAGGATACCCAGAAAAAAAACAAGTTGTTTATAAATCCATTTTCCCTGGTTTTATTAAATGTTCCACTTATGTACATTTTAAAGACGAATCATTTACAGGTCTGTGCACACTGCCTCTTGGCTCCCTGGAGGGAAAGTTGCTAAAAACCTCAGGATGGACAAACAACCGTGTAGCCGTGGGTGAGGTGGGCTGGTGGTTTTTTCCTCTTTACTGTTATGTCAAAATGCATTTATTTCAGTCTACATCTTAAGTACATACAATTAAAAAAAACCCTCAAACATGCAAATTGTAGAAAAGTTGTGATTTTTTTTTCCTTTTTTTTCTTCTTTGAAGCTGGCAGTGAAAAATAAAAAGATACAATGTCTCTGTGCACACCCCAGTCTTATCTTGTCTCCAGGTTGGGGTCTTCTCTCTAGCTCTAGGGGAAGTGTGGCAAAGCCACAGGGGTATTGGCTACATTTTTTCTTTACCTTTAAAAAAATTTTTTTTAAGGTTAACCATGGCCTGTATGACTATGCCTCCTGGCTATGGTGCACACAATCTCCTGAGCAGGCTTGGGCTTTTTCTTCTCACCCCAGGACCCTCTATTCATAAGGGAGCTGGCAGGATCCAGACCAGCACAACGAGGTGGGGAGGACCCCACACCCCACGGTGTGCCTCAGCCTTCAGTTACTTTGTTTAATCCAGGCTCCCACATCTCTAGACATAAGATAAATCATCAGGAGAGAGGGAAGAAGGACAAGGATGGGGAAAGGGAGTCAAGTATTCACAAAAGTGAGAGCTTATTTACTTTGTGTGAAAATTACTTTTAAAAAATCCAAAAAACATTTCTGGATAATTAGAGACGGTTTCACGCATTTTTAAAGCCACAATTTTATATCTAGGTCACTGCAGAAACCAACATCTCTGGGAAAGAAAGGAGAAAAAGTGTGGAATGGGGGAGACGAGTTTGGTGACTTTTTTTAAAACCTTTTTTTCCCTTTTATGTATAAAAAGTTTTAAGACCACAATGGAAAAAAAAGATACACACACTCATATGTATATGCATATGTGTGTGTGTATATATGAAATACACCATTTTGTCAGCTACATATTTTTGTTTTTCCCATCTTTAGAAATGGTCTCACATTGACAATGATTAGATAAGTATCATGCCCAAAGACATCAGCCGCACGATAAAAAACAGAACAATGATACAGTTGAGGTAAGAGGGGGAACAAAAAAAAAATCATTCACCCATGATGGATATTTTTTCTTTTTCTTAAATTTCGTTGGAAAAATACCAAACACAGTGATTTAAATTTTTTTTTTTTTTTAAAAGTCACGAAAACCTGTTTTCTGCAGAGGCTGAATGGCCTCTGGCCAGCTCCTCAGCTCAGATATGATCTGTTAATTTCCTTTAATCAAAAGGGAAGTATGGACCAACACAAGGGGTTGTGGGGGTGGGGGCAGAAAATGAAAAACCAAAGTTCCCATCCCCTTGTACCTCACCCCCCCTTGCCTACTCTTCCCTTCCCCAAGATTCTACCCCTCAGATTTCCATCAAATCCAGGTCAGCCTCTTCAAAGCCATAGAAAGACTCTGTCTCACTTTCACCCTCAAAGAGCTGGTGAAGGCTCTCGGGCTCAGCTACCTCTTGAGGGGATGGTCTGGACTGCGGGGTGGAGGCAGCCGGCTCTTCCTCAGTTTGCTCCCCGTTCAGCTTTAGCTGCTCTTCCAGGGAGGTAATCAGCTCCTCCTGCATGTCAGCGTTCCGTGTAGGAGAGTTAGCAGCGCCATCAGGACCAGGCAGGACACTGGCCACCAAAAAGGACTGCTGGACTAACTCTGGGCAGTCCCCAATGACCTCCAGCACTTCTGCCAGCCAACAAAGCACCAGCTGAAGGAGGATGTCGGAATCACACGTGCCATCTGCCATTTCGCGGGCCTGCTCTTTCCACTTCTTATGTATGAAGTTCTTGACAGTCCTTTTGATACACACGTCCAAAGGCTGGATCTTGGAGCTACAACCTGCAGGCACCACGGCAGGAAGAGTGCCGTAGGAACTAAGCATAGACAACACCTCCTCAGACAAGTGGGTGCGGTGGCAGTCCATCACCAACATGCCCTTGCTGCGCTGGCACGCCGTGTGCTTCTGCCACACCCGTGATGACCACAGCTCCATGATCTCATCGTCACTGTAGCCAGTCTCTTTGGCCTCCAGCATGATAGACTCTGGCACGTTGGTAGGTTGCTCCATCTGCCCCCTATAGAAGACCAGAGTGGGAAGGACAGTGCCGTCTGCCAGGATGGACAACACAACATCACACCACGGCTCCCCTGTGCCCACTGTCTGCAGGGCATTCTCCTTCCGATCATCACTGCTCAGTACCTCAGCATCCAGAAATAGAGAGATCTCATCAATGGCCACAATCATAGAGAGAGGCAGGTCCTGGGTATGGATCTGCCGCTGCACAAATTCAATGAAGAGCCCAGCATTTTCTGCCACTTCCTTGGGCAGGGTATGAGCCACTGCCCTTCGGGCATGAGGGGTCAGGTGGTGCCGAAGCATGAACCTCACTGCCCACTCATAGGAGATCTTGAAACCACCCTCTAGTGAGCGCCCGATTTTGGTGGCCTTCTGGAAAAGTGTTTCTTCATTGACAGGAAGCTGCTGCTCCCGCTGTGTAAGGACCCATTCTGCCAACTTCTCCTCAGCTTCTAAGCTCAGATACTTGCCCTCCAGGTTCTCTCCTTGGGAGGCCTGGAAGCGCCGCAGCCAACGCCGAATACGTCTTTGTGGGTTGCGGAAATGCTCGGCTGCCTGCTCAGTATTGCAACATAAGGCAAACAGTACCACTCGTAGCTTCTTTACTGACAGCTGTTCCTTCTTGCCAGAACCACCAAGGCCCCCAGCTGTAGCTGGTTCGGGTTCCAACATAGCTAGGGTCCCTTCCTCTTGTTCATCAAGACTCAGGCACTCGGCTCCCTCCACATGCAGAGGGGGTGCTGCTGCAGTCTGAAGACAGGTAGTGGCTGATGGAGGAGATAGACGTGGAGATGGTGCTGAGAGCAGCTGAGCCTGGGGTACAGGTGGCTCCCCACACTCATGGGGGGCACCCACAGGTTTCACAGTGGCAACTTTGTTGTGGAGGAAAGCTGAAGGGTAGGTGTTCTTCATGCCCCGGTCATGAGCCTGGCCATGTCTGGAAGAGCAAAAAGAAAGTCCTCTTTTGAATAACAGAAGAAATGGGGAAAAGGACCAAAATACTCAACACTGAAACAAAGGTACCCAGGAAGGAACTTGGTTACCTGGAATGGGATATCCAAGTCAGTCCTGCAGAATGAGAAGGCAAAGAAAACAGTTCAATGATAAACAGAAACTCCCCTACTCTAAGATCAGTTATAGCTGAGGCTTTAACCTCAAAGACAACAAACCCAAAGCAGAAACTGAGGAGGGGACAACTGAGGCCAACTAGAAATAGTGCTGCTTTCTCAGTCCGTAAGAGCTCACCATTCTGTCTGATCTTTTCCTCCTCAAAACAAATTCCTGACACTGTCTCCCTCCCCTTCCTATTCCCTCAACTGACCTCGTGGTAGGATATTGCTGGATTGATGCGATGGATTGAAGACCAGATGTTTAGCCATGGCGTCTCCCACAGAAGTAACAAAGACGCAAGAAGTACAGGCCAGTTTGATCCCACTGAGACAAAATAAAAGGTGCCATGAGGCAAACAGGTGCTTGAGAAACGAGCTCTACTTTTCTTATTCTCCCCAACTACACCAAATGTATCCCCAAGAAAATAGGAAATCCTGGGTTAACATTATAAACATCATGCTTGCTCTTACCTGACAGTAGAGTTTTTAAACAAAGCCAAATACTTGGGGCTCTTCCGTGGAACATGATTGCTGAGGCAAAAGAAAACTGATGTTAACCCATTCAACTAGAGATCTTGGCCCCAAGAGCAGAGATGCTGCTTCCACCCTGGCTCCTGGTTCCAGTCACCTTCCCAATCCCTTTCTTCCTACCAGGTCAGAAATTGAGATATGAAAGCTAATGGACAGTAAGTTTAGAAGGCCTGAGGCCCCATGCAGACAGGGAGGTAGGGAACGGATTCTGGGAAGCTTAGGATGCTAAGGGGGCAAATAGGAGGGGCTGATTCTGGTCACATGGCCTACTTGATCATGTGGTTGGCATATGCTCTGGAGCAGCAGGTGCTATAGCGACACAGGGAGCAGTGTACGTAGGTAGGGAAGTGGTTGGGGAAATCAGGGATCTCAAAGCTGCACTCCAGGCATGTCTGCCGGCCCATGACACTCCTGCTAAGAGAAAGGGAAAATATTATTAATGCTGGGTAAATCTCTTTAGTGCTACAAGGGTTCCCCTAGAACCCCATAGAAAGACTACCAAACTGCCTCAGTGTTTGGCAACCATTCTTCCCAACCAGCCCCTAGTGGCCCAGCACTTAGTGGAAGGCGCTGACATTTTCTTGACGGCTTTCTTCTGGATGCTTCGCTGGACTGGGGGATAAAGGAAGATGGGAAGAGGGTCTGCTGGGGTAGTCATGGGGGCTGCCTCTTGCAGGGCATTAGGTGGTGCGTCATTTGAGGAGACAGGCACTGTTCGTGGCTGGCCTCGGGATGCCCGGATGGTCACCTGAAAATGGGCACAAAGAAGGTCCATTTAGATAGGCTGATTCGGTCTCCAATGGGGAGGGAGGATGAAAAGCTAAGGTGCTGATACTCCTCCTGATGTGCTCTGTATCTCCCAGCAGCCCCGGCCCTTTACCTTGGTGCCTGGTTTAAGGCCTTCCAACTGCTTGGGCTTGCGGAAGGTTTTGTGATGCTGAAGTTTGTGCTCTATTTTGTCCTTGGCAAACAGAAACTGCAGCCGGCATTTATTACAGTGATAGACACTCTTCTTCTGAGGAATGAGAGACATTAAAAAAAAAAAAACAAAACAAAACAAAACAAAACCCCAAAGCAAAAACAAACCCTGAAGGGCCCAAGCTATGAGGCATTCCCTGAGCAGAGAGAGGGCAACTCAAAAGCCAGACACTTCACACCCATTTACTTTGCTTGGGAATTTTGCTTAAGAGAGGGAAGAAGAAAAGGCACCCCAGGATAGCCATACCTTCTCTCCAAGAGGCCAGACTCAAAAGTCTCGAGCCGTCCTCTCAGGCCTTCCTGATTTAGGCAAATCACTCAACACCTCAATCTCTCCATCTTAAGAATGGGAATATTATCTATCCCTGAACAAGTTGTATATGATCACCTGAAAGTTCCCCCTGAGGAGGGATTTGTTCCTTCCCTGTTTTTGTATTCCCAGTGACTAGCAAAGGGCCTGGCACCTGGAAGGCTCTTAGGACATGCTTGCTGATTGATTGATTGATTGACCTTATTTGATTCTGACAAAGAGAGAGCTCCTACTGTTGAAGTGCATCTAAGAAAGGGAAAGGGAAAAGCATTTAGATAGCACCTACTGGATGCCAGGCACCATACTACGCACTCACATTTGGTCCTCACAACAACCTTGCCAGGTTATTATCCCCATTTTACAGTTGAGGAAACCGAGGCAAACAGAGGTTAAGTGACTTGCCAGGGTCACACAGCTATTAAGTGTCTGGGGCTGGATCTGAACTCAGAACTTCCTGGTTCCATGCCCAGCACTCGGCAAATTGTATACGGCTCCATTAGCTTTCCCTGCAATCCAGCTCAACAGGCCTTGGTGTGGAACGTTCAGAGCGGATGAGCAACAGGCATTTCTGGGGGCCCTTGTGAGGCCAGAAGACCGAGGTGAGGCTAAATCAAGATGGTGGATACAGAGGGGCCAGATGTTTCTTTTAAGGGACCCAAACTAACAACAAGTCTGTCTGCCTAGCCAAGCTTCAGTGTCAGCACGGGCAAGCTATGAGTGAGAAGCAAGGGGAAGTTACCTGGTGCCTCATGAAATGCTGTTGGAATGCGTTGCCGTTTTTGAAGACCTTCAGACAGTAGGGACAGAGCAGATGCCGGGTGTCTTCATGGACCATGCGGAAATGACCATCCACCTCTGAGTACAGTGAAGAGCGGTACTGACATACCTAATCATTGGGGAGGGAACAGAGAGTCAGGAGTTCAGTGGCCAGGCCATAGCCAGGAAAGGCAGCCAAGTCCTGTCCTGATACAGATGAAACTTCACATAACCATGCTGGCAAAAGATGCAGCTCTTTCAAAGGCACAGAAACCCCAGTTATGGCTACTCCTGTAGATAAGTAGAGCTAAGCTTAAAAAACTCTATGTGAGTGTCCCAGGATGACAGATGCACAAAAGAAATGGGTCCAGGAGGAGAGGCAGAAGCCAATATTTTGGGCCAGAAGACAACACACACATTTCCCTGCTGGATATGAATCTTCTAAAGGGAACAAGTTTTGGAAATGACTGCTGGCCCTTACATACACCATTAAATATCCTTGTGGATACATGTTTTGATCCTGTATGAACGCCACCCCGAGGCCCTGAGCACAGTGTAGGCCTGTCACGTCCCCTGAGTGGCCAATGAGGGAGGAGTCAGAAAGTAAAGGGATACCTGGCAAACGTAAGGCATCTCCCCAGGCTTGTGGGTGTCCTTCATGTGCTGGAGGAACAAGGGCTCGCTCTCAAATGCCCACTCACAAATCTTGCACTTAGCTGTAAGGGCGGGAATCAAGAGGTCAGCCCAACAGTTTTCAAACCCAGCATATTCAAATCTCTCATGGTGACTTCAGATAAATTCATGTTAACTTTTATCAAGCCCTTAGCATGTGCTAGGAGGAAGGAAAATCATTATCATTATCATTCATATACTCTAAGTAGAAGTGAGAAGCAGCATGATACATGAATTTCCACACTCAGAGTTCCCTACACAGATAAAATGACAGATCAGAACCAAAAAATAACAGTAATTAAAGATATCCGGTCCTTTGAATATTTGCTGTCCATTCAAAACATTAAGTGCCTATTCTAAAAAGACATGTAATTTTCACCACAATTCATGAATACACAGGACAAACTTTTAACTGAATAACTTATATATGCCTCAGATTATTTTAGCAGACCGATCTCAATTTATATTCCTAAAAATGATGTGAAGGCCTCTACTTCCTTCTTACTCTTGTCTTAAGTTTATGCAGTCTGGCTCCCTACTTCTTCATTATGCTGAATCCACCATGATCTCTTCACGGTCACCTCCAATGGCCTTCTCTCTGTCCTCATGCTGCTGGTGCTCTTGGAACCCCTGATACCGCGATCACCCTCTTCCCCTCAATGCTCTTTCCTCTCTAGGGTTCCATGACACTGCTCTCTCCTGGTTCTGTCCTTCCTGATCATGCCTTCTCAGTCTCCTTGGCTAGTTCTTCACAGATCATGCGCACTAGCCATGGATGAACTCCAGGGCTCTGTCACTGACCTTCCTTTCTCCCGACCATCTATCTCACCAGCTGCCATGGAATCAAGCAACACCTTTATGCAAACGACTCTGAGATCTATACAGCCCTAACATTTCTCAACCACCAGTATTGTGTCAATCCTGTTCTGGGTCCTCTTCTCTTCTCCCTCTCAACTAAAACCCCACTTTCTGCAAGAAGCCTTTGCCTAATACTCCTGAAACTTAATGCCTTCCTTCTTTCTAGAAGCAGCTAGGTGGCACTATGGATAAAGCACTAGGCATGGATTCGGGGAAGACCTGAGTTCAAATCCAGCCTCAGATACTTACTGGCTTGTGTAACCCTGGGCAAGTCAATTCACCTGTTTGCCTTAGTTTCTTCAATTATAAAATGACAATAATAGCACCTACCTCCCAAGGGCAGTGTGCGACTCACACGAGATCACAACTGTAAAGTGTCCAGCATAGTGCCTGACACACGGCGGGCATTAAATATGTGCACCTTTCCTTCCCCCTCTGTGATCATCTCCAGTTTATCCTGTGAACGTGTTGTGTGCACACAGATGTCTCCCTCTTGTCCTCCCATGGACTGAGAGTTCTGTGAGGGCAGGGGCTGTTTTAAATTGTCTTTATGTTCTCAGCACTGAACAGAGTACCTAACAGGTGCTTAGTAAGTGTTGCTGACTCACTAAAAGACAAAAATGGCAAAACGGAAAGAACAGGCTGCTCAGGAGAAAACTCTTTTCTGTTTATGGTTTTCTTCTAAGCTATCTTCTTTTTGGAGGGCAGCTGGGGTTAAGTGACTTGCCCAAGGTCACACGGTTAGTTTTTGTGTTAAGTGTCTGAGGCCGGATTTGAACTCAGGTCGTCCTGACTCCAGGGCCGGGGCTCTATTCACTGCGCCACCTAGCCGCCCCATGCTATTTTCAATAAAGCAAAAATCTTAATTCAAAAATTGAAACTAAACCTATTTTCCTTACAAATAAATAATGTAAACATGTATCAATTCTTGCAGTGTAATAAATAAGGTAGTAACAGTCTGATAAAGCGCTTACTGTCCAGAGTGTGCCAGGTGCTGCAGAGGTCTCCCTTTTACTTTCCACCTGTTCAAATCCTACTAGTTCTTCATTACCTGAGTTCCTACTTTTTAAAGCTTTTCACCCGCTGGTTCTAGCCCACACTGATCTCTTCCATCTCTGAAAATGATCTATGCTGCATAGTCTGGCATGTAAATACACTGTTTAATCTTTTCATCATCTACAGAATCTTCTAACTATTTCATACAGATAAATATTCTCTCCTGATAAGATGAAATACTCCTTGGGGCTAAGGCCCCTGTCTCATGATTCTTTTGTGGCCTCACAAAACTCTAAACCAGTGGTTCTCAACCTTCCTAATGCCACGACCCTTTAATACTCGTATATGAGCAGACCTGCCTGAAGACGGAGAGAGGAGCCTTGTCTTGGTTCCTAAGACCATCAGAAACATGTGTTTTCTGATGGTCTTAGGCAACTCCTGTGAAAGGGTTGTTCAACCCTCAAAGGGGTCACAACCCATAGGTTGAGAACTGCTGCTCTAAACAATTACTAGCCTTGGTGGAAACTCAAAATTTGTTGAAAGACTAAATCAAAAGTAATACAGCAAAGTAACTAACTGCCCCCTCTACCACTAGGGGTAAAAAAAAAGATTATCCCACAACACGCTATTTTCCTCATGGCCTGAAACCAAGTCCCTAAATCACTCAGGGCCCCATACTCCAAGACATGAAGATTAACCCTACAAGAACGCAGGCTATAAATGAAGAGTCTGACTGAAAATGAAAACCAAAAACACACTCCTTCTATGTGGACCACTGCCCCACATAGTCAAATGATGACAGCTGCCCAGTGGCCTAAGGCAACTCTTATACTCACTGGTAGACTCGTAGGGGCTGTGAACATTTTCCAGGTGGCACTGGAGCTGGAAGGGAGTGGAAAACTGGCGGTAGCAGTGCTGGCAGATGGTGTGGACGTCCACCTCACCATTCTGCTGGTCCAGCTCCACGTGGTGCTTCATATGGTTCATGAATCTGCAGGGCAGCATGAAGAAGAAGACCAAGTAATATGATAAACCCCAGAAACAGGGTCAGGGTCCAAGAGCTGCCCTGCTTCCTTCCTCATTCACAGGGCAGAATCCTTCCCACACTGTGGAAAGATGTCTATGGAAGGAGATTCATTGGCCTCCCTCCCTCTCCTAGGAAGTTCCTGCTGATGGAGAGAGAACCTCAGCCTTCCTGCTACAATCTCTACCTACTCTATATGAATTCAGCAAAGATAAACCATTAGTCACTATGAAATGTAACCGGCAATATGAACTTACCGGATATTGTTTTTGAGCCTCTTCGTGCAGTGTGGGCACCGAAAAGATGTGGGCACCTTAGGGAAGCTGAGGAGCTGGCTCACTTTGCCATTGTCCCGTCCATAGTAGAAGTCATCCACTAACATAATGAGCTTGCTCTGGGTAACATCACCCTGATTCTCCGTGGTTTCGGGGGCCTTGGCGGGGGGTGACAAGGTAGGAGCAGGTGTAGAAGAGGGTGTTGAGGGCACAGGAGCAGTCTTCTCTGGGGACGGTGGCTTTGTTGCAGAAGGAATACTAGGCTCTGAATCCAGAGGCTTTCCCTTCTTCAGGAAATCCACCAAGTCTGGGCAGCAGTACTATGGAGAGAACAATCACACCAATTATTTGTTGTCACCGGAGTGAGCTAGAACAAAGAAGGTCACAAGATTTTAGCCCAAATCTCACAGACACCATTTAAGTTTTGAGTAGTTTTAGAGGGCCTCCTATTAGTTCTCATCGTTCGCCTTCTCTTCCTTCTGCACACATTCTCTCCAAAGATCCTTTTCCTTCCCCCCCCCCCACCCCCCTTCTCTTATTCTTCCTTCAGACACGAGACAGGGTGGAATGAGCACCAGCCTCAGAGTTGGGAGAGATGGGCTTGGGGGTCCTGGGTCAGAAACCGTGACTCATCCGTGATGACACAACGAATCTCTCTGAGCCTCAGCTTCCTGATCTAGAGAATGAGGAGTATCATGCTTGTACCATCTGCCTTACAAGGCTGTTGTGAGTAAAGTGCTTTGTAAGCCTTCAAGTGTGACATAAATGAGTTTATTACAGTTATGATTATTATCATGCTTTATCCTTCCCTAAGAGTTTTTGGTGCCATTAACACCTCAATGCAGCGCTTCCTGGCATAAACAAAGCAAAAAATCTAAGAGACTCTGAGGAGGGGGAGGCTCTGAGATTATTAATGAGTCTAAGTCCAATTAAGTCAAGAACTGCTCCTACAAAGCTCTCAGCCAGTAAAGAGGAGTTTTTTTTCCCTCTCCATGAAGCTCATTCTGCTTCTGGAGCATTCTAATGGGCAGCAAGTTTTGTATGCTCAAGGTAAAAATATGACTCATGGTAACTTATAGGTATGGATTCTACCTCTGCCCTGTGGGGTAGATCACGTCTACCACATGAAAGCCCTTTAAATGTTTGAAAGATGCCTATCACAGCCACTCTAAGTCTTCTCCTTTCTGTGATAAACATTTCCAGGCCCCCCCCCAGCTATTCTTTGTGCAGCCGGTTCTCTGGTTCTCTTATCATCCTGACTGCTCTCATCTGCCCAGAAGTAAATGGTCTTCTGGACATAGCCTGATGACACCAGAGCTCTCAATGCACCCTAAGACTGATTTCATTGGCTTCTGGCTGCTCTATCAACATTACTGATTCATGCTAATGCATGCATTTGTGGCACATTAAACTCCTTAGATCTTCATCACAGAAGCTATTATCTAGCCAACAATTCCCCCCTCACCCTATAGTTTAAAGTTGCCTTTTGAATCCAAGTGTAGAAGTTCACAGTTATCCCTATTAAGTTTCATAAATCTGATTCAGCCCACTATTCTAGTCAGTTGAGCATCTCTGGATTCTGACTTTGCTATCCAATGTATTAGCTTTCTTACCAAGTTTCCTATTATCTGGAAATTTAAGTATGGCTCTTATGCCTTACTCCAAAGTATTGATCAAAATACTGAACATAAGGTCAATGAAAGATTACTGGAGCACTAGATCAGAAACTTTCCTCAAAGCTGGTATCAACTCAATAATTCAGCCATTTGCAGCCAGTTCCAAATACGCTGTATTATCACTGATTCCGTATTATTCCACTTCATCTACAAACATAGTATGAAAAAACACTGTGAAATGTACTGCTATAATCTAAGTATACTATGTCTATGGAATTTTCTTTATCTACCAGTCTAATTACTCTGTGAAAACAGAACAAAACAAACCAAGGTTAGTCTGGTATGATCAATACTCAAAGTAAAATGGTCTTTAATGATCATGGTTTCCTTTCCTAAGTATCTGAAAAATCACCCTCTAATAATGTGTTATAAAATTTTGCTAGGATTTGAAGCAAGTGCATTGGTTTGCAGATTCAATTTGTTTCATTTTGAAAATACGGACAATTGACCTTCTCTGGTTCTACAGCATGACTTCATTTTTCTAAGACAGTCTGAAGATCACTAAGGGGCTCAGTAATCATATCTTCAGGGCCTTTTACCACTCATTCGGGTCTAATTACATGAACTCACTGAGGGCAGGAAGATCCTGTCTCACCTACCTTGGGTTTCCAAACCCCACAAACCATTGTTGATAGCCTTCCTGGAGCAAAGATCTCTTTGAAAGAAAAAACAGAACTGAACAAAGTGGGGCCCTGATTCATCTCTGCAGAAAAACAGTAATTTAAGTACTATAGGAAAAGTGACTTGACTGAAATGTTCTCTGAGAGACTTGGACTTCCTGCAGTCTTTCTGACAAATTTTGTGGGCCTTCCAATAGATTCTATTGAGGTGACATCTTTACCTCTGCTCCAAGAGACAAAAATAAAGAGAGATTATTCTTTTCTATGCTTGGTCTTTGCTTCCATGTTTCCTGCTTAAATCCACCTATAGTCCTTCAAGCTGGTTTTCAGTACAGAAATATCACTTACACACATGTGACCTCTCAGAGCTTCAGTGACACGGAACTGGGAATTACAACGTGGGCAGACTTTCCGGCCACCATCCTGGAGGTCAAATGTTGGTATTGGAGAAGTCACTGAAAATGAAAGGAAAAGCAAAGGGTAGTGATTTGAGAACATTAAGCACACTGATCTCAGGAGAGTTCTTCCTGGAGGATGTCAGAATAGGGGCCAGGGACCAGGGACCACTAAGTTTAAAGCACCTTCCTTTTTCCTTATTCCACTACACTGATCTCATGCTGATGTTTGTAAATATCTCTACTCACCAAATTCAGTCTTCAAAATCATGTTCATCTACCTTCAAGAAGCCTTCTCTAAATCTACCTAACTCTAACCATTACAACAACCCTCCCCTCAAAGCACTTGCATACTTTTTTTTAATAGCTTACTCATTCATACTTTTCATTATGTGTGGCCTATCTCCCACAACAGAATGTAAGCGTTCTGAGGGCAGGCATTGTGCCTACTGTCTTCTTTTTAGTCTTCCCCACTATGCCTAGTACAGTGCTTTGTTGGACTAACTTGTGATCTTTCAGACTATGTACCTTTCATTGCTGATGACTCAGGTCCGCTGGTTCTCTGAGAGCTGTGGGCAGGGCTGTTGTTGGACACCACCATTGGCCCAGGGCTCTGGCCCAGGGAAGGGATGGTGCTGAGGGTATTCACCAGCTTGGCCACCTCATTGCTATTCTCACCTGTCACCCCAGGTCGCTTGACAGTGACAAAGCTGGCAATGCTCACTGCAGGCGGAGAGGGGAAGGAGGGAGCTAGGTTTGCCAGATGATAATCATCCGTTCTCCTGACCCACCCCAATCCCTACTCAGCCACCCCCAATTCCCAAGCCTCACCTAGCTTGGGATTCGGGGCCTGGCTGGCCTGGCCTGGTGGCTGTACAGCCAACTGCCCCAGCGAGGTCGGCTGCGTGGCAGTGGGAGTGGTTGAGGTGCTGGGAGTGGACTTGGTCTGCTGAGACTGGGACTGCGGGACGGTGCTGCGGATGGTGAGGGTAGCTGGGATGACCGTGGTAAAGGTGTTGGTGGTGGGCCTCACAGGCATCGTGGAGCCTGGCCTCACCTGTGTCATCTGAGAGAACACTTGAGGAACT
This sequence comes from Pseudocheirus occidentalis, assembly GCA_028646575.1. Lineage (NCBI taxonomy): Eukaryota > Metazoa > Chordata > Mammalia > Diprotodontia > Pseudocheiridae > Pseudocheirus > Pseudocheirus occidentalis. The sequence goes on from CM053593.1 coordinate 356,038,115, forward strand.
CCAACTGTTGGTTTAACAAACTGGGTACCTGGAGCTTTGGAAAAGAGAAAGAGAGAAATTGCAAACTTCAGTCAACTAAGCAAAACATGGTCCTGCCTCCCTGACCGCTTGAAAATTCTGGGATATGGGAAAGAATTCCTTCTTCCAACTGGCTTTATGGATTTATCAGGGGCTACTACAAATCACCAAAAAGATTCCTGAGCCTTAAGACGGCAGCAGATCTTCTGATAACAAGTGTTTACCTAGGCACATAATCAGGAATAGTGTGATTTTGAAGTGGGAAGGGATAATGAGAGGGCAGAGTACAATGTCAAGCTTGGCCTTGGGAAGAGGGGCTTGCCACTCAGATTATCAAAGGAGCCTTTTAATCAGCTACATCCAAATGGAAAGCTATTTGGTCTACTGAGTAGCTGATAATTTAGTAGCAGAAGGCATTAAGTGAAAACACATGAGTAACTCTAGAATTAAGGAAGCAAGCACGGCATAGCAGAAAACAAGAGTCAGACAATATGGGTATGAATCCCAGTTCTATTACTCTCTAGCCATGTGAACTTTCTGAGCCTCAGTTCTCTCATCTGTAAAATAAAAGGGCTGGATCAGATCATCTCTAAGCTCCATTCCAGCTCCAATACTGTAATTCTGAAATTTAAGAATAAGTTGGTTGTCCTGAAGATATGAAGACCGGCTAAGAGAAATAAACTTCAGGGCATAGCTTACAGTCCACAGCTAAAACAACTTGTGCTATCTGTTTGAACTGGAGTAACATCAGATAAGCTAGTCAGTCTGAAGTCTTAACTCTATAAGAAATATGATCTAGTCAAGCTAAAAACAAGCTAAAATTTCAACTTCAAGGAGAATGAAATTCACATTATTCATGTCCAAATCCAGTCACAGGCAAAAACAGGTTCTTATAAAACCCCATAAATAGAGAGATCTGCAAAAGTATTTCAGGAAACAAAAATGAGGAATTCAGGGATTAACTAACTATTCCCAGAGCACTGAAAATCTAGGAACTGATGAACATAAGTAGTTAAATCATGTTTGTAGGGGAGCCAGGAAAAGCTCTTAGAAAAAGGGACTCATTTATTGTGATCCATTATTCACACAGTGGAACTGATGATGATTCAGTATATTGATTCTATTGGTTTTTGGGAAAATAACAGTTACTGTGGGTCCAAGAAGGCAGATCAACTTAGACCACTTAGTTTAAATGCTTTTTTGTAGGACCTTCAAGAAATTCCTGTTGTCTTTTTATCCAGGCCAGATCATGTTTGTAGGAGAGCTAGGAAAAGAAATAGTTGAAAAACGGGATAAAAAGCAGATATGGTAAATCTTGTTTTAGTACTTCATGATAGCTAGTAAGAATCCAAAACCATTACATCATTTTTCTGGTTAAAAGTTGGGAATATCTCTAAAATTATCGATGTTTTTTAATCAATCAGATACATGATGTCACTTAGAACATATGATTAGGTTCTTCATTAGCCTAGAGCAAAAATTTTAATTAGTCTAAAACAGTAAAACGAAAATTTCTGTTGGATATCATTTTAGTTCAAGTGACTGAATACTTTTTTCTTACCTGGGACTAGTGTAATTGGTCTAACTGTTTGGCCTTGCTGTACATTCAACACAATTCCAACCTGATTCATTGCATTTTGCACAGGCCGAACATTTCTTACAGGAAATCCCTGCATTAAAAAAGTAAAACAAACTTTAACATGTGAATACAAAACAATATGGATCAGAGGTTGCCCAGGAATCAAAAGTTTAAGTGCCAGGTAAAATCTGGGTCCAAATATACTCCTCTGACTCTCTCATGTTCTCAGGTCCCTCTGATGTTGGATCTTTTAATGAATGAGATGAGCAGTTTGAGGACATCCTTAATAAGCAAAGCCAGTTTGAGCATTACTTCAAGAAACGAAAGCCTAATACCTGCCTTAGAAGGACCCAAAAGCTAGAAGGTTTGGGTCCAGGCTTAGGTCAGTCTTTAAACAGGTAAAAGCAGAGAAGGAAAACTGAAGCCAACAGCAATCATAGGAATGACTTGACAGGTAAAGGTAAACAATCATAAACCTAAGGAACTGTTCAAAAAATCCACTTTAAAGGCCATAAGCCTTTGGTAGATTTCCAAGTGAGACTGCCGATAACTTAAGGAACCTCAGGATCTATGGCAAAGAGAAGCTTCACTTAGAGTTCAGAGCCAGGCCAGCTTTCTGCCTTAGTCACCATATTATCAATAACAAGTGTGTTCTCTCTTTACATTTAAAAAATCTTTTTCTCCCCCCCAAAGATTTCCACAGGTTATGTTCACTTGATGTGGCTTTCCAAACTTGCCTCAGGTAACAAAGGAAGCACAGAATCTCCAGCAATTTGTGGAGAAGTCTAGATGTCCAAGGGTAACAAGCAGTAATCCACACTTTACCATTAATTTGTGTGCTAGCCTCAGGCAAAACAGCAGTCATGTTCTGCAAAGCTGTCTATACACTGATGACATCAAATTAGGAAATAGTAATATTATAAATTTGTAGAAGAAACTACAGAAGAAATGGGAAAAAGACCTATAACTTTAGATCAAGGGCTGGGAAACTTTCTATGAAGACAAAAAAAATATTTTAGGCTTTGTGTATCAAGAAGCAAAATCAAGGATATTATGTAGGTACTTTATATAAGCTAGGGAGAAAACAAATTTCCATATATATATTTTTGCTTTTTTTGGGGGGGAGGGAAGGATAGGGCAATTGGGGTTAAGTGACTTGCCCAAGGCCACACAGCTAGTAAGTGTGTCAAGTGTCTGAGGCTGAATTTGAACTCAGGTCCTCCTGACTCCAGGGGTCAGCTCTATTCACGGTGCCACCTAGCCACCCCCATATTTTTTAAAATAAAATTAAAAATATAATACTAAGTAATGCAAGTCAACTTAAGAAGAAGAGTGGAATTCTTTCTTGGGAATAACATTTAACTTACTTGGGATTCAACGTTAAGTATTCCTTATCATTAAAATCAACTGTAAATATTCATCTATTAATACTGTTATGTAGTGAGATTTTATGTATTTCGTTTTTAAAAATGTCTTTTCACAGATAGGTACTGACAAATAATACTGACATCAATCCAGGAGCATGTGATTTTGGTTGAGCATATTTTATATTTGAAAGTTTTTATAGAATTCTATTAGGCTCTTCTCTTGTTCTCTGACCTTTAACACATTATTATATTCCAGATAATTATACTTCCAGATAAACCACTTCCAACTTAAGATTTGGTGGAAGTTCCTCTGAAATATGGACATTTCTTTTGCACCTGCACTTAGGTCAGAAAACACTGTTGGAACTGTGGTTTGAGCTGAGGAAATCGATTTGCTATAAATGAGCGGGAATGGAGATATTGCTTTAACCTTTGACAGCATGGGAAGCATAATACTAATAATGACAGCAATCATAATGACCACAGCTGACATTTACACAGCATTCGCCATGTGCTTGGCACTGTGCTAGGGGCTCTTTACACGGATTCTCACAGTAACCCTAGGAGGAAGGTGCTATCGTCACCCCCATTTTACAGGTGAGAAAACTCAGACCAACAGAGGCTGAAGGATATGTCAAGGGCCACACAATCAGAAAGTGTGTGAGGACAGATGTGAGCGCAGGTCCTCCTGGCTCCAGGCCTGGCATTCTGCCCACTGCACCACATAGCCACCCTTGACATAAGTAAGTATAAAGCAGTTTGACATTACAATGTAATTCAAATAATATCAGTTGTTTTTGAGTTGTTTTTACTACAGAATAAGTTTTGCAAGTGATTACTATTATTGCCTTACAATTTTAAGCTAAATTCATTCAGAAATAACAAGTCTGCAGCAAAAGTTAATTTTCCGGGCGTTCAGTATTCAACAATATGAGTGAAGGCAGTTCTTCAGAAAAATTTTGATCTTGGCCCCAAGTTAAAAATTGTTTTACCACTGGTATGCTATTGAACTATTGCATGATGATAAGTTAGGATACTCAGCTTCCACTTTTGACAAAAGTTAACAGAACTGAAAATGGCTAAGGTCATGAGACCAAAGGAAGTTCACCAGTAACACATGATAGATTCAAATATTTTCTACAAAGTACTTGCTAATGAATGATAAAATGAATAAACACAGACCTTTAAACACCTTTCATCTTCACAAGCTTTGTAAATTTGTCCAACAAAGACTTTTATTTTGGTCTTTTTGGAGGGGGGAAAGGCAAGGCAATTGGAGTTAAGTGACTTGCCTAAGGTCACACAGCTAGTAAGTGTTAAGTGTCTGAGGCTGGATTTGAACTCAGGTCCACCTGACTCCAGGGCTGGCGCTCTATTCACTATGCCACCTACCTATCCCCCCAAAAAGTCTTTTTTCTGCTCCACACATATTATTACCACCATCACAGTAATATATCTGAGCAGATTCCACTTCCAGATATACTAAATTACGTTTTCTGAACTTTGAGAATATTCTCCCTTGTAGTTAGTTCACGAAGACTATTCAGAGGACAATTTTTCAGTCACTTTACACTCACCAATGACTCCTTGAATAAACAACTGACCAGTACTGGTACAAGGAAAAAAAAAGCCAAGGAAGACCACCTAATTTCGCCTTGTTTTCTAATTGACCGGTGATGTTGTTCCCAATGTCCTCAACTCTTCCTTCTATTCTCACAGAAAGTCTTACTAATCTTAAACAAGTTTATTTTCTCTGGACACACTTCTTTGGTTGCAATCAAACAGGATTTAATGAACTCAGCAGCAGCAAATGGCTTTCCTTACTTGGCTAACAAATAAGCTGTGTATCAAACTTATTTTGTTCGCAGCCTCATTTTCATTTTTATGAAGAAATTCTGATGTGATGAGATATTTCATTTTAAATTTTCTAATTTTTTTCTGACTTACTTCCCTGTGAGTTGGGAAGTATGTGCTTACTCTGGTAATGGTGATGGACACCGTATTTTTTAGCAGCTGCAGTGTCACTTTATAATAAACACAGTGCTTTGCTATAAAATTTGATAACAGAATAATCCACACTCATGACTTAAAACCATGACATTCAAAGACCACTTTTCTTATTTTTGACAAGATGAGCATGTACCGGCAAAATAAATAAGCAAATAAAGAAATAAATAAAGCCGCTGAGATATGGCAATACAAGTGGCATTTCTGAGTGATAACTGCCATCACCACAATTTGTAGGGTGCTGCTAAGCACCAGTGAAAGTCAATGAGAGCACTAGACTTGATGTCTATTACATCTACTCAACTCTACATCACAAAAGCAGTCATGGATAAGACATAAACAAGTGAACATGGTTTATCTTCCAATAAAACTTTATATATGGACACAGAAGTTTGAATTTAAACTAATTTTCATGTCAAGAAATATTACTCTTGGGACGGCTAGGTGGTACAGTGAATAAAGCACTAGCCTTGGAGTCAGGAGGACCAGAGTTCAAATTCAGTCTCAGACATGACACTTATTAGCCATGTAACCTTAGGCAAGTCACTTAACCCCAATTGCCCTGCCTTCCCCATCCAAAAAGCAAAAAAAAAGTTACTCTTGATTTTTTCAGCTGTTTAAAAATGTGAAAACCAATTTTAACTCACAGGCCACAGAAAAACAGGTGGCAGGTCAGATTTGCTCCATGGGCCACACTTGCTCTAGATACCAAGGATCCAGACTGAAAATACAGCTCCAATGAGGCCAAGTACACTTCCCCACTCCTTTACCAAATAAGAGAAACACTGAGGACCCATTTACCTGTGTAGTGATGAATATGGGCTGTGAGGTCACAGGGGAATTAGTAACATGGTTGGCATTCTGCATGACCTGGACAGGCCTCAATACTGGTTGAGTGACCATGGTGCTCAGACCTGAAGCTGGATTCTGTGTCAAGATGAGTGGTTGTCCACCTTGCTGAACCAAAGGATTGCCTGCTAAAACATCAAAGGAAAAGAGAGGGGGATACATAAGAAAAAAAATCAAACTCCTCAAATTTCTCCATATACGCCAATGCCATGGGAAACATCATGATCTCAGACAGTACTAGATCCTTTAGATATGGCGACAGAACCATTTCAATTTAACTGTACAGATTGGGGGGAGGGGAGAAAGGAGGGAATCTATGTCACCAAAGTGAAAATGATACCCAAAATAGAGTCTAAAAACCCTTATAATAAACAAAGCAAAACAGGGATTGGGGAGGAATCTTATTGACATCTCTTACCCATGTGTCTTATAATGAAGATAAATTTGTATCGCTCACAATGTACCTCTCTTCCCTTTTTTAGAGATCGAGTACTAAGGGTATCAAATAATACATATAATGCTGGACTTGGCTGTTAGTTTTTCTAAAACAATTTCTTTTCTTTTTTATTTGTTATAAAGGAAAACTCTCAGGGAGGTGGCAAAGAAAGGACTGGATTGGAAAATGCAGTTGATCAAGACGCAAAAGGTATAAATGAAAATTTAAAAAACAGCTTATAGTTACATAGCACTTTGAAATTTGCCAAGTGCTACACATATCTTGGGAGTAGGTATTGTTTAATATTTGTACTTATATCTCCAGTTCTCATCATAGGGCCCAGCACATAAGAGGCATTTATAACAAAGGCCTGCTGACCGATGAGCTGACCTCATTTGATCTCCAATAACCCTGTGAGGCAGGTGCTATGATCATCTCAATCTTTACAGATGAGAAAGCTGAAGCTGCTGGGGGTTACCTGACTTGCCCTGGGACCAGACCGCAGAAGTGTTAAGAGTCAGGATTCAAAGTGAAGCCTTCCTCTACTCCTGGCGTATCACTCTACTAGTCACATTAAAGCCATTCTCTTGTTTCTGTCGGCTTCTCTTCAGGTTCTCAGAGCGCCACTTTCTCCGAGTTCTCGTTCTACCTATCTGGATCCTCCTTTGCTGCTTCTCCTGATCACGTCCTCCAACCGTAGCTGAGCCCCAGGATTCTGTCCTGGGCCCTCTTCTCTCTATATTCTACTTTATCTGGTGATTTCATCAGTTCCTGTGGATTCAACTATAATCTCTATGCTGTTGATTCTCAAATTGACCTATTCTGCCTTAATTATTCTGCTTACATCAATCTTCAAATGCCTTTTAGACATACACATCTCAAACAGCAAACCCAGTAAACACCTTAAACTGAACATGTTAAAAAAAATGAAGTCATTATCTTTGTGCCCAAACACTCCTCTCTTCCAAAGTTGTCTATTATAGTCATGGGCACCAACATCTTCGCAGTCCCTCGTGCTCAAAATTTAGATGTCATCTATGCCTCTTCCCTCTCTCTCCCTCCCCACATGCTGTGACCAAGGTCTTGTGATTTCACTTTTATGAAATCTCTCCAATATGCCCCATTCTTTCTTTTGCCACCGTCCCCACCCTGGTACAGGCTTTCATCATCCCATTCCCAGGTGATTGTAAGAGCCTGCTGAGGGGTCTGCCTGCCTCATGTCTCTCCCTATTTCAATCCATTCTCCATTCAGCTTAGAGTGATTTTTCTAGAGTGGAGGTCTGACCCCGTCAGCCATCCCCAACTCCTTCTTACTCAGTAAACTCCAGTGTCTCCCTGCCACCTCCAGGATCAAATTTAAAATCTGTTGGCTTTCAAAGCCTTTTATAATTCCTTTCCCACCTCCCAACATAGCTTTTGACATTGGTTTCCTTGGCGTTCCTGGAAGAAGACATTCTGTCTCTCAACTCTGGGCATTTTCACTGCCTGCCACCCATGCCTAGACTTCTCTGCCTCCTGCCTTATAACAAGCAATTAACATTTATTTAGTGCTTACTGTATGCTAAGTACTTTATAATTATGATTTCATCTGATCCTCACAACATCCCCGAGAGGCAGGAGCTGTGACTATCCCCCTTTTACAGAGGAGGAGACTGAGGCAAAGAGCGTTCAGTGACTTGCGCAGGGTCACACAGCTGGTAAGGCTGAACTCAGGTCTTCCTGACTCCAAGTGACCCAGCGACCGTCTTCCTTCAAGCCCTAGTTAAAACCCCCGAGGAAGCCTTTCTCAAGGCCTCTTAATTTGTGGGCCTTCCCTCGTTGCCTCTGTCCTGCCTACATCTGGTCTTTGCACAGCTGTTTGTGTGCTGTCTTCCTTTCCTCACTGATCACGAGGGCGGGGACTGTCTTTGGCCTTTCTTGGTGCCCCTGGTCCTCAGCACAGGGCTGAGCACATTACGAATGCTGACCGACCACCAAATGTCTGAAAGTCTGGATAAAAATCACAGAGAGCATGGTCCTGTAGAGAAGAGCTGGGGAACATTTGCAACTTCACTGAGGATTAATTTAACAGCTGACTGAAGTTAACACTGACAATTAACAATTAAACAAGGCCACAGCTCCAAAAGAGAGAAAGAACCCTGTATCTTAGGCTAACTTGGAGCTTGAGTTGGAATTAGCAGGAAAATGGCAGGCCTTGGAGAGTGAAAGACAAAGGTCTTTCACAGCATGGCAATAATGAGACCTGCCAGTTCAGTTTTTCTTTTTTTTTTTGGAGTGGGGAAGCCAGGGCAGTTGGGGTTAAGTGACTTGCCCAAGGTCACACTGCTAGTTTTTGTGTTAAGTATCTGAGGTCAAATTTGAACTCAGATCCTCCTGACTCCAGGGCTCTATTCACTATGCCACCAGCTGTCCAAGTTTTTCTTAATAATATCAGCATTGATAAACAAAATAACTTATAAAAGCCTTATACCAAGGTACAACTGCAGATGACAATTTCATGAATAAGGTCAATTACCTAGAGAATGTTTAATGCCCTGACCCAGGAGAATAGACATTCTGTAAATATTTTTTAAATCCTTTATTTTGCAACCCTAGGCTTATTCAATCAGGTTTGGGAAGCCAGTACTTGTATACAGACTTGTATGAGCAGAAGAGAACCTTAGCTCCTCATTTGTTAGGAAAGGAGGCCTGTGGCCACTTCTTCATGGAGGTGGTAGAAATTCACCTGGACTTTTAAGCAAAAACCTGAAGGCTGGATTGATATAACTGCCATTAGGGATTAGTGAAAATCCTGGCCTGGCTGGAGAGGAAGTTTCAAATTGAGGTGCTAAGAAAAAGGGGTAGATGCTCATAATAGTCCAGGCAGCATGGGGTGGTGGGGAGAGGGGTAGCTCAGAGTCAGGAAGACCTTTGTGTACAAATTCCAGGACTGAACCATACTAGCTGTGGAGCCTTGGGCAGGTCGTTGAGTTTCCTCCTGACCCCAGGCAGCTCTAAAAAAATGAGAAGCTGAGTAAGGATCTGCTTTGGTGAAGGAGTTTCCTCACTGAGAGTTTCCTAAAGAAGAACTCTGAGTTGTGCTTTCTCCTAATATTAAATCTGCTGACTGTGCATCCAGGGCATAGGATACGGACAGAGACATGGAAGTGAGAATGGCCATTAGTCTGACCACCATTCTGAGGGCCGGTGCCCTTGGCTCAAGTCATTCATGAACTGTCGAACCCGAGTCTCAATTTCCTCATCTGTGGGGTCAGGTGGAAGTACCAGTGATGTCTATCTTAGAGGGTCGTTGTGAGGCAACAATGGGGGGGGGTGGGTAAAAGGGGCTTCATGAGGTGACCTCATATAGTGCTGGATGTGAAGTCGGGAAGACCTCCGTTCAAATGCTGCTTCTCACACTTCCTGAGTACAAGCTGCTTAACTTCTTTATGCCTCACTTTTCCCAACTGTAAAAAGGGCATAATAAATAAAGAAATAAAATGGGCCTACTTCCCAGACTTGTCATGAGGATAAAAAGGAGTTTATATTTGTAAAGTGCTTTGTAAACCTTAAAGGGCAATATAGATGCTATTACTGTTGAAGTTAATGCCTCATTTGTAAAACAAGAAGCCCAACAGATGCCTTCTATGATCAATTTCTGATACTATTATCATTCCCAGTCAGAGAACCTATAATCTACAGATGGCCATACGGATATCCACGTAATAGTTGGTTATTTCCTCTCAAATGACCAAAAGGGCCTCCTCTCCAAGATAAAGTATAACGAGAGGATGAGCCACATAGTCAGAAAGCAATGTCTGGGATAATAAATTATAAAGGACTGGCTGCTGGAAAGAAATCTATTGCAGCTTGCCTTGAATTTTAAGAAAGTGAATTCAATATCAGCTGTTCATGTAGAGTTGCTGGGATAATAAATAAATAATTGAAGGCAGAGTTTAGACATGTAGGAGTATGTGGAGAAAAAGAAATAAGGTTTAAGGTGTGTAAAAAACCAAACAAACCCATAGACACAACAGAGCAAGATGAAAGTTACAAAATGAGCCCATTGTAACCATTTCATTTACAAGTCACAATTACAGATCACATGTCAAAGCTGAGCCAAAAAAGAGACAGCAATTGATCACATAAATCTGCTCATCCTCAAAACTTAGTAACAAAATAGTAATTAATGTTTTGTATTTCCCTTGTTTCCTATGTGAAATCACTAAGAATCTTCAAGTCTAAGAAACTCCTTAGGGGGTTTGTATGCATCTTGGCAATTGTTCTGGAAGGCTCTGTTACTCTTGTAGAGCACAAGCTCTGGATGATTCTACAGGGAGGCTTCGAGTAAGGGGTTCAGCTTTGGACTGGGTGTCTGTCTTCTGAACCCTTAAGTGCAAAGAGACATCATCAGAAGGTTGGCCACCAGATGACTGACTTTTTTTCTTGGTCACAGCAGTTTATGAAGACTAACAGTTGAGGTCCAGATTAAGTCACTGAATTATCAGAAGTATGGAAATAGAGACAAGTGCAATATTTTATTTATATTAAGGCAATTATTTTTCACTGAATTCAAACACCAATTAAAGATGCAGTTTTATTATAACTGGAGGCAATGTTCTGCTGTATTTATGAACCTGAGGATTAAATAAGACAGATTAACCACTCTTCAGAAAAGACTGTAAAGTTAATCAGGAAACCAAAAGATAGAGAACTATTCCCCAGAAAATTATCACATATAAGCACTTTACTATATGTGGAATTCTAGGCATTTCAACAGCATTGTGAATATAGAAAACAACAAAGTTTTACAAATGTTCTTGAATGTAGGTTACCTATAGCTATATTTGAACTTTTGCCAGTATTTTGGGATGGGAGCGAAGGGAGTTTACTGCACTTAAGAAATAAAATACACACAATCAAGGATACATGCAATAAAAAAGTAAGCATATTAATAACACAATGACAGAGAAACAATTGGTGGACAATTAGCATTGCACACTAGCACTTTCAAGACAGGAAGGACTTATAGTAAAACATGGATGAGAGTCACATAGGTTGAGGTACAAAGAGTCATAATTAGAGCTGATGAAGAAAACACTTACATGAATGAAATCATAAATGAGCCAACACATCAAAGCATGTGCTCATAAGTCTTCTAAGACTTGTAGAAAGGAAAAATAAGTTTCTAGTTCCAGACTACTTTTCTATGTCCAACTTTAAGCAAACTGAAAACATTTAGGTAAACAAGTAGACTGACAAAAATGTGAATTCACACTGAAACTCTGCTCTAAGAAGTCAAGGCCTTCCACTGAGACACTGGCACTGAGAACTGTGAAAAATGACAGAATCTTAGGGTTCAAGGGATTGCTCTTCCTATAGGGAGTGGGCAAGACTTCATGTGCTTCCCTCAGTTTAAGTATCTACCAGGAAAAGAGATTCTTCCATTTCCCTGGGTTTAACAGTTATAAAACACTTTTTTGGTATGTAACTTGATCTTTCATTCACCAATTCAAGCCCACTCCATCTTGTTTTATCTTCAATGGAAATGGAGAATTTACTACTATACTGTTTCCAATAACCCATTTACATGGATTTGAAATAGTCATAAACCTAATCACTAAGTTTTATCAATTCTTTCTTCACAGCATCTATTGGACTTACTCATTCAAAAAATATTTACTGAGTTCATGCTATATATAAGGCATTGTGCAAGATGACTTCAAGAAGCCCATAAATCTCATATAGTAAATAAGATACAACAAATCTCTACAATGCAAGACAATAAATACTATATACAATGTGAACAATACAGACCAAATACTACCCAAGAACAGGAGGGGATGGAACAAGGAAGGTGAATGTGCAACCTTAAACAAGAAGGTAAATTTTACCTCACAGATGCCACTGAGACCTGGTGAATCCTCAGAATATATCACAGAAGAGAACCATATCAAGAAGTCTCACATGCACCCTATATTCTGAAAGAACAGATTTCCAAAGGTCCAGAAAAAATACTGGTAAGATTCCATAGACTAAAATTATTTAGGGAAGTCAGTCCAGGAAGAATGAGAAACTCTCAGAAATTAAATTCTGAAGACATAAAGAAAAACAATCCTGATGAGGAAGAGAGGGGGAATTTGTCTAAAGAGACCAATATGGAACTACAGGGAACTTAATTAAGACCAGCTTGAGTTTAGAAGATGTGTGCAGAGGATGGAAGCAAGGGCAGGTAAGATGATGAATACAAAAGCAGAGTCTGGTCCTAAACCAGTGTCAAAACAGCTAAAGCTCCAAATGAGTTGAGGCAGGTGAGATTAACAGGGAGCTGTTCTCTAAGATAAGTAAGAAAGAAGTAAGAAAGCACCTAGCTATTCTTGCTAACTACACGGCACCAGACCCAAATAAACTACATGCCAGGCTAGTGAAGAACTGGCAGAAGTGACTGGGTGCTGAGACAATTAGTGATATCTGAAAGATGGTAGAAAATGGCAAAGGTGGAACAGGACTAAAAAATGTCCCAAATTTCAAAACTGGGAATAAAGTAAAGAATCCATAAATTAGTGAGCTTGACTTTGATTCCTGGCAAAATACTTAAACCTACTATTAAAAAGATGGTTAGTAAACATATAGAAAACAAATTATGATTACAAAGAACCTGCAGAGCTTTATCCGGAGCAGGCCCTTAAAAGGAGGGCAGAACACCCTCTCCCACATATTTATTCTAGTAAAACAAACCAGAAGTTTTCACCAGACCTAATAATGATCAATATATTTAGGGGAAAAAAACTACAGGAAGTGATTTCTTCCACCAAAAAGCTGCATAACAAATTAGCCAGAAGTCCATGTGGGTGTGAATTATTTATTTTTTTCATGTGATCAGTTTTGCTAATTATTTTTCCTTTCTTAAAAAAAAAAAAACCTTA
>CM053593.1:356051775-356083828 GCA_028646575.1 Pseudocheirus occidentalis
ACAGAGTGAAGTGAGCAGCACAAAACCAGGAGAAAAATCTCTATGAGGAAAGAAACTATCAAGAAAAACAACTCTAAAAGACTCAGTACATATCAGAGTAATGACCAGTCATGGTCCTATGGAGGACTTATGAAGAAACTCATTACTCGTCTACCTGCCAACAGAGATAGTTCAGCAAAAGATACAAAAAAATAAAGTTTTGGACATGGTCACTGTGGATTTGTTTTCTTTGACTAGACTTACTTGTTACAAGGGTTGTCTTTCCTCTCCACATGGAGAGATAGAGAGTTCTGAATAAGTCATTTTAAAACTGAAGAGAACAGAGAGAAATTCAGGAAGCAGCACAGACAAGCAAGACAGTTTTTAAGATAATGTGCAAAATCTATTATATATTTTTAAAAAAGCAAACAGTACGGTGCGGCTAGGTGTCCCAGGAAGAGTGTGCTGGGCCTCAACTCTGGAAGATGCATGTTCAAATTCGGCTTCCAACAATGACTAGTTGTGTGACCCTGGGAAAGTCATTTACCTCTTACAGTCTCCTCATTGTAAAACATGGATAATAATACCACTTACCTCACAGGGCTGTTACAAAGATCAAAAGAGAAAATATTCGCAAAGTGCTTAGCACACACTTGGGGCTTAATAAGGTTTATTCCCCCCACCCCCTACTTTCCAAAGAAATAGAGATTTACATTTTCACATACTCTTTTTGTATTTTGCTGTATATAGAAATGTTAGTTTTCAGTGTCTATGTCCAAAACACGCCACCCCCCCCCCCAAAAAAAGGTCAGGAGAATGCTGTCATATATTTCACTTATATTTTAGCAAAGCATTTGCTAATGCCTTCTCATGCTATACTTGTTGATGAGACAGAAAGGTATTGGCTAGACAATAGGACAGTTGGGTAGATTTGGAACCAATGATCTCCAACAAGTGTCATTAATAGCCGAGTTTACATTTAGTGCCCTAGAAGGTCTCTAGAGGGATCTGTGCTTGTCTTCATGTTACTTAACATTTTCTTAATGATTTGAATAAAGGACTAAATGGTAAGCTTACTATTTTTCAGAGGACACAAAAGCTAGAAGGATGGTCAATATGCTGATGAGCAAAACTGGGACCAAAAAGACTTGACAGGTTAGAAATACTGGGTCTAAATCTATTAAGATTTAGCAGAGCTACTTGAAAAATCTTTCAACTGGGAGTTTAGAAAAACAATTTAAAAACACAAGTACGGAGTGTGGTTTGGTAACAGGTCATAGGAAAAAATAAAAACCTGGGTTCATTTAAATTCATTTCACTTTATCATAAGTGATCTTCCATCACTTGGTAGGGGTCTGTCTGTCTTGTTTCTCTAAAGAGCTATCATTCACCGATGACTGGGAGACCTTGACTCTTTTTAACCCCACTTTTCACAATTCCCCTGTGGGCAAACTTTCATGATTTTGGGATAGTCAGTAAGTGACGAACATTTATAAAGTCCTACTATGCTTGTGACACAAACAAAAAAATCCATTAAGTCTTGGGTTGCGCTAAGAGATGCCAGGTGTCCAAAACTAGGAAGATGATAGAACACAATTTCTTGAACTAGTTGGACCTCATCTACAATATTGTTTCCAGGTCAGAGAACCACATTTTTAGGAAGGATATTTGCTAGACAGCAAAGAGGAGAGTGACCAAGAAAATCAAGATCTACAAAGAATGGTTGAAGAAACTGGGGTTGTTTAATCCAGAAAAAAAAAAAAAAGATGTATGGCTTCAAGAAACAGAATAAAAATCTTTAAGTATCTGATAATTCTGCTTAGCTCTGGAGAAGCAATGGATCAAAGATTGTGGTTTGATGTAGCCTAGAAAAAACTTCCTAATAATTAAAGCTACTAAAGAGTGGAATGTTCTGCTACAGAATCCAATGGGCTCATCATTATTAAAAGTTTTCAAGCAAAACTTGTATGTCTTCTTTAAAAAACATATATATATGTATATATATATACAACTTTTTAAAAATTAAAAAAGATAAACTAAACCCTTGTACCAAATATGCATAGTCAAGACAAATTCTCACATTAGCCATATCCAAAAAATACATGTCTCAATATGCACCCTGGGTCCACCAAATCTGTTTGGAGACCAGGTTTTGTCATGAATCCTCTGGAATCATGTTTGGTCATTGCATTGATCAGGGTTTGTTTTTTTAATTCAATTTTATTTTACTTTCAGTTCCAAATTTTCTCCCTCCCCCCTTCCTTTCTCATATCCATTGAGAAAGAAAGAAAAACAAAATCCATTACATAAAACAAATGTCAACATTAGCAATGTCCAAAAGATAGGATGTTCTATCATGAGTCCTCTGAATTGTGACTGGTTCTTAGGGCTTTCAAAGTTGTTTGTCTTTACAATATTGTTGTTATTGTATAAATTGTTCTCCTGGTTCTACTTATTCCGTTTCACATCAGTTTGTTTTCCCATGTTTTTCTGAAACCATCCCCTTTTTACAGCACAGTAGTATTTCATCACGCTCATAACACATAATTTGTTCACTTCTTTCCCAACTCATGTCAATCTCCTCTGTTTCCAACTCTCTGTTACCACAAAAAGGAGGCACTACAAATATTTTTGCACATATAGGTCCTTTTCCTCTTTCTCAGATCTTTTTGGGATCCAGTGGTGGTATCATTGGATCAAAGGGTATGCACAGTCTAATACCTTTTTGAGGATAGTTTCAAATTGTTTTCCAAAATGACTGGACAAGTTCATTAATGTACCTATTATCTCCTAGCACCTCCCAGCATTTCATTTTCCCTTTTTGTCAACTTTGCCAACCTGATGGCTCTAGGGTGGTAATTCAGAGTTGCTTTAATGTGCATTTCTCTAATTATTAGTGATTTAGAGCATTTTTCATATAGCTATTGATAGTTTGGATTTCTTCTCAAAACAGCTAATTTCATTTCCTTTGACCTTTTATCAGTTGAAGAATGGAATGGCTCTCTTATAAATTTTAATCAGTTCCCTATCTTTCTTAGAAATGAGATCTTTATTAGAGAAATTTGCTGCAAGGTTTTTCTCCCTATTTTCTGTTTCTTTTTTTCTTGTAATTTTTATTTTAAATTTAAAAATAGGAAAAAAGCAAACTTAACTACTAAAACCTAAACATAAATAAGAAAAGGAAAAAATAGTGCCATGTGCAGTATTGCCACAGAACAAAAGATTCAAAATATAAAACAATAAATTTCCATTTCAAGAAAGCCTATATAATAAATACTACACATTGTGTTGAGAGCTGTTCATCTTTTCTCTACTTCCTCGTAGGATTGATTTTGTTCTCTGTTGTGCATTTTTTACCTTTTTCCCCCTTTCCTCCCTGTCCCTCCCCAAGGAGGCTACAATTAAGTGTAGATATGTACACACATACATATTCATATGCATCTAATGTAACACCATACTATACTTGTTTGTGCTGTTTCTCTGAATATGGATAACCTCTTCCTAAGTCTAAGTCTTTCCATATTTTTCTACATCCACAAATTTGTCATTTCCTAAACCACAGTAATATTCCAACCACATACTACTTATTAAATAGTCTAAAACAGTATTAATATGGCTGGCACAATGTGGTTTCCCTACTTTTCTCCTTTGATTAAGTTTATTTTAACATTGTCTGAGATCATGATTACTACCCCTGCTTTTTTTTTCCTTAATAAATCCTAATCCTGATCTTTATGCTTGTGTGTATCTCTTATTTCCTATCCCTCATGACTTAACTTTACTTCTACCTGCTACCTTACCTTCCTATTACTTAATTACCCACAATCCAAAGACCCCTTTCTTATCTTCTCCCTCCCACCCTTTCCCCTTACCCTTGTTTCTATCCAAATTCAGAAGACTTTTATAGCCCTCCAAATATGTATGTTGTTCACTTTATCCAATTCCCATTAATCCTTCTATATAAACCCTTCTATATTCCTCTATTTTATTCCCTCTTATTTCTTCATAAATTTAGAAGACTTTTATTCCTTTCTACATGTATATATTGTTTTCTCTTTAACCCAGATCTGATGTAAGTAGGGCTCCCTCCAAAAATCCCTCCTTCCTCCTTATCCCCTTCTAGGGGTGGGGAACCTGTGATCTCAAGGTCACACGTGGCCATCTAGGTCCTCAAGTACAGCCTTTTGATTGCATCCAAGCTTTACAGAACAAATTTTTTATTAAGAGGATTTGCTCTATAAAAGTTGGACTCAGTCAAGGGGCCACACTTGAGGACCTACTAGACAAGCACATGTGGCCACCTCTGCCTTAGTCTTTTATTTCTTTCTGAATTTAAAGGACTTTTATACCCTTCTAAATATATATGTATTGTTTCCTCTTTAAGCCATTCCTGATAAGACCAGGGTTCCTGAACTACCAGCCCTCCTCCTTCATCTAATTCCTTTGTGAGAGTTCTTCATCTAGTACCTCATTTGCATAAGATAATTACTCTCTTACCTTTTCCTCCATGGTATTACCTTTTAGAATCACATCATACTCTCAGCTTTACCCTTTTGAACTTACCCAATTACTAACTACAATCTTACACAGACAGTTTACATTTCCCTGTATAAAAAATAAAGTCTATCCTTACTGGTCCCTTGTATAGTCTTTGATATTTACCTTATACTTCTCTTGGATCTTGTATGTCAAATCTTCTATTAAGTTCAGATCTTTTTGCAATAAAATCCTGAAAGTCTGGCAATTCACTGAATGTTCATTCCCCCCCCCCCCCCCCCAGGATTATACTTTACCTTTGCTGGGTATGATATTTTCTGCTGCAACCTCAATTCTTTTGCTCTTTGATATAGTGTTCCAAGACTTGTGATCTTTTAGTGTAGCTGCTGATAGGTTTTGTGTGATTCTGGTTGTGGCTCTACCATATTTCAATCGTTCCCCCCTTCCCCCCCTTGTTTCTGGTGATATTTTCTCCTTTAGTTGGGGGTTTCATAATTTAGCTATGACATTCCTGCAGGTTTTCCTAATATGATCTCTTTCAGGTGGTGATCAGTGTATTTTTTTTTCCCTACATTCCCTTCTTGTTCTAACACTTTGGCACAATTTTCTTTAATTATTTCTTGTATTGTTGTATCAAGATTTTTTTTTTAGATTCTTTTTTTAGTTTTCAGGTAGTCTGATTATTATGTTTCCTCTTCTTGATTGTTCCCCAGATCAGTTGTTTTTCTTAGTAGATGTTTCACATTTTTTCTATTTTTCTATGCTTTATATTTTGTTTTATTATTTCTGGTCTCTTAATTATCTGCTTCTTTCCTCATTTTAGCTGTAATGATCATTCATTATTTAAGTTTTATGTAATCAAAATTGTCCATTTTACCTCCTGGGAACCTTTTTTATCTCTTGTTTGTATATGAAGTTTTCCTATATCTACAGATCTGACAGGCAATTTCTTCCTCTAATTTGTTATTACTCCTTATGTCTAAATCATGCATCACTTGGAACTAATCTTGGTATATGGTATGATGGTATATGGTGTATGGATATCTAGTGTTTACCATACAGTTTTCTGGGTTTCCCAAGAGTTTCTGTCAAACAGTTGAGTTCTTATTCCAACAGGTGGGGTCTTTGGGTTTACATTGATCAGAGGCCTTAAATATTCCAAAGTCATTTGCCTTTACAACATCATTGTTGCTGTTCTACTAGTTCTGCTTACTTCCACTTCATCAATTCATACAAGCATTTCCAGTTTTCTCTGAAACTATCCCCTTCATCATTTCTTATAGCTCAACAATTCTCCATTCCATCACATTCATACACCATTAATTTCTTTAATTACACCTGCAGTTAGGTGGCACAGTGGATAAAGTGCTGGCCTAGAGTCAGAAAAGACTCACCTTTCTGAGTTCAAACCTGGCCTCAGATGCTCTATTAGTTGTGTGACTATCAGCAAGTCACTTCACCTTGTTTGCCTCAGTTTCCTCATCTATAAAATGAGCTGGAGAAGGAAATGGCAAACCACTCCAGTATCTCTGCCAAGAACACCCCAAATGGGATCACAAAAAGTCAGATACAATTGACAACAAGAAGTATTCATGGGAATCCCATACCCCTTAGTTTTCAGTTCTTTGCCATCACAAAACAAAACAAAGCAAACCACTTCTATGTCTTCTTGTGGGTTATGGCACAAACGGGACAAGTAGAGGCTAGACTATAACAGCCTCTATGATCCCTTCTGGTTCTGTCATTGTAACCTGGGTGATCTAGGAAAGCAATCAGAAAGAAAGCAGCAATTGTGCCACCTTAAAGAATGTCCAAGATTTTGACAAGTAAAAAATGGGGGAAGGGTTATAATGGGACCTTTTCGCAGACCTGTGAATTTTCCCCACAAGATATCAAAATATAGGAAGTACTGAAAAGAAGCCCTGAGTGAATGTCAATGTTTACTGAGCCATTCTTTTTTTTTAAATTAAATTCATTTCAGTTTTCAACATTCACTTTTATAAGATTTTGAATTCTAAATTTTTCCTCCTTCCTGCCCTCCCATCCCCCTAAGATGGCATGCAATCTGATAGAAACTATACATGTACAATAATATTAAACATATTTCCACATTAGTCATGTTGTGAAAGAACAATCAGAACAAAAGGAAAAAACCATGAGAAAAAAAAATAAAGGAGAGAATAGTAAGTTTCAATGTACATTCAGGCTCCAAAGTTCTTTCTCTGGATGTGCATGGCATTTTCTACCATTAGTCTTTTAGAATTATCTTAGATCATTGCACTGCTGAGAAGAGCTAAGTCTATCAAAGTTAATTATCGTACAATGTGGCTGTTACTGTGTGCACCATTTTCCTGGTTCTGCTCACCTCACTCAGCATCAGTTCATGTAAATCTTTCCAGGTTCTTCTGAAATCCATGTTTTCATCATTTCTTATAGTACGATAGTATTCCATGACATTTATATACTATAACTTGTTCAGTCATTTCACAATTGATGTGCATCCCCTCAATTTCTAATTCTTGGCCACCACAAAAAGAGCTGCTATAAATAATTTTGTACATATGGATCATTTTCCCTTTTTTATTAACTCTTTGGGATACAGACCTAGTAGTGGTATTGGTGGATCAAAGAGTACATACAGTTTTATAGCCCTCTGTGCATAATTCCAAATTGCTCTCCAGAATGGCTGGATTAGTTCACAACTCCACTAACAATGCATTAGTGTTCCAATTTTCTCACATCTTCTCTAACATTTATCATTTTCTTGTTTTGTCAGATTAGCTAATCTGACAGGTGTGAGGTGGTAACTCAGAGTTGTTTTAATTTGCATTTCTCTAAGAGTGATTCAGAGTATTTTTTTCATGTAGATAGCTTTAATTTCTTCATCTGCAAACTGTTTCTATCTTTTGACTATCAACTGGGGAATGACTTGTATTTTTATAAATTTGACTCAGCTCTCTATATTATTGTAGAAATGAGGCCTTTATTAGAGACACTGGCTGTAAAAACTTATTTTCCAGTTTTCTGCTTCCCTTATAATCTTGGCTCCATTGGCTTTGAATAAAAATTTTTTAATTTGATGTAATCGAAATTATTCATTTTGCATTTCATAATGTTCTTTATCTCTTGTTTGGTCATAAATTCTTCTATTCTCCATAAATTTGACAGGTAAATTATTCCTTCTCCTAATTTGCTTATAGTATATCACCTTTTATGTCTAAATCATGGACTCATTTTGAAAAATTCTTAAGAGCTAAGTCATCTACTAAGACCAAGAATCAGTTTAATGGCATCTTTTTGTTTTTTTCTACTTGCTTATTTCTAACATGTGTCTGAGCTATGAGACACCTTCCTGCCTAGGCTTCCCACTGTTGGAGTTAAGAGTAGGGAAATAAGTCACTTGAAATGCCATGAGAACAGACACTTCTCTCTGACATGGGTGAAGCCAAACTCCCAACTTCCATTAGGAAAAATAGGAGAGACAATTTCAAAACAAGAGATTCCACCTAGACCTAAGTGCACATTTTGCTGACTTTTGGAAGACCAAATCAGGAGATCTCAAAAATGTGAGGGATTGAATTGAGTTTGGTGTTGGGAACAGGACAGAAAGTTCCTGACTTTTACAAATGGCTGAAGCCTTGCCAAATGAGTTATCCCTTTCCCAGCTATGTAATAACTGGATGAGGTAGGTGGTACAATGTATAGAGTACAGGGTCTGGAGTCAGAAAGATTTAAGTTTCTGAGTTCAAATCCAGCCTCAGACACTCACCAGCCGTGTGACTCCAGACAAGCATTTAACTCTTTGCCTCGGTTTCCTCATCTATAAAATGAGATGAAGAAAATGGCAAACCACTCAAGTATCTTTGTCAAGAAAACCCCAAATGGCATCACAAAGAGACAATGACTATGCCAATCTAAATGGAAAGAATAAGAGCAAAACAATTAAAACTGAATACTGCACAGTTATAATGACCAAGACTGGCTCCAAGGAAGAGATATAAGAAGGCATCTCCCTTCACTTCCTTGTAAATGTAGGGAACTTCAGATGGGGCACTACACATGTCATGTCATACTTTTCCATTGGTTTTGTTGAACTATTTTTTTTCTTCTTTAAATTCTTTGATATAAGGTATTGCAAGAAGAGAGAGAAGGGATATATTGGTAAATAAAATTTTACTCTTTAAAAAGCTCCTCTACTTGGCTTTTAAAGCCCTTCACAACCTTTCCCTAACCTACCTTTCTAGCCCTTCCTTCACTCTATGGTCTGCCAAACCAGCTTTCTTATCAGTTCTCACTCACAACACTCTATTTGCCATTTCCATGTCTTCATAATGGCTACCACTCATGCCTAGAACATTTTCCTTTATTTATCTTTGCCTTTTAGAAGCCACGGGTTCCTTAAAGTTCAAATGTCACATTCTACATGAAATCTTTCTTGATTGTTCATCTCATAGGATCTCTTCCCAAATTAATCTGTATTGCTTGTGTGTGCATGTATGCTCGTGTGTACACACACACACACCCACACACACACACCCACACACAGTTTCCTGGTAAAATGACAGCTCCTTGAAGGCAGGGAAAGTTTCATTTTTGTGTTTGTATTCTGAGTGACTAGCACAGTACCTGGCATGAAGGGAGCATTTTTTGGATGGATTGCTCTGGAGAGCCTTCCCTGCTGCCTTGGGTCAGAATGTCTCTTCAAAGATCTCAAAGTGTACATTTAGAAACAGAAGCTATATGATAACACCTTGTCTCCCCACAAATTAAAGTGCTAAGTCCAAAGTGAGATTAAGGAGTCAGAAAAATTTAGTAACATCATCCCTCATCTAGAAAGTTGTAATTTCTCTATATAAAGGAATGCCAGAAACTTCCATCTTTCATCTGCTTCTTTCTGCCTGCACCTGCACCCCAGCTTTGAGGCCTCCCACTGGTGGAATGAGTAGCAGGCCTAAAGTCATGCTCCATGGCTAGAGGCCCCCCAAAAAAACCAGGGATGACAATCGGTATCTGTGTTCTTGTACCTTTCAGAGGAATCAAGAGGCTGGCTATGTGACTATACCACAAAATTTAATTCCAGTAAATCTGCTTTAACATATTTTTAAGATTTTTGTCTGTGGGCTATTTTCTTTCTTATGTGGCCAATGATTTACAATAAAAACCACCAGTTTATAAACAGCATTTGCTGCTAAATGATAAAAGGAGAGCCTGATCATTTCTTCTGCCTTCAGTAAGTCATGGATTTCCCCACTCAAGGCATTCCAGGCAGAGGGAACAACATCTACATAATCACAGACTTTCAGAGTTGAAAGACCATCTATTTAGTCTAATTAATACCTGAACACCTAGCCTTCTTTCTACAATATACCCAAGTTACCAAGCTTTTGTAAGATTTCCGGCAAAGAGAAATTCACTTATATGTGGAGGCAAACCATTCCAATTTTAGACAATTCTAATTTTTAGGAAGTTTTCCTTTATGTAAAACTTAAATTTTCCTTTTTGTAATTTCTACTTACTGTTCACAGTTCCATTTTCTGGGGTAAACTAGTATTTGTTAAATACTTATACGCAATGAGCTGTAGTAGTTGTGAAGGATGGGCTAGGGCTTTGTAGTAGAAAAGAACAATATGCATTTGAGGAATAGCTAAGAGTGGGGAAGAAGGCTAAAAAGTTAGGATGCAATCATATTGTTTAAGGCTGTGCTTTCCCACCTAAGGCACCTAGTCTTCATCCTGAAGGCATTCAACTGGTGGCTATTAAATGTGTCTGAACAGGACAGTGACAAGAAAAAAACAGTGCTTTAGGAAGATGAAGGCATCTATGTAAGATTACTGGAGAGAGGTAGGAAAATCATTACAAAGCTTACCTATTCTAAGAGGGTAACAGTAAAGGCCTAAGTAGAAAAGTAAGAAGCAGAAGAGAGAAATTTCAAAAGGAAGAGTTTACTCCTTTCCTTCCCCTCTGGCCTTAATTCAGATCCTCAGTCTCCTACTTAAGTTATAGTAAATGTTCTAGCTATTGCTGGAAGGGAAATCTTAGGCTAGCAATATAAGAGCCAGTAGCATTAAAAGTCTAGCAAGAGTCGAGATGGGGTGATTTTCTACTTTTCCAAGTTGTTTAAAATGCAAAATGAGATTTCCTTCATGGTCCAGTAAATGCTCCGTGAGAGCAGGAAGTGTCACTGTTGTCTCCGTACTGCTAGCATCTAGCACAGTCCCTTGTAAAGGAGATGTTTAATAACTACTTTTCAAATGAATAAATGGCTAGTGTACTTTAAAGGAATATGAATATGCTAAGAAATCTTAACATTCAGCAAACATCTAAGATAAATAACTGATAGAGAATTATGTTGAAAAGGGGGAAATTCTGTCTAAAAGTGTTATTTAATCCTTACCCTCACCCTTACTTTTTAAAAGACTGGAAGAAAATAAGAAAAGAGAATTTTTTTTTGGTTGTAGTAACTCAGGTCAAAGCTTTCAGACAGCAGTGTGAAGACAATTTATTTATAAAGTATATAACATAAGGATGTGCACAGGATCTTAAATGAAACAATTTTTTTTTACAACATGGGTTCTCTGACTGCTAAAAAGCTGCAACTAATCATATGATACCCACTTCCTTCCACTACAAAAATGCAGTCACTTCTGATATAAATGCCTTAGTAGTTCAAATATAATACTAAGGTCAACCCTTTCTTATTTGCTACATTTTGGAACTAACAAACAACTAAATCTACAAGGTAAAGAAGGATCCTAGCAACCCCAGAAAGAATTCTGCCAAAATGGTACTTTTTTTTTTTTTTAAGGATAAAAGAATAGGGAACTCTTAATAAGTAGAAATTTGATGTCCTGTTTCTTCTTTTGGGTGTTCTCAGCAACAGTCAGGTGGCCACAGGTGTGGTTATACTCCAGCAAGAGTTCAGCACCTACTCAGCAGGGACAGTGCCAATCACTGAATCATTCCTCGATCCTGACTCCTATTTATTCCAAAGATTCAAGTAAAATCAACAACATTTACTAAGAATGTTCTATGTCAACATTTACAAAGGCTACAAAGATGACAAGACAAAGATATCTGTCCCCAAAGAATTTGTACTCCAATGGAGGGAGGGGATAAGACACATATCCAACGCAGCAATGCTACAATTAAAAAAGCTTGGACAAGGCACTGTAAGAAATCTGATAAAGAAAAGATGACTTTCAGCTGAGGGGGAATCAAGAAAGGCTTCACAGAGGAGGCAGAACCAGAGCTAGATCTTGAAGGAGATGAATTTTAATCAGTAGAGACTGGAAAGAAGGAAGTCCACCCCAGTTCTAATAGGGGGAAGAGTGAATAAAGACACAAAGGAGGGAAGGATGAAAACAGGAGAGAAAAGTAACCCAGTTTAACTGGAATCTAAGAATATGTGAAGGGCAGAAATATAAGATAAGGCTGGAAAGGCAAGCTGGAACCATGTTGTAAGGGCCTCAAAAAGTAGGAGAAATGTTTAATAATATTCAGGAGATACTAAGATTTTTGAGTAAAAAGAATGATGTGATAATGGTGCATTAGAAAGACTGGATGAAATTGCTACTTCAAAAAGGCTCAGTTGTCCCAATGACTTTTTGTTCTCCCTTATCTTCTTCAACTTTCTGACCAGGAAGATTTTCCAAGGATCCCACTTACCATTGTTATTGGCAATTAGTGTGACAAGCGTCTTCTTGGCACTGTCGCTGTTCTGTACTCCGCTGCTACTAACGGTGGTGGATGTAGAGAGGTGCCCACCAACAGAAGCATGGGCAACGATGGGCACTGGAGCTGAGACTGGCTGCAGGCTCACAGAAACTGTGGGAAGGGGAGGTACAGTCACTTGGAGACACATGACCCAGGGACAGAAGACAAAGAAGGAACCTGCCCTTGCCTTCTCTTTTCTAATTCTGTGGAGTTATCTATCCAAGAAATTTCCTGCTTTCTGGATGACTGAATCCTCAGATTACTCTTCTTCCTACTTGTCCCTAATTCTTCCACTTAGAAACAATCAATTCTTCCCTTTTTTTGTGGGTTGAGTCTGCTGGTTAAGTTAAGATGATTTATCCACTGTACCAGGTACATATTTAACTTTGTGTTTTATATAGCACCAGGCAGACAGGGCTCAATAAAGTTCTATTAACACTGCTGCTACTGGTTTCATAATCATGACGATACAATGCTGAACTGAGATTAAGCCAAAACCATCTCTTTAAAAAAAAAGTCATCAGAGCAACTGATTATGCTTTAACAAAGAGAAAATACATCATCCAAATTCCAGGGTAGTCCAAAGTGTGACCCTGAAACATGACTCTCTACTATTTCCTGAGACAATGCAGAACAACAAGCTGATGAGCCCAGACTTGTAATTGCTACAGAAGTGAAAACATGAAGTAATGTGTAGTTTTCACAGAGAAATACAACTAAATAAGCCTACAGGCACCTATGTTTGGATTAGGCATATAAATGTGCACAGCACCACCACTTTGTACTCTGGCTCTTATCAAACTCACAGCACCTCTGAGGTAAATGTAATTTTCTTAGAAAAATTAAGAAATGGATCCACCTGTAGGACAAAAGATAAAATGCAAGATGGCACTCGGTGCCACAATAAGACATCACTGCATACTTGAATTTCTCCTCCATTTCATTCTCTCAAACAGAAATGCTATGTAGGTCAACAAATAAGACAATTAAAAAATGAGCTTTCTCTGACAAGCTTGTTACCTGTAGCTGTTTTATCCACTGAATTATAATCTTCAACCACAGAATCCTCAATCACATCACTGATCTTCTGCCACGGCTCCAGTTCCTCTTCCTCACATTCCATAAAGAGGTCGGTATCTGCCATGCTATATGAGAAGCAAGGAGATGAAAAAGTTATCATAGCTTGGAGTCAAAAGGCAGGCAGAATATATAATCATATTCTTGGAGCCACTGCTAAATACCCAGATTTCCAGTGATCCAGAATTATAATCTTCCTGTCGTATAAAAATGTGTCTGTATAATATATATGCATATATGTAAACCTGATACATAGACATATTTATTTATAACCATGTATGTTAAAAATTCCATGCCAGGAGATAATTGTTTTACATCCCTTCCAAACGCATTCACTTCCCACCCCTCTTCCCAGTCATTCCCTGTAATAAAGAACAAAAACCAAAGAGAGAAAAAAAAGCCAGATCAGTAAAACTAATCAAATACGTTAATGAAGTCTAATGGTAAATGTAATATTTTGTACCCACAGTCCTACCACATCTGCAAAGAAGGTAAGGACCTGCATTCTCTCATTAGAGATGACAATTTAAAAGGCACTTGGGGGACACACGCCTGAGAACAAATTATTTAATCTTTCAAAAAGACTGAACAATCCTAAGACTATAAATTGTCGAGTAACTATTTGCATTAGTAGATAGTTTGTTTTTGCTGAGAGGTCCCTAAATCAAAGAAAATCATAGGACCCAACCTCAATAAAAAAAATACACTAAAAATACACTAAAATACTTCAATAAAAAAAATACAACACTCTTTTCGTTATATTTTCATTTGGTGACTGTATCAACTCCCTAAGATTCAATCATCTGTTGCAGATGATTTCCCAGATAGACATATTCAGTCCTAGTCTCTCTTGAGAGTCACATCCTAGACATTTGCAACTAGATGTCCTGTAGGCATCTCAAACTCAAGGTGTCCAAAGTAGAGCTGATCATCAATTATCTTTTCCCCCAAATCCACCCTCTCCTTTATCTTTCTAATCACCCAAGTTCCCAACATCAGTATCAACTTGGGCGCCTCACTATCAAATCATCTTACACATCTAATCAGTGGCCAAATCTTGTTCACCACCAAATATCTCCTATATGACACCTTCTCTCCACTCAGAGTCCCCCCTCTAGCCTACGTTATTCCAATAGCTTTTTAATGAGTCTGCCTCCTTCAAATCTCTCCCCAATCCAATCTTTCCTCTACAGAGCTACCAAAGTGGTTTTCCCATAGAGCAGTGTCTGATAAGTCACTCACCTCCACTCCATTAAGTCCAGTGACTCCCTATTACTTCTAGGATCAAATATAGCCTCTTCTTTGAACTGAAAGTTCTTCTCAGTCTAGCCCCTTTCTATCTTTCTATTCTTCTTACACACCATGCCCTTCCACACACTCTACAGACCAGTCATATTGATCTTCTAGCTATTATTCCTCATATACAACAAACTATATCCATTCTCCACTGATGGACCTTGTGCCTGAAATGCTCTCCCTCCTTACATCCATCTCTTCTATTTATCTGGACTTCTTCAAGATTCAATCTCCCAGCTGCTTAATGCCTTCCCCTCTAAAGCGACCTTGTATCTACTTCATATGTTTATTTTGTATGTATGTATGTATGTATGTATGTATGTATGTATGTATGTATGTATGTATGGCACCTCCCACATTAGAATGTAAACTCCTTGAAGGCAGGTACTGGCTTGGCTTGGCTTTTTCTTTGTATCCTCAGAATTTAGCAGTATAGTATTTGGCGATTCATAAATGCTCACTGGTCAATTAACATGTCTCAGAGGGGAAGATTCCATGGGATTGATAAATATCACTGATTGCTTCTGTTTAAAAAAAAAAAAGACAACCAAGAAAACAGCTATAACAATTGGCACACCATCCAAAAAACAGGAGAAAGGCACAGGCAAGCTTTCATAATTCTATAGCAGACCACATCTTTATAGCCATACAACTAGCAAATAAGATTCTATTGCACCATTGATTATACTGATGTGAAAAAAACAAAAACCCCAAACGCTGAAATCAGCAAAACCTAAGGACTGCTTTAAAACATCACTTAGACATTTAAATAATATAAAGCCATGTGAAAAAAGGTCAACAATGGAAACAACTTTTTCAAAGGTCTCCGGACATCAAATGAAAGTGTAAAACAATAAACAGTCTCACCTATGGTTTTTTCCAAGTGTCTTGTGCACAAAATTAATGTTCATAAAGTGAGAAATTCCCTTCTCTAATCATAATCTGTAATCATTTTATCTCTTTCCCCTTGCTTTCAGACCCCTAATCCTGTTCTCCATTTTCACCATGACATCCCCATCCCCCTCCATTCTTTCCAAGCCCACCAACCCCCATGCTCTCTAAAATTCTCCTTCCTTCCCTAGCTTGACCCTTTGGTAAACAAGTTCTACTCTACACTTTTATCTACATTTGAGTCAATAGCCCCTTTATCCTACAGCAGATGATGATGTCCATCATCTAATGCCTTTGCTACTACATCAGAGCTGGAGAACCTCATAAAACTGCTGGTTGGGTCCTATCCCACTCACCACACATCAGCTATTATAAAACCCTCAAGACTCTCATGGCACCCTCTCCCCCAAACTTTCTTAGCTGAAAATCTTGCCTGATAACTTTATCAAAAAAAAAAAATTGAGGCCGCTCACTTATTCTCCCTCTTCTCCTATCATTCAGTCATCTTCCCCCAATATCCCTTCCTTCTCCTTGCTAAGGCAAATCCCTCTGCATGCACCTGTGATCCTCTTCCATTCCATCTTTTCCAGAATCTAACACCCTTATTCTCACTAATTTTCAGTCTCTCTCAATTAGTTTCCATGCTGCCTAGAAACACATCCATGCCTCCCTTGGCCTTAAATAACAAAACAAAAATATCCCAATCCTCACCTGATCTGTCATTCCAGCTAGCTTATTATTTCTCTTCCTTTCATGTCTAAATTCCTTGAGAAAATCTACAAAGAGCCTCCACTTCCTTTCCTTGAACTTTCTTCTAAACTCTGCAGTCTGGCTTCCAATATCATCCATCATTCAACTAAAACTGCTCTCTCCAAAGTTACCAGTGATCTTTTAACTGCCAAACCTAACAGCTTTTTCCTCATTCTTGATCCTTTTTGACACCTCTAATGCCTCTGCCACTGCTGATCACCCCCTTGTCCTAAGTATTCTCTAGGTTTTGGATTTTTTTGGTAACTAGGCTCTCTCCTGACTCTCTACATATCTAACCATTCCTCAATCTCTTTGCTGGTTCTTCATCTAGGTCAAATTCACTCGCTATGAGTGCCCCCATGACCAAGCCTTTCTGCAGATGATTCTCACATCTATTTATCTAGTCCTAACCTCTCTCCTGAGCTCTATTCACCTATTACCAATTGCCTATTTACCATCTCAAAACATATATACAGTAGTCTGTTCCAAAAGTGGACTCATTATTCCCCAACAACCTCCAGCCTCTCTTCTAACTCTCCTATTATCGGAGAGGATACCACCATCCCTCTAGTCCAGTGGTTCTCAACCTTCCTAATGCCATGACCCTTTAATACTCCTATGTGGGTGGACCCGCCTGGAGAGGGATAGAGGAGTAGTGTCTTGGTTTCTAAGACCATGGGAAATATGTATTTTCTGATGGTCTTAGGTGACCCCTGTGAAAAGGTCACTTGACCCCCAAAGGAGTCACGACCCACAAGTTGAGAACCACTGAGTCACTCACACAGATTCACTACTTAAGTGTCAGCCTAGACTCCTTACTCAGACTTATACCACATATTCAATCTATTGCCAAGTCCTATTATTTATACCTTCCCAGCATCTCTCATAGATATCTTCTCTCCATTCATTCAGTTACCACACTGGTGCAGTGCCTTATTACCTCATACCTGGACTATTCATTATAAAAGCCTTCTGACTGATCTCCCAGCCTGCCTCCCCCCACCCTTATTCCAGTTCAGCCTCCAAAATGATCTTCCTAAAATGCAGTTATGACTGTATCACACTCTCCTCCCATTCAATAAACTCTAGTGGTTCCTTTTTACCTCCACCTTTGTTTTTCTAGTCTTACACTTTATTCTCATCTATGATCTCATCTCCAATCTATGATTCTCATTTCTGATCCTGTCACATTGGACACCTTGCCTCTTTTTTTGCACGACACTCCATTTTCTCACTTTGTAGCTATGTGCCATGCCTGTGATGTTCTCCCTCCTTACCTCTGACTCCTGGTTCAAGACTTAGCTCAAATCTTTGGATAGAATCCTTTATCAATCTCCTCTACTACTATTAGTACCATCCTTCTAAGACTGCCTTCTACTTACACCGGATCTGTGTATCCTGCGGGCACAAGTGGTTCCAAGTTGTCTCCTTCGTTAGAATGTGAGCTCCTTTGAGGGCAGAGGCTATGTTTTGCCTTTCTCTGTGTCCCCACTGCTTAGTAAAGTCCCTCACACAGAGTAAGGACTTAAAAAATGCTTGCTGACTAACTTTTGAGACTGCTCAAAGCCACTTCCCAGCAAGTCCTGTACTCTACTATGCTGCTTGTCTTATTTATCCATATTCTGTGTATGTGTATAGACATTTGATATGATAGATTTTATTATTACTAAGCCCCAATAATTAGTATCATTTTCACAAGTCTTTTTTTTTTTTAACCTTGACTGGCTGCATGCAAAGATTCAGAAAATGTATTCAGTAATCTAGGAAGGTCTCATTTCTGAAAGACCAGAATTCAGTTCTATTTGATTAGAAATTCTAGTCTTTTAGCAAGTAACTACTATGCATATTTATATGGTCCTCTCAAAAAGTTTCAACCAGAAGCTTTTGATCTCAGTCATTTGCACTGTTTCAAGTGTGTCTGTCTGCTTTTTAACCTTTGTGTCCTCAGTATGCAGGGCAGTGCCTTGACCATCACTTTATTTTGTCTGTATTATCACAAGAGAATGCTTGGGTTTTTTTTTGGGGGGGGGCGGTTCTCAAGGTAGCATGAATAAGAACATGCTCAAATTCATGGTACTGAATTCTACCATCCTACATGCAGAGTGGCTCTTTTGAAAGAAAGAGCTGAAAAGTGATCTATTTTTTTTTTAACTGAAAAGTGTTGGGCCTTGATGACTACAGAAGGGCCAGCCCAATTATTGTAACTTAATGTGATACAGTATTATGTCTGTAACACAATGAAAGACAAATATGAAGAATTCAGAGGAACCTGGGAAGATCTACACAAAAAGTGATACAGAGTGAAAAAAGTAGAGCCCAAAGCCCATACACAACAACTACAATATAAATGTCAGTGGGGAAACAACAAAACTCTGGTCAACTACACTGGTCTCAGCATTATTCTGTTGAAGCTAAAAGACACTTCCCCTCTTTTCTGTTAACAATAACTACACTAAGTTTTTTCAGGAAACATATTTTTGTAGAGGGGTTAGTACAAGTATTTTGTTAGGAAAGTATAAAAAATAAATTGATGAGTCTTTTAAAGATGTCAAAGGGATCACCTTATGTCCCATTACTATTTCTTAGCCTTAAACATGAGAAATAAGTGAAGCAGCAATGCTAAGACGCATCACTTACAATCAAAAGCTCACAATTCAACTTAGTGGAAAATCATCTGAATTTTCCCAAGGATCCAACATATGGAACCAACTGTGGTCATATCAAAGACTTAGAGAACTTACAGGCCCATTGATTCAAAATCCTTCACTTTATAGATAAGGAAACAGGTTCAGAGAGTTTGATTTGACCAAGGTCACAGAGATCATAAATGGCAGAGCTGGAATCTAGACAAATGTCCTCAGACTCCATCTATAATTTCTTCTGTGTCATGCTAGCTCTCACAGTATTCCAACTGATAATCAGTTGTTTACTATTTGCAGTTCATTAAAAAGATGAAATCACCATGAATTACTGAAATCCACATTATCCAAAACCTTCATTTTAGCCACTGGTTTCAAAGGTTCAAACCTTTCCCATAACTGCTAACAATGTACAAAAGTAAATGGGATCAATTTTCCCTCTCTCACTATTCTTGCCATATGGCTGGAAAGAGGATGAAAAAAGAGAGATGGTAATTCATATACTAGAATGGTCATTGCCAAATTTTTCTTATCACACACCACGACTGATAAAGTTTTGAACCTGTACTCCCAATGTGTGTATTTACTTATGTACAAAGTTTTAGGTTGCTACTCTACTAATAATTATGTACAAGATAAAACCTATACACGAAAGAGAATTTTTAAAAAAGGAGATGAAAATGAAACAATATTTGATCTTAGAGCCATTAGGGAGCCACTGGAGTTAACTAAGTAGGGAAAATATATAGTCAGACTCGTGATTTAGGAAAAATCACTTTGGCAGATGTTTGTGGGATGAACTGAAAGACAGAGAGATTTAAAGCAGAAAAACAAATTAGGAAGCTACTGCAATAGTTCAGGCAAGAGGTAACAGGGTGTGAACTAGGTTAGTGGCTCTGTGGGTAAAGGAATGGGGACAAATAGAAGAAACACAGAAGGATAAATAAGATTTAGAAACTAAATGGAGAGATTACATTGTGAACATAGGTAAGGAAGGACTGGTGCCTCAACAACAATAATGAACTTTATGAGGGGAGTGGAATTGGGGAAAAGAAAATGTAATGAGATGTGATATAGATTAGAAACCATCCAAGCCTTCTTACCCATTTGGTCCCAACCGACAAGAAAAAGGTGGGGTTGGGAGGAGGGAAGAAGGCTCTTATTTACCAGTCGTTCTTTTATAGAGAGAGCCTGCCTTCCTGAAGTCACTGAGGTGATCTAAGAGGCAGATTTTCTCAACAGCAGCTGTTAGCTGCTGATAGTTGTAGTGGGGTAGCAGCTAGAGAATAAATAACCTGAGCAGCTGATGGTTCTTATGATTGGGGAGGTAGGGACCTTGCGCAATACAGGAGGAGAGTGAATGGAGATGCGAGTAGATATGGCTGTCTTACAAACTAATCTCATGATAACTATTTTGGGAAGGAAAGGGATCCAACCCAGATCCCTATGCTCAAACTGGTTGATTACTCTGCAGGGTCAGATCACAGTTCTCGATTTGGAGACCATGGTATTAGGAAATTACTTTTAGAATTTCGTTCTTATTCAGTTCGGGAACTTACTTTTGAATAAAACTTACAGATAAAAATACAAATTTCAGAAAACAAGAACACAACTAGTACAGACAACCACATATCAGGCCTTGAGGGAAACCTATATGGGAAGCTAAGTACTAACCAAAAGAGATGCAGGCAAATACTTTTCCGTTATGTAAACAATTTCTCCCATAGTGGTAAAAGGATATGAGCAATTCCCCCCGACCCCAAAAGATTATAAGCTTTAAGAATTCTATAATTTAGAGTTGGAAGAAAACCTATAGACCCTCTAATCTAATCCTCTTATGTTACAGATGAGGAAGTAGTTTAAGGGAGTTGAAGTTGCCTGCCTAAGATCCCAAAGGTAAATGGCAAAGGGAGATTAGAATCCAGGCCCTTTGATATATTTTTAAAATTATTTTATTTATTTTCCTGTTTACATCATTCATTTCCACGAAATTTTGAGTTACAAATTTTCACCCCATCTTTCCCCTACCCACAACCCCAAAACTGCGATCCCATTGTAAAGCCCCTCCCCCAGTCTGCTCTCCCCCAGCAGGTCCTTTGATATTAAATCTAATGCACCTCCACTATACCAAGTTTACTCCTACCAAGTAAAGTTTAAATTCCTCCATTTAGCATTTAAGACCTCTCTATACTTTAGCACTGTACTGTCTTTTCAGTAACATCTTATTATTCCCCTGTATAAATTCGATGTTGCAGGCAAAACAGACCATCTTTGCTCTCAAACATTCATCAGGCTGCCATACCCTCACTACATGTACCCATTCAAGTCTTACCCATCATTTTACTCCAACATTTCACCCTCTATGAAGCCCTTCCTGGTCCCCAGTAGGAAATAGCTCTTCTCCTCGGAATTCTATAATTAACTTGCCCCAAATAGTTAAGAGAAATGTAAATTTTAAAAGAGCCCTGAGGTTTTACTTCAAACTCCAAATTGGCAAAGAAAACAAAAAACAGGAACAATCAATATTAGTTTAACTTTTCTGGGTATCAATTTGTAATTATGCAATAAGAGTGACTAAACTGTTCATACCCTTTGATCCAGCATATCCACTATTGGTCATGTATGTTAGAGAGGTCAAAGGTAGAAACACAAAGCAATACTTTCTGTGATAGCCACGAAATGGGAGGGGGGGGGAAGTGGATGACGAATGGATAAGTAAATTGTGGTACATAAATTTAATGAAATATTATTCCACAATAAATTTCGAATGAGGAATTAAAAGAAATGTGGGAAGATTTGTACAAACTAATTGCTAAATGAAATAAACAGACCTCAAAGATTAAATTAAATTAATTATATTAAAAGATCACAAAAAAGTAAAATTAATTTAAAAGTAAATTAAAAGATCACAAAAAGAAAGCTAAACTTGGAGTAATCAAAAAAGCAATGATGCTCAGGGAGAACATAATGAAATACAGATACCTGCAGAGGCAGGATGTTAGGTACATTGTTAGATACAGTTTGGCTCTTGGAAGAATTATCTTTCTTAGTTACAAAGAAAGAGTTCAATCTGGAGAGCAGGGGTATTTCCAGAAATGATGGTGCTACAAAATCAAAACAACTTCCTAAAAAAAAAAAAAAAAATCCTTGAGAATAAGTAACCAAAGTAACCATATGCCTCCCTCCTTTTGGAGGAAGCAGGGACCACTAGGTCAGAAAGTTGCCTACATTTATTTCCAGCTGTGGTTACTCTATCAAGTCGTCTCTTAATTGTTACTGTTACAACTGAAGGTTCAAGTTGTGGAGAGGACTCAGGGAGAGTATTTCCAGAAATGCATGAGATTAAAAACAAAAGGCATCAATAAACTTTAAACATTTTCTATAACATACCTTTATATATTGATATGTTTAAAGCAGTATTAGATATTTTTTAAACTAAAAAAAGGCAGTGATTACCATACTAAAGTCAACAAATGAAGGAGGATGGGGGAGAGGATATGCATTACAATAAAGCTATGGTAAGATACTGTTTTCCTTAACATTCCCATTTTACTACATAATCTTTAAACTGCATCTTTATTAATAGATTTTGTTTTGCAGGGCAGCTAGGTGGCCCAGTGAAGAGAGCTTCAAGTCAGGAGATTCTCAGTTCAAATCGGCCTCAGCCACTTAACACTTACTAGCCGTATGACCTCGGGCAAGTCACTTAACCCCAACTGCCCTGCCGTCCCCCCCTCCAAAAAGCAAACAAATAAAAAAAATAGATTTTGGTTTTACATCACTTTCCTTCTGAATATCTCTCTCTCCCCTTTTCCAGCAAGCCATTCCTTTAAACAAAGATCACAGAAGAGAAGTAGCCGCCTTATGGCAAAGCCAAATGAAAAATCACCCCCACTTGAAAGCATGCGGTGTTATACTGTCATACTCCCAAGTATCAGCAAGAGGGAAAGGAGGTACATTCTCTCCTCTTTTCAGAGGCTGAACTTGGTCATTACAATTACAGCACTGGGTTTCAGGTTTCTGTTCTTTCCATTTGCATTATTGTAGTCTTTGTGTATATTGTTTTCTGGGATCTGTTTATTTTACTCTGCAGCATCCTTCTCTGAATTCTTCCTGTTCATTGTTTTTAGATGGCAATATTCCACCGACAAGTCTTCATATTTCAGTAAAGATGCTATATATCAGAAAAGTTTCAGAGTCAAGTCAAATGCACCCCCCCCCTTTTTTTGGGTGTACCTGAGTCTTTAAGGATCTGTGATTTCACTTGTTTATGGAACTTCTTCCCAGGAAAAAACTCCATCTATCAATACACATGGATAACAGCTCAGCAACTTCAAATCCTAAAAGCCTTGCCTAAGGCACTGAGAGGTTCAAAGCTATATGGCCAGGGTCTGCCAACCAGTATGAGTGAGAGAGGCCACAGGCCCTCTATCCACTGATTTTAACTGATACATTCCCTTACCCCGACTCCTTGGGTAACTTACCCATCGTTTTTCATGTGTGAATAATCTGCTTATTAAAAAATTATATACATACCCACCAGCTTAAAGACATCAATTTCTTTGTGGGAGAAAAAAACATAAAACAAAAAAAACTTTCGAAGTTTCCTAATAAAATGTCTAGCAAGCACCAATTACTTGACCAACAAGGAACTTCTTAAGCTACTATACGGATTTAAAAGGTTATTCAGTAAGAAAAATACCTCTAACTTCGGTTTTCAAATAAATAACTGACAGCTACTTTTATTCAGCTATTACATACACAAAAATGCTCACAAACTGTATACTGAAATTGAAGCTGAAAATTGAAATTTTTTCAATATTCTTCTGGTTATCAGTTACACTCTTCTAATAATAACTGAGACAGGAGGAGGCTGTTTCTTGCCATTTCCAATCCAGTAATGCAGCCTGTCTTCCCAGAGGATTTGAATTCAACAGCTAGATGGTACTTTAAAAAAGAAGTTGAGAAAACTGCTCTTTGCTGCAACATAATTCATAAATGGGTGATATTAACATACAGAATGTATATATTAAAAATGGAAGAAACTGTATTCTGATGAAAGCAATATAAGACTTTATTTATAAATTTAAATACCACACAAGTGTAATATCCATGTCATCTTGTACATCTGAGACCATTATATACTCTCTTGGCTCTTTAAGAGGAGTAAAAATTACATGTTGATTCTGGGGAAAGATCTACATCCATTTTTTGAAGAGTTACGTCAACCATTTTGCCAATTTTAAATGTTCAACCAACCTTCCTAAAATATTTTAACAGTAACAATGCAAAGGCTCCCTGGATCTGATGAAATGGTGGCAATACATGCAATAATAACCACTTATGTTTGTTCCCTCTTAATATAGAACATGATTCCCCAGATTTAATCAGAGTTTGCATAATTTAAAACCATGGAGGAAATTACACTCATTACAAAGAACCCATTCAAACATACAAAAGAAAAACAACGTTTTGACAGCATTGACACTAATGTAAAACAGCTATTTTTTTTCTGGTCTTTCCTCAAAAACTTAGGAGATTTTAATTTGATTTTGGTTTCTTTGGTCATTTTTCAGTTGTAAAGTAAATCCTAGGTATGTGAACTCAGCACCTTCAACTTTTTGAATTTACTGTTGGCATGCACTTGCTCAAACCTTTAGTTAATACCGCCATCTGTCTACAAAATTGCCTTAAAGAAAAAAAAAAGTAATGCCATCTCACCCCAAGCTGCACGGAAAATAAAAGCATAGTGTCCAAAACAATTACAACTTGTTACTTTCTAAATTTTCTTGCTTTTATTACAAACAACCCATGAAATCTCTCATTTAAAAAGATTAAATTCTATTTTAACAGAAAAATTAAGGGGTCCAATATTTAGTCACTGGTACTGAACTGAAATATGCTAACCATGTCGAAGAAGAGAGAAAAAAACTGACGGTTGTGTCACTTAATGCATGACTAATACATTAATGCACTAATGACTAATAATCATTAGATAAGTTTAGGTTAAAAAGTGATTTCTCTTCCCTTAAAATTTTTTGAATTGTCAGGTGAGTCTTAATATAATTTTCTTTTGAGAAGGTGAAAAAAAAGCTAGAAGCTTCCAACACAAAAAGTTCATTTGCAGCAAGAGGAAAATAGAAGCCTCAATAGAAAATGTTTACACTTCTCTAAAGACACGTTCAGTCAGTAAACCCTCTATCAAGAAATGCCTCATTGTCTAAAAAAGTTTTTTTTGGCCACCTGTATGACAATCTTTCAGCCAATTCAACAGAATACCAAATACCACAAAGGCAAAAAGTCACCTTTTTTTAGTCAACCAGTTGCCCCTTCTTAAAATAAAAATTATAAAGGATCAAAATTAGAAAGTTGCATATATTCTCACTATGCAAAACTTTTTCTCAGAGGTGAAGTTGCCAGTCTTGCCAAGGGGCCGTAATTTTACTGGCAAATTAACAATCCCGACCTCCAAGGAATGATTCAAGAGTAATTTTGTACAACTGAAATAAAAGCTTCATTTGCCTTTTACTGAGATATTAGTTAGCTCTTCAAATGCCCTTGGAAAGAAGCTCCTGAGCAAGGCACTGTATTGTTACACACTTAAAACACAAAACCAAAAAGTTAGTCTCTTCCCTCAAGAAGCATGCTAAAGAATATAAACTAAGGCACGGTGCAAACACAAAAAAGCTCCCCAAAGTTACACCGCAGGTGTAAGAGGCTGAAATAGAAAACGAACTGTCTTGTCACCAAAATAATTCATTATGACCATTAATTCCTCCAATTTGCGCTACATCACCACTAAAGGAAAGCAAAAGGGCCAAAGGGAAGACAGAGACAAAGAATGAAGATTGCTACTACGTCAATCTATCTAAAACAATCAATATCTGGGAGGTTTTTACTTCTCACTGTCATCAGAAACCAAAACTTCCTATTGGATCCCTCCAACGAGTAGAAAAAGGTTCTTCAAGAGGGCACGGGCACCCCTCCCACTGCCCATGCCAACCAAGTCTGGGGTGAAGAGATGTTCAAATAAAAGAAGGACCAGAGCATGAGAGACCCAGGCTGGGCAGAAGGGGGGAGGGACGGCTGAGGCAAGAGTGAACTGTGTTCATAACTTCTCCGGCTCTCGAGGTCCTCCTCCTCTCTCTACAGAATTAGTACGGCTGGACAGCTATTTCTAAGATTTCTTCCAGCTCTAAAAATCCTATGAAGCAAGACCAATATACGAAGCAGGAGATGCTAAAACGCACTCTCTTAACAGTTTCGGGGCCGCCGACAGAAGCTGGGAGAGGAGGAAAGGACCCAGCTCCAAAGCAGGTGAATAAAGTGGAGAATCAGTGTCCTCTCTCCAGGGGCGCCAGCAACTGGAGAAAATAGTCCCTGGCAGAAACATGGCGCCTGCCGCGGCAGGACACCGAACTCCTAAAGACGCCGTCATCAAAGCCCCATCTTTAAAAAGACTAAATACAATAATAAATCAGAGCGAAATTGCTAGGAGAACACGAGCAGGCCCTGGGCAGACGGTGTGCACCTTGCTGGACATCCGAGGGCCCATCAAACCGGAGACAGATTACGTAACGGGAGTGAGGGGTGGGTTCCATCCACCGAACCCGACCGAAAGAAACCCCCAAACTCTTTGCGCCCTCCCTGACACAAGAGGCTGCTGCGAAGGGTACTGGGGAGCCCCCAATGAAGAAATGTTATCCCTCCGCCTCCCCCACCAACCATCACCTCCGCAGTAGGCTCGCCCCCCGAGAGCGCGCGGGAGAGGGAGGGGGAGGGGAAGATCCCTGGGCCCCTCCCCCACCGTCTCGCGCCACCACCTCCAATCCCCCTCCCCCGAGCCTCCCTCTGGATCGAGGCGCGCGCTCCCCCGCCCCCCCCTTTCGCCAACGCAGGCGGGGACGTCGCCAGAGTGCGGACATTTAGGAAGGCAGCGAGAGGTGGATGTCTGTGGGGTAGGAGTTGGGGGAGGGACATAGGAGGGCACCTCCCCTCCCGTCCTGTCCCGTCCCGCGACTCGGGGGCGCACGCATGCACACACGCTCGCACCGCACCCGCTCCTCCCTCCCTCCGCCGCCTCCGCTCGCGCCGTGATTCGCGGTGGGCGCGTGCGCGCGCGACGCCAGCCTCTCGCGCCCCCCCACTTCCCATCCCCCTCCTTCATTGTCTCCCGGCCGTCCACCGTGGGCACCGAAAAGATAACGGAACCCCGGTAGAAGGGGTGGAGGAAGAAAATGTCCGATCACTCACCTCCTCCCGTGGTCGCCGCCGCCGCTTGTCTGACTTGAGTAAGGCGCCGTCGCCTTAAAGGGACCTTACACCCCGTCGCTGGGAGAAGGGGGTGGGAGGGGACGGTAGTACAGGGGGAGGGGGAGAGGAGGAAGAGAGACTGGCCAAGCCTTGGCTCCCCGGCCGGGAAAGGAAACCCCCCTAGGGCCCGAGTGATATGGGGTTGTTTTTTTCCCCTGGGGGGGCGGGAGGGCCCCGGGGGAGGGGGGTGGGGGGGGCCAAGGAATGTGGCTCCGTATACGGGAGCTGGCGCGGGGGAAAGAGAAGCCGACTCCCCCCACCGACCCTCCTGCCCCGCGGAGGGATACGTCGGCGTCACTTCCGCCCTCCCCTTCTCGTGAGCATTCTATTGGCTGGGCCGCCTGCACGTCATGGGATCACTCAAACTCTTCTCCGGTCTTCTTTCCTAGTCAAGTTTGGCTGGGCCCTCAAATAAATAAATAAAGGGGGAAAAAAAACATTTTTGAGAAGAAAAAAAAGCTATCATTTTAAGGGGATTTTAGCAGCAAATCCCCTTTTTTAAAAATTAAAATGGTCTTGTGTAATGAAATGGCACCTCTTTACACGCAATGGATTCCCAAGCAAGATGTGGGGGCCTCCCTTTTCCCCACCCAAGCAATATGATGATGCCCAAAGAAGAGCCTCGTGCCTTGGCCAGACAGGGAGGCACGGCAGGGCCAACCTCGGGTAGGATAGTGTGTCCCCGGGTTGGGTGGAAGAAAGCACAATGGCGCCCACCCATCGGAATCCATTCTCTTGTCCAGTCCATTTGACCCCAAGTCTTTGCCTATGGCTTTGTTTCCTTGAGCACCTCCAAAAAGCAGCCAGTGCCCCCTTTCCTGGTATTCTCTTCGGGCAAGAAGACTTCTTCTTGAGCGCCCATAGAGGTGGTTGCTGCCGTAGGAACTTTAAGGAATGTTTTTGGTACTCTCATCAATAGATTCATCAAAGATCCCAAAATCTGAAATACAACAAGGTGCTCAATCCTCTCCATCATCCAATTCAGGGTGTAGGTGCCTTCCGTCAAAGAAATCAGGCTCAGGCAAACATGTCAACTCAAATTCTTACAGACTCTTTCGGTAGCAGTCTTGTTGTCTCTTCCCTTACCAGAGATTCTGTGGCTTGAATCTTTTCCTTGGATATTTGGTCTTGTTGGTTCTCTAAGTATCTTATCTGATATTATCTCGATTTATGTTCTGTGTTCAGAGTTAACTCAAAAATTGACAGGAGGTCTGTGATTAATTTTCTCCTTTACTCTTTTCTCCTACATCGTTTTTATAAACACAAAGGCTATTTCTTTTTCTGGCCCAAACCTATAATTTCATTGGAAGTGAACTCCCAGCTCCCCATGAGGAAACTCCCTCTTCTAATGCATATCACGACTTACCGTCCAGGAGAGTTGTGTGGTACACTGAGAAGCTACATGACTTGCCCAGCATCACGCAACTAAAGTATTGGACTTGTACCCAGGTGTTCTTGATTTGGAGCCTTGTTCTTTGCTGTTTGATGCTGCCTCTCCTTACTTGCTTGGGAACAAAAATAGTTTAAACCCTTCATGGGAACACCCCTGTTATAATAGATTGGAGACATTGACTGTTAGGCTTTGTGCCTCAGTTTCTGATACTTTTCAAAGACGTTTCCAGTCAAAAATTTTATGATTCAGCACCTGTCCAATAAATTTTGTGCACACAGGTAGAAGCTTTATGTAGTAGAAAGAAATACTAGATTTTGGGAGACTGATGAGTGCAACAATTGCCTTAGATACTTCCTGTTGGCTTTCTGACCATGGCCTCAGCTTCTTCCTCTATAACATGAGGATAATAACTTTTATACTACTTATCACATAGGATTGTTGTGAAAAAAATCACTTAGCAAACTTTACAGTGATTAGGAAATGTTTAGAGAAAGGACCCAATAATTAGATATTAGAAAAGTCACTGTTCATTCAACTAGCTTTTTAAAAAAAAATTTAATCCATATAGCATTGAATTCTTTCCAACCCTAGCCCAGGAAAGCCCCCAATGATGCCTGGAAATGTGAAAGCCAATAAGGGAGAAAAATGTGTATGAGATTGTATAGCTCACTGAAAACCATGGGACTATAGAAGACAGACTAGGAGAAACTGATTAGTATTAATTTGGATATTCCCAGAGTACCATGCTGAGATGGTAAAGCAAAACTTCTAAATTAGATTGATTGACCTATAATGTTTTATCAAGCCCATATTGATATGTAGAGAAATGAAAATAATATGATGATTAAGCTGAATCAAACCCTTTGGATTCTGATGACAGTGTCCCCCACAGAATAATATATAAGGACAAGTCAATACTGATTTGATAAAGCTAAAGAAATCTGACTTTTGGTTCAAAAGCCAAAGTACTAGCAAGGACTATGTCAGTTATTTAAGCAAGACTTGTCTAAGTCCTTTGCACAAGCATTTCTATCTGAGTTGAAGAACAAAAAGAAAAGGTTAACTAAAGTCCTATTTGGGGCATATTAAAATCAGGTAGTCAAAGAGTATTTGGCCTTTTACAGCTTGTGGGAACATTTCCCCGCTATTCCTTTGCTTTTTGGTTTCTGCTGTGGGTTGAAAATTGGAACCACCTGTAGCGTGGGTATGTATTAGTAGGGTAGGATGGGATGATAAATGGTTTTAACATGTTTTTCAAAAGCAGTAAGTTATGGATATCTGTGATGTCCTTGGGTTGATTTTTTTAAAGTGGCTTTTTATATCTCTGATTCAAAGTGAGGCTAATTGTACTGGAATCCATAAAATAAATCCAAAAGCTGTAGGGCAAGGTGATTGACAGGGAGAAGGGAGCTGATTACAGATTCATAAGAAAGAAATCTAGCAGACTTTTTCTTGGGTCTTAGACTTCAGAGTGGTCAGAATAATGGAAGTGAGGGGCGAGGTATTTTGTAGGCAGCAAGGGAGAAAATCTTTGCCATCTGGGATGAATTCCAACTTTTGAAGATTGACTGCTGCCTGCATTTAGTCTGGGTTTCAGGAAGATACAAAATGTATGTGTGTATGTGTGTCTTTGTGCAAAGAGGCTACTGAGTTTTGTAACCTCAGTGGGAGGAAAGCAGAGACTTGTGAGCCTTATTGGCTAAGTAGTAATCTTGCTACAGTAACATAGGAGGGTTTAGGTCAGATGGGGCTAGATTGGATACAGGAATGTTTTTATTTTACTGCCTCTGTTTTGAATGATGCCAGTTTCCCTAAGAATCCTAGGAGATCATAGACTAATAGAATCTTAATTTTGGAAGGGACCTTAGAAGGCATCTAACCTAACCCTTTCTGATGCATGAATTTCTGCTATAAAGACCTTAACAAAATACATCCTTTAATGGGTAGCTCACTACCTCACAGAATAGTGTATTCTAATTTCAGGCAACTCTAATTGATATATCGCTTTTATTCTATATATGTTATAGATATGATATTGGTTTTACCCACCCATGAACAACGAATATTTCTCCAGTTATTTAAGTCTGACTATATTTGTATAAAAAGTGTTTTAGGGGCAGCTAGGTGGAACAGTGAGTTCAGCCCTGGAGTTAGGTGGACCTGAGTTCAAATCCAGTCTCAGACACTTAACACTTACTAGCCATGTGACCTTGGGCAAGTCACAACCCCAATTGCCCTGCTCTCCCGCCTCCAAAAAGTAATAAATTTTTAAAAGTGTTTTATAATTATGTTCACGTAGTTCCTGGGTTTGTGTTGGCAGATATACTCCCAGGTGTTTTATACAATCTACAGTTATTTTAAGTGGGATATCTCATACTATCTCTTCTTGCATGATTTTGTTCATGATCCATAGAAATGCTAGTGATTTATGTGGGTTTATTTTATATCTTACTACTTTGCTAAAATTATTAATTGCTTCAAGTAACATTTAGGTGAATCTCTAGGATTTTCCAAGCATATCATGATATTGTCTACAAAAAGAGATAGTTTTGTGGTCAGTACAAGGGAATGAGTAGCAAGGCTAAAGGGTAGGTAAAAAGTGGGGGACACTGGGAGGGAATACTGAGGGAGGCAGTGGTCAGAAGGAAAACTCTTAAGGAGGGGAAGGGAAAAGGAAGACACAAAGTTATAAACAGGGGAGGGAATAA
The DNA here is from genome assembly GCA_028646575.1 of Pseudocheirus occidentalis. Classification (NCBI taxonomy): domain Eukaryota; kingdom Metazoa; phylum Chordata; class Mammalia; order Diprotodontia; family Pseudocheiridae; genus Pseudocheirus; species Pseudocheirus occidentalis. Next base: position 356,083,032 of record CM053593.1, read on the forward strand.
GATGTAGGGAAAGTCACAGATAGTAATCATAACTGTGAATGTGAATGGGATGAACTCTCCCATAAAACAGAGGCGAATAGCAGAATGGATTAAAAACCACAATCCTACAATATGCTGTCTACAAGCAACACATTTGAAACAAGGGGATATGCACAGAGTAAAGGTAAAAGGATGGAGTAGACTATATTATGTTTCAGCTAAAGTAAAAAAAGCAGGGGTAGCAATTCTTATCTCAGATAAAGCAAAAGCTAAAATAGATCTAATTAAAAGAGATAAGGAAGGAAACTACATCCTGCTAAAAGGCACCACCGAGAATGAAGCAATATCATTACTTAATATATATGCACCAAGTGGTATAGCATCCACATTCCTAGAGGAAAAGTCAAGGGAATTAGAGGAAGAAATAGCAAAACAATATTAGTGAGGAACCTCAATCTCCCCCTCTCTGAATTTGATAAATCTAACCTCAAAATAAACAAGAAAGAAGTTAAGGAAGTGATTAGAATTTTACAGAGGTTAGACATGATCTCTGGAGAAAACTAAATGGGGATAAAAAGGAATATACCTTCTCAGCGGTACATGGCACATACACAAAAAAAAACGTACTAGGGCATAAAAACCTCACAATTCAGTGCAGAAAGGCAGAAATATTAAATGCATCATTCTCAGATCATGATGCAATAAAAATTATATGCAATAAAGGGCCAAGGAAAGATAGGCAAAAAACTAATTGGAAACTAAATAATCCTAAAGAATGAGCGGGTCAAACAAGAAATTATAGAAACAATCAGTAACTT
>CM053593.1:356084328-356140310 GCA_028646575.1 Pseudocheirus occidentalis
CTGACTGACTGACTGACTGACTGACTGACTGGGTTGGGAAAGACTGCGTGTAAAACCGAGCAGCTAAACTGTGCTCTGAAGGAAGCTGGTGACTGTCAGCATCAGTGTTTATCACAAATAAACACAAATGGGTCAGGGATATAGTGTGTAATCACAAACAGAAAGAAGTAATATCAAGCCCAGGTTAGAATGTACCATCTTGGCTGCACCGGGACCAAACATTTGCAAAACTACATGTAAACAGGAATGAGAATAATGTTCAGCTTAACAGTAACAGGAGCAAAGCATATCCATGCTTTGGAAGATGCCTTGAGGCTAGCGTCTGTTTCAATTGAACAAGAGGGATTGAAGGTAGATATGAAAAACTACCTGAAAGAGGTTAAATCATAAGATAAGAGAGCAAGGAAGGGTAGGATCTCCTCCTGGAAAATCTTTAAGGTCAAGAATTACCCCTTTTGTCAAGAATGATTTTGGTAAAGCAAGTTGGAGATAACAGGATTGATGAAAATTCATATCTAGGAGCCGGACAGTCCTCTTAACTGGCTCCTGGTCATCAGTTACAAGAGAAGCGAGGAGGATTCCTGAAGTCACCAAGAGCTGCCATTTCTTCTCTTTCAGTCTTCACAGCTTTACTTCATTTGCAAACATCTGTGAGATTTGTAAATATTAGTACATATGTGTTGACAGTAAACAGACTTGGTGAGAGCTGCCAACATCCAGTGGTGCCTTGGGCTTGTACTTCTCCCTACTTCTTTGTCTTCCTCTTCATCTTCAAGGCATGCTTGGAATGCAAAAGTCTCTGGACATGGGAATATGGAGGCCCCCATCAGGGTGCTGTAACAGTACAAACATGAAGTGATGGGGGCCTGCACCAGAGTGGAAGCGTGTCAGAAAGGAGCAGGAAGTGTATATGAGAGATTTTACAAAGGTAATATATCTGTTCAAGGGGGAGGGGGGAGGAGAAGATGCAGTCACCTTCAAAAGGAAGTCAGGAAGTCATAAGGAACACATGATCATAGATTTACAATGAGAATCTTAGAGATCATCTAGTCCAACCTCCCTCATTTTATGGGTGAAAAAACGGAGACCCAAAAAGGCCAAGTGACCCACCCACAGACCCATGACAAGGCAGTGGCAGAATAGAATCAAGACTTGAAACTCATTCATCTGAGCCCAGATCTAGTGCTTTGTGGTGGTGTTTATCCAGGGCAGGAATTCTCCCAGAGGGTGTTTGAAGATAGAATTTGTGGCTACTACATATGGATCCACTTTACTCAAAACATCTGTGGCTATAGGGGAAAAGGAGATATCCATCTCTGGGAAGCTTGGGGATAGTACAGAGGACATGTTATCTGAGGCTGGGAAATACAACACCCACAAATGGAAGTGGAGAAAAGTCCAAAATTTCATTTGCTAATACTAATACTGTACTTCAGTAGGTTCATAATTTGGATCATAGTTTTAGAGTTGGAAAGGACCTTAGAAAGCATTGGGTTTAGTTCCTCATTGTATAGATGCGAGACTGAGGCTTAGGAAAGGTTAAATGACTAAGGTGACAGAACAAGTAAGTCAAAGAGTAGAGATCTGAACCCAGCTCTTCTGATTTTAAACCCTAGTTCCAAACAATTACAAAGGAGAGGATTGATTCAATTAATCACCCCTACTCTACTTTATTATTATATCTTTTGTTTGGAGGCAATGGGGTTAAGTGACTCGCCTAGGGTCACACAGCTAGTAAATGTCTGAAGCTGGATTTAAACTTAGCTCCTCCTGACTCTAGGACTAATACTCTATTCACTATGGTGACATCAAACCGGATATGAAAGTCACTAATTTAGGAAACTTTTTGGATGAAATGAATGATGCTACATAGGAAATGTATTAAGATTGATTGAGGGTGAGGGAAACAAACATTTATTAAGTGCCTACTGTGTATCAGGCATTATGCCAAGCACTTTATAAATATTACCTCATTTTATTCTCACAACAGCCCTGGGAGGGAGGTGCTATTGTTATTCCCATTTTGTAGCTGAGAAAACTGAGGCAGACAGGGTGAAATGACTTGCTCAAGGTCATACAGCTAATGTCTCAGGCAAGATTTGAACTCAGGCGTGCCTGACTCTAGGCCCAGTCCTCTATCTACTGTGCCACTAAAACACCTCACTGCTTGAGGAGATTCAGTCACTTTCTGGGAGACAAGTCAGTCTGGAACCTAACCTCCCAGGAGCAGACTAGCTTGGGGAAAGCTACTTCAGCCAAGCTGCTCGGATGGAATTGCCTGGGACTGAGGAAAATGGAGCTGAGTAGATGTATCAGCAAACACCCTAGCATACCCAGGGTGGCTGCTAGCACAGGTTCTTAGATCTGCTTTTCTAAAGGAAAACAACCCAAAAAGAGTTAACAGTTTCACTTTAATCAATCAAACATATATCATTTACCTTGTTCAGGGGAAAAAGTCAGCACCCCAAATTTCAGAGAATACAAACAAGTTACAAGCAGACAAAAAAGAGGTCAGCAGACCGGCTTCCAGCTACCTGACCATTACATCCACACCTACTTAGTTACCAGAGAGGGAAGCACCAACATCTGGGTTTTCAAAGGAGGGGGGGCTCAAAGGCTGCACAGAGTTTCCTCTGGCCAAATCACACAATTCACACAACTCTTTCCAAAGTGAGCCCCAAAGCAAAAACTCACATCAGGGTATATATAGCCTCCTCCCGGATCAGAGAATGTCACAGTGCTCTTGACCTACTGCCCAATCACAAAGTAATAAGGCGTGGACATTCCTGAAGAACAAGCCTCCCACCACAGGCTCCATGTGACCACATTCAGCCTAGTAGGGGGCAGAGTATATTTTCAAATCAGGGAAGGTTCTCAGAACCACTTAAGCCTATCAAAGGGCTGGGGGCAGGGAAGATCTTCAGATGCCCATAACAGTAGAGAAGATTGTCTCATTTCCTTATTTTTTCAAGGGAAGACCTTTTGAGCTTCAAAGGGTTGTGAGATTCTGTACTTTATGTGGGTATCCTGGCAGTGTCTCTGGAACAACTTTGGCTGATGTCTGTGTCTGAATCTTAAGCTGTGGACAAACTAGACATAATGAGAAAAGGAAGTCTCAGGACTGTACAAGGAGACATCTAACGGGAACTTCCTGAGGACTCCATGAGAGTGAGAAAAGGAGTTCCAGCATCCAACAGCTATGAAATTATCCCTTCTCACATCTTATCTCAGTGTGAGTCCACCTTCCCCCTGACTCTGTAAGTTCTTATGGGAGAGTGTGTCCCAGACTTTGGGGGCAGAGGATGTTTTGTACCAAATATCCTTATCACGTGACCTTAGAAAATACTTGTTTCCAAAATCCAATTAATTCTGGCTAGTTGATATCAACTAATAATGAGAGGGACATACATATCAATATTTTTCTAATTTAAATAATTAAGCCTTTCCAATGTTGTTGTAAGTTTGTAGGTTTTCTACACAAAGACTTTTGGGTATGCTGTATTAAAAAAAAGGCCTTTGCTTTTGTGGGGAAGTTGAAGTCAACATAAGAGTTCTAATTTTCTAAAGACAAGATAGCCTGGTCTCCCTCTCCTGTTCAAATATGGTCCCAACTTATTGTCCACTGATTCTGTCTATCCCAGGCATACATACTCTCAACAGATTCTATAGAGTGTCCATTCAAATTCATATTGAAATCTGGGTGATAGGCCTTCTTCATCACCTTGGTCTGCTTTGTGTGATTGGATAAGCAGGACTCCTTTGAGTGATTAAAGATGTCTTCTAGGAGACTATTTAATGTTCTGGGGCTTATTGTCATCAGAAAAATGTCATTTTCCATTAGGAGAAGCTCGGAGAGCCTTGACATGCACAGAGAACCCCTCTTTGAAAAGACATCTTGCTGGATCTCTTCCATCTCAGCAAAGAATACCTTTGGCAACAATTGTCTCTTTCTTTTATACCTTGCTTGATGTTTTATTATCAAGAGGGTCATTGAGCAGGCTTATTTCTGTTGTTATATATTCCAGGGAATTGTGAATGATTTTGATATAGGTGGGGACACCTTGCCCTAAAAGCACCTGTAAGATGAAGCTTTGTTTTACTGAAACAAATGTCTTTTTCCAAGCAACAAACAATAATTATAAGAGGATCTTATGTTTGATTCATCTTCTACTTAATTGTGAAGTGGTAAAGATGTGGCTCATTGTTGACTATCTTTTGAAAAAGCCTGCTTGTTCCCTTACCTATACCCTCGAGTCAAGGATGTACCACCCAGCTGGTGTGTGTATAGACAACTTAAAAGGTTTGTATACAGTGGGAGAGTGGGTTTATGGGTCAGTTCTTATCAGTGTTCCATTAAAATTTTTAATTACTTGTTCAAATAGTCGAGAATTAACTTGTTTCCATTGGATGCTCTATATTTTTCTTATCATCATTCTAGGATCCTGGGGATATAGAAACAAAACCAGACTCTGCCCTCAAAGACCTTATATTCTATTGAGGGAAATGAATATACACATAAAGTTAAATATAAAATACATACACACAAAGTAAATACAAAAGAACTTGGGGGAAGGGAAGGGAAAGGGAATAAGCATTTATTCAAGTGTCCACTATGTACCAGACCCTGTGCTAAGTGCTGTGCAAATATTATCTCATTTGTTTGGGGTGGGTCACTATGAACTAGGGTAATAAAGAAAGGCTTATTGAAGGTGGTGTTTGATCCCCAATAAATAAATGGTCAAAGGATATGAAATTGTTAAAAGAAGAAATGCAAGCTAACAACAAACTATGAAAAAATGTTCCTTATCACTAATTATGAGAAACACAAATCAAAACAATTCTGAGGCTTCACCTCACACCCATAAGATTGGCAGATGATCAAAAATGGAAAATGGCCATTGTTGGAGCAGCTTTGGGAGGACAGATCCATTTGCGAAAGCACTCTTGGTAGAACAGTGAATACAAGGGGAGAGGACTGAAGAGAGAAGACTTGGAATAGCTGCTGTGGGGAATATGATAAAGAACTGATTCCAGAGGAATAAAAAGACTGACTGCCTGGCAGTGCGAGGGCCTCATCGAGATTAGAGACCATAAAATTGTAGTGGATCCAGACAACAAGGCTGCTACAGCACTGTTCAGCAGCGTATGAGTAGGAATGGAAGATGATGAAGTAACTGAAGGTTGAGGTTACTATGCCCATGAATCCCAGATTACAAATTAGCTTGCTAGTATTATGCAAATCCCTGAGGATTCATCTAAATTCCTCAAACGATTTGAACAGACTTTCTGTCCTATGTGTCTATGTGTGCAGGAGGCCTTGTTAATACCTAATTCCAAGCTCTCATTGATCAAAGATGTGTTTTCTTTTTCTTTCTTCTGAGGTAATCAGGGTTAAGTGACTTGCCCAGGAATACCTGAATTCAAATCCTGCTTCAGACACTTACTAGCTGTGTGACCCTAGGCAATTCACTTAACCTTTATTTGCCTTAGTCCACTGGAGAAGGAAATGGCAAACCACTCCAGTATCTTTGCCAAGAAAACCCCGTGGACAGTATTGGCATGTTATGGTCCATGAGGCTGTGAAGAGTCGGATGTGACTGAATGACTGGACAACAACTATCCTGCTTTTTGTTTTTGCTTTTTTTTGGGGGGGAAGGCAATTGGGGTTAAGTGACTTGCCCAAAGTCACACAGCTAGTGTAGCAAGCGTCTGAGGCTAGATTTGAACTCAGGTCCTCCTGACTCCAGGGCCAGTGTTCTACTCACTGCGCCACCTAGTCCCCTACCCTGCTTTTAATAACCTTATTATAAAAGAAGATAAGCTAGGTCTGGAATGACCTACATAGGGGGAAAATGATACTGATAATGTACGGTGCATTTTAGGCTCATCTTCCAGGAACAATTTTTACTGAATTGAACATTAGTCTATATCCAAATCATTTCTCATTGGAAAATCTCCATACTGATTGCACATGTGTAGCCTATATCAGATTGCATGCCATCTTGGAAAGGGGGGAGAGGGAGGAGAGAGAAAAGATTTGGAACTCAAAATCTTATAGAAGTCAATGTTGAAAACTACCTTTACATATAATTGGAAAAAATAAAATATTATTTCAAAGAAATCTCCGTACTGACACAGACCTCCACTTCCTCTGACATGATTCTCTCTCCTCAAGATAAGTAATGTTTTGCAGTGGTTCTCAACCTGTGAGTTATGTTCAGTTTATAACAATGAAAATCCATCCTGCATATCAGATATTTACATTACAATTCATAACAGTAGCAAAACGACAGTTATGAAGTAGCAATGAAAATAATTTTATGGTTGGGGGTCACCACATGAGGAACTGTATTAAAGGGTCATGGTGTTAGGAAAGTCGAGAACCACTGGTTTATAGGAATCTTGAACAAAGAAAAGATAATTAAAATACAATTTTGAGTTAGCATTCCAAACTGGTCAGTTTCTTCCTGGACCACTTCCCTTAAAGAATGAAAAATGTTCCATCCTGAGATCAATATCATGACAACCACATTTGAGCATGGGAAGGTAAGGATCTTATCTAGACTATGGTTAAATTTGATTATCACCCTTACTCCATGGCAAAGAAAGACCTTAGCTTTTGTTCTTCCCATTTCCTTAAAGGGAAAATTCTGGAATAGGTTTTAGACTGAAAAAATGATATTCTTAATATTTCTAGAGAAACTGAAAAGGTGTTTTGCTTTTTTAATATGCTTCCATACTTTTTCATAAAGACATGCTTGTTTTTTGTAATCATCTTTTCCTAGATGTTCACTAACATCTGTTTCTTTAATAATCCATTCTAGAATTTTCCCAGGAATTGTAGTCAAGCTCATTGGCCCTTAGTTTGTAGTCTCTGCTCTCTTTTCCTTCTGGAAAATCAAGAGAACATTTTCTCTTCTCCAGTCTTGCAGTACTTCTCCCATTTCCCACAATTTTTCATATATCACTGACACTGCCTCAAAAATTACAGGTACCATTTCTTTCAGTACCCCAGGAAGTAGTTCATCTGAATCAAGTGACTTGAATTCTGTGCCTGTTTAGCAATCCTGCAAAGTGCTTCAAGGGCAACCAGGTGCTGTTTCACTATCTCCTTGCTTATCTTGGGTCATAAATGTTGCACAACTCTTCCTTCTGATATAAATGTTAATGGTCCTATGCTCCTCACAGGATAACTAGAGCAGGCATTTTACTATGTCTGGGCCTTAGGGCTTGGAATACCTTTTCTGCTTTCTTTTTCCTTTCCTGGCTAGAGGTGATCCAAGAATGGAAACATCTTGTCTTGGCCACCTTGTGAGATTGAGAGGTTGGAGATTTTGGGTCCCTTGATCAGAGCTGACTGGTGGCAGGGGAAGCTTCTGATCTCAGAGAAGATGATAACCAGATTTTAGATGAGCCTCATTTCTGACCTGGCTTGCCAGAAGACTCCTACCTTCAGTAGGACACTGCAAAGTGAGGTGGAATATGGCCATGCCTAATCAGCAATCCTGAAAATTGCTTCATGTTTTAATGTTCAAATTTCAACCTCCCCAGAGACTATAAAGGTAGTTATTACTTGCTGCTTATTTAAGTTTTTGTTAGGGCTTTCTTGGAGAGCCTTTTAACATTTTGTCTTTAGTATTTGTCTTTAGGATTTCTTTTGTATGGAAGAAATAAATAGCATTCCCACTCCTGATTTACATTGTACATCTGTTTGCCACTCTACTCCTCATTTGGGGAGACCCTGGACTTGAATCAAACCCACCAGGGTGGAGTTTTAATGATACAGAACAAGTTTAAAAAAAAAAGGAATCTTTCCTTTTTCTCTTTCTCTATACATATATGTATGTATATATGTTTATTTGCATATATTCACATTTACATGCATATACATATATATACATCTATATGTACAGACATGTAGTTCTCTCCCTTTCTCATATAATAGGTAAATACATTTTTGTATTTACATTCCTGGCTAGGAGTCTGTCATCCCCATATAGACAGTTGTTAATTTCCCAAAACAATTTTTCTCTGCTGTATTCATGACTTTTAATGTACAGCAGGAAGAAAAATACAGCCTGTGTCCCCATGGTCCTCAGTTTCTTGCCCAACATTTTGTAATCTTTAGAAACACTTTCTAGTTTCCTTCTGAGAGTATTATTTGTGCTTATTTGAATACAGGAAGTGGGTAGATGTTATCAGTTTGGACATCTAATAACAATTGTTGGTTGAGTATCGACCGTTCCTGTTCTCCTGGTTGCCATGGAATCTGATTAATTCCACAGCAAAGCATCTACAGAATGGCTTAAGATCCATTCAGTAGCTTTATCATGTACTCTCTGAGTATCCCCTCTCCAAATTAAGAGTCCTTGATGAGGGTCTGGTCTCCTTAATGAGCCCTAGTTATTCAATTATGGGGTAGTTGTGGTAGCAATGTCATTTCAGTAAGGTACACATTGTCACATTAAACAATTTTATACTGTTTTCTTGAATCAAGTGCCTGGATTGATGATAGGACTTGCACTAGAAAAAAATCAAGCTCTTGCCAAATTACAATATGCCCCACCCCCACATACATCCATACACAGACACACACCCCTCCATGTCGGTCCCTGCAATACTAATGTAGATAGTCATAGTTTAACTGATAACATAACATTAAAAAGTATTCTTTACCTGTTGAGAATGAATCCTCACAAATGCAACGTGTCCCACAAAAAATGTCAACCCTCCCATCAGTGGGAATTTGTTCCTTTGACATTTATGCAATGAAGGTAATAATAACACAAATGTAATGATTCTCCCCTGCCCCCTCTGCTCCTGCTAGGGTACTGGGTACTCTCCCCTCTTGGGAACAAGCGGTGGGAACCTTCCAGGGTCACGTGGGCTGTTCCTGGAGCTAGATCAGTCCCCGTGATGCATTTGCCCTGGCCCTTTCTGAGGGAGGCGCAATGCCTCCCTTTCTGGGAGGGCCCACTGATAAAAAAGAATTTGTCTATCTTTTGCTTTTGGTTGGTCTCCACGTAGACTTTTGCCTGCCCTTCATTTCATAGGTCCTGCTCCCCGCACCACCCCGTCCCCCCAAGAGATGGGTAACTGAGCAGGAAGAATCTCCCTCTCAATAGACTTTAAAGGGCGAGTCAAGCAGACAGTGTCAATAATATTGTTTAAAATTTAACAGTGTTAAATTATAGTACGTATTTAAAAATAAGACCTAAATAATATTTATGATTTCCTGTACAATCTTTTTTTTGTTTCTTCTTTTTATATAGGAATGTTCCTGTTTATTTGTAACATATACGTTCATAATAAAAAAGGGAGAGGTAAAATTCACACTTTCTTCTGAACATGTGACTTTATGTTCATATAAATAGTTGTCCTGCGTTTGATCTATTTCGTCACATTGGGTACCTTTCTAGAGTTTTTCTCTCTCTTTCTACTGTCTGGTATATATTCTCCTAAGTATACTTTCTCTGATTTCTGGGTTGTTTTGTTGTTGTCGCTGTTGTTTTGCTATGAACTTGGATGAATGAGGTTTTTGGCTAACTAATGTGTGTGTGCATTCATTGTGAAACTGGTAATTGGGAGGAAGAGACTAAAAGCCTTGGATATAAGGCTTGAGATCCTGCTCCCCACATTCACAAAACAGTGATCAGAAATTATAGTGAACCTGAAAACTACATTCCCTAGACTAATAATTGAAAGGAACACGTAGATATAATTCTTGCCCTGGACCCCCTCTCTCTGAGGAGTGCAGAGTGGACAAGCTTTTGACTCCTTGGTCCTGGGAGGAATTAAGGTCTCCCTTGGAGAAGTGTAGGAGGAGAAAAGGCTAGAGATGTGTATTCTGCCTCCCTCTGAGCCATGCACCCCAGTGTTACATGTGGGGATAGCCCCTTGCCACACTTAAAGACTCATAAATGCACATTGATAAAGACTTATTACATTAAATAACCCATAAGTTCTATAATGCTTTCCCAGGATGTTGATACTCAAAACATCAAGACATGAAACATTTTATGGGACCATTGAACAGCCATTTCACCTCCACCTTGACTCTGCCCAGAATGAGCAACTCCCTCAGATTCATATCATCTGGAAACCTGGGGCATAATTTGTGCTCATCCCCCGGCCAGTGGTCATTTCTTCTGAGAAGCACTGGCATAGCTTCAGGAAGTATCTCCTGCTGCCAGTCACCCGGACCTTTTAGTTACTCCAGACTCCCTTCATGTTCCTCTCACAAGACACCTCATCGCCTGGCTCTAAGCATCTTCACTGGCTGTCCCCTGTGCCTGGGATGCTCTCCCTCCCAATCTCCACCTCCTGGCTTCCCTGGCTTTCTTCAAGTCTCACCTGAAATCCCATCTTCTACAGGAAGCCTTTCCCAATCACTCTTAATTCTAGTGCCTGTGATGGGGTGTCCATGTGCCTGTGTTTGTAACATCCAGTTGTAACTCCAGTTTGTAAAATCACACTTGTATTCTGGTATCTATGTTTGTAATATCAGTTGTAATCAAGTTGTAAAATCACACTTCCCCCAGCCTCAGAGCATTAAACTCTGCCTCTTCCCTAGGCCAGCACTCTGCCTAGCTACAATTCACGAAATGTTTATCCTTGCTTGGTACAATAACAAGCTATACCTATGAATCCTTCACCAAACCATCTAAACCAGTGGTTCTCAACCTGTGGGTCGTAACGCCTTTGGGGGTTGTATGACCCTTTCACAGGGGTTGCCTAAGACCATCAGAAAACACGTGTTTCCAATGGTCTTAGGAACTGAGACACCCCTCCTCTATCGTTCTCCAGGAGGGTCAGCCCACATGCAGATACGCCCACATACGAGTATTAAAGTGTCATGGCATTAGGAAGGTTGAGAACCACTGCTCTAAACAATCCCTTTAGCTTAGAGAAATGTGTATCTCCCTTGTTCTAGTGGCCAGCTGCACCTATGAATCCTTCAGTGCACTATCAGTAAGCTAGCTCCTCTCCAATTAGGTACATCCTGAATCCCCAATTAGTCTAGCTTCCCAACATCCATCTTGTCAAATAGGACATTGATGGGTAACAGACTGGACACCTTTCAGTCAGCACTGACCATTAGGTGACCCAGTGACGTTTCAAGCCTAAAACCATACCTCCATGCAGCCCCCTCCTCTACTGCCCCCCCACCCTGTGGGCTTTCTCCCAGTGAATTATGGGCAACATGCCTGCACAGTAGATATGAAAAGTGTTTGTCCCTTTAAGTACTGACCCATCCTTAACTCCTCCCTAATCCCACCCTTACCTAGTTAGCAAAATTGATACCTGATTTACAATTTTATGGCTTTATAATCTATACCCCTGACTCCTCTAAATTTGCAGGTTCCCTAAGACCTCCTGCCCACTGTAAAGAGTAACAATAAACTTCTACAATCCTAACTTAAAAGACTGCTTGAGTCTTAAGAATTCTTTCCAGACTAGAGCCCTCCAGGGATTCTTTGGGGTCCTTGAAACACCCTTCTTTTCTCATCCTCATCACCTGGACACTGTTGATCATCTCTAATTATCCAATACGTAGCTTGTTTGTACACAGTTGTTTGGATATTGTTTCCCCCATTAGACTGTGAGCTCCTAGAGAGTAAGGACAATCTTTTGCCTTTCTTTGTATCTGCAGCATTTAGCATAGTACCTGGCACATAATGTATATTAATTGACTGATTGACTCTAGACCTCTTGAGTCCTGAAGACTAGAATTGCCCATCTCAGGACTGCTGTTTTGCCACCTGTGCTCAGAGAAAGGAATATAATACTGAAGATACTTTAAGAGCTCACACTCCCCTGCCATGTGGAAAGAGCCAGCTGCCATAGCTGGAGCAAGGGGAAACTACTTCCTCCACATTTTGAACTTTAAAACTATCCCATTACCAAACCATATGTTCAGAAGAAATTTGTGGAAACTGATTCTGCCTTTAAAGTCTATTGAGTAAGAGGCTCTTGCTGCACAGACACCCCTACCTCTATATACACCATGATGTGGGGGGAGGGGATGAGAGACAAGGGGCTGTATGGGGACTAACTACAAGCCTCTGGCTGTGTATGTCTTTTATCAATGGGCTCACCAGAAAGGGTTGAGGCAAATGTGCCACCAAAAAGGGGCCAGCCCCAGGTAGTACTGGAAGGTACTCAGCTCCAGGCATGTTCCCCTAAAAGGGCATGTGCTCCAGTTAGAGCACAGCAATAGGTCCTTGATTGCTCCCTTACATTTAGGCTGGGGTGAGAAAATTCCTTTCAGTTTCTGTCATTCCCTGACAGCTGGAACCAGAGACCTGCAAATTGCCTCGAAGCTCTCCATTAATCCCTGCATCCCTATAGTAGGACTCTCCCTTATTCCCTCTCATCTGTCAGGCAGCAGGAATGGAATTTCCTTAGCTCCATACCCCTGGTGTTAGGCAGCTCTCCCAGTTTAAGACAGGAACTCCAGCAGGAACACTGGGCTGCTCAACTCTACATTGTTTTCAGAGGCAATCTTTCTTTTCTTTTATAGGTCCTCTATGGCTGATCTTCTTGTTTCCCTTTCTCCTGCCAAGATTAAGAAGATTCTTTTCCATATCTCTCCCATTACCACTTTCACTTAGACCCAATAGAAAACATCTTTTTATTTGCTTTTTGGGAGGGCAATTGAGGATAAGTGACTTGCCCAAGGTCACACAGCTAGTAAGTGTTAAGTGTCTGAGGCCTAATTTGAACTCAGGTCCTCCTGACTCCAGGGCTGGTGCTCTATTCACTGTACCACCTAGCTTCCCCAAAACATCTTATTTAGGTGCTTCAGGGAATTCAAGGATACTTTATCTTGAGCTCAGATCCATGTAAAACACTTTGCTAGTCTTTACATGATAATGGCTATTACTGTTGTTATTGGGTAACATTTGGACAATGTGGTCTAGTGGAGAGATGGCTGCTCTTGGAATTGTAGAAAGTAGGAGGAGGTGGATAAGGACCTTACATGGGATGGGGATAGGGAGAAGCGAGTTGCAGTAATAATTTTAGCCTGGGATAATGTGAATATTGAAGGGGTTTTATGCCATACCATGGACTCTGAAGCAGGAATTAGATTTCCTGATTACCAAGAAAACAGGAATAGTAGAGAGTCAGTGGTGAAGTATCTCTGAAGGACCTGGACACATAGGTAGTGCTTTGATTCCTACCACATTAGATGAAGTACCAGTGATATCTATGTGGTCACATTTAACTCCTTTTATATTAAGTTCTTTAACTTATCTTGTTTATTATACTCCAAATATTATCTTAAACAAACCCAACAAACAATTTATACAAGGACCACAAAAGGAAAAGAACATTAATATCAGAACTCAGATCAATGCCATCATCTTGACTCCAGAGGATTGATGATGAAACATATTTCCCCTCATTAGACAGGCAGTGGTATACGTGTGAGAAAAAAAGGAACATGCTGTCAGATACAGTCAATGGTCCTGTTCGTTTTTCCATCTGTAAAGGTATAATTGCATTTTTTTTTGTTACAAGGCCAGGATTCTGTGTGGGTCATGTGTGGAATGAGTGAAAACTTCTCAATTTGGGGGTGTTAACCTTCCCCTCCCCCCTTCCATGGCTGCTGTCAATCACTTTTACCTTCCTTTGTCTGTTTTCCCACCTTGGTGGGACCCTTCCCCCTCTCTTCTCTTGCTGTCCCAGTTGGGAAGAATTTGGTGAGATGTGCATCTCCACCAATGAGAGACGAAACAGTAGGGAAAGGGGGCTTGACTAAGTTAAGTTATAAATTCAAGTTCTACCCTTTGAAATACGCCCTCTCCCCCATACCTAGGCAAGAGGATAAACTCCTGTTCTTATCCTAAGACATCTCTGTGTTTACTTTTTTTTACTAAATTAAGGATGAAGGGTATTTTTCAACCCAAACAATAAGGAGTATTGAAAAATGGCTGTAGTGTTGGGGTTTTGGGTTTTTTTGAGTTGAGGTGGGATTCGCACTCAGGTCTTTCTGACTCTAGGCCTAGTGCTCTATCCACTGAACCACCTAGCTGCCATGCTATACAAATGGTGACCACTAGTCAAGTCCATGTAAATATATACTATGTATGTAACCTCAAGTTATGATATGATGTGTTGCGTATCACCTCAGAGTGTGTTTGGATACTTATGGTTACATGATGCTTGATATTGCACCTGCAATGTGCATTCTGTATCTGAGGTGGTGTATGCATATTTACAAAGTCATAGATGTTTTATGTGAACCTACAATTACATCCAAATATAGGATGTTTCACTCTACTTAGACATTCAAAGGAATGGTCCTGCCTCAGATTTCATGGTTACCGTCAGCCTCATCTATGACTCTAAAATCTGAAATGCCCCATTTTGACGATCATTTCGAATCTGACTTCCCCTAAGACTTTTTTCTTTTTGGTCTTCAACTTGACCTTTAAAGCCTCCATCCCTTTCTATTCTCCTAGTCTGTTATCCCTCCTCTGCCTGCAGTTTCCTCCTTTGACAACTTGAAGGCATCATGGTGAAATGGAAGGAATGAAGATTGGATTTAGTGTTAAAGAAATGTGGGTTTGAATGCCAACTCTGCCACTGGTAACTCTCCATTTTCCATCAGCAGCAGTTCTACTTGGTTTTGACTCTAAGAAATACCACTTCCTGGGTTCCCACCCCAGTTTTCAGCTTCCTTTTGTGTGTAATCTCCCTCCATTAGATTGTAAATTCCTTCGGGGCAGAGACTATCTTTTTTCTTCTTATTTGCATTCACTTAGTGCAGGGTCCAGCACACAATAAGGGCTTAACAAATGTTTATTGAATTGAATTGAACTTACTAAAGCCAACCCCTCCAGCTCTTAGAGCCCCACCTTTAAAGGAAAGGGAATTGCTGGAGGGGGAAGTCCTTGCACCTGGCTAACTGGGTCCATTACAAATTCAGGGCATTTAATCTTTTTTTTTTTTTTTGGTTAATTGATTTGTTTATTTACTTTTAGTTTACTAGATTCAGTTCCACAATCCCTTGAGTTTCAAATTTTCTCCCCACCCCCACCCCACCATGGCAGCATGCAATCAAGTATAGGATCTGCAAATACTTTTACATTGGACATTAGTCTGGTTGTATAGATGGGTTGTAACCAATGGAGTAAACAATGGGAAAAAAAAAAGAAAACCAAACATGAAAAGAATGATACCATGTAGATTGCTTCAATCTTTATTTAAACTCTGTTCTTTCTAGATCTTTCTCTGAATGTAGACATCTTCCATCCTGAGACTTGTGGAGTTCTTATAACTGTGCATTGCTGAGAAAAGTCCAGTTTATCAAGGTTGGTCGTCACACATACGATGTGTCTGTGACTGTGTACAAATTTTTCCTGGTTCTGCTCTTCTCACTTAGCATCAGTTTGTATAAGGCTCTCCAGGTAAATAAATATGAAGTCTATCTGCTCCTCATTTCTTTTAGCACAATAGTATTCCATTACATTCATATGCTACAACTTGTTTAGCCATTCCTCAATTGATGGGCATCCCCTTAATTTCCAGTTTTTTGCCACCCCAAAGAGAGCTGCAATAAATATTTTTGTACATATGGGTCTTCCTCCCACTTTTATCTCTTCAGGATACAATCCCAAAAGTGGTATTACTGGGTCAAAGGGTATGCAATTATTTATAGCATGGCATTTAATCTTTTTTTTTTTGTGGAGGGCAGTTGGGGTTAAGTGACTTGCCCAAGGTCACACGGCTAGTTTTTTGTGTTAAGTGTCTGAGGCCGGATTTGAACTCACGTACTCCTGACTCCAGGGCCGGTGCTCTATTCACTGCGCCACCTAGCCGCCCCGCATGGCATTTAATCTTAATGGGACCTTCACTATGGCTCAAAATTTTTTTTTTATTCTGCCTTGATTGATTCTCTATTTGATTTCCCTCAGGAACTATTCCAAACTTTCTCTTCTCTCCTCAAACTCCTAATACTGCCCCCACTGCCATCTCCTTCAGATGTCCATCTCTTCTACTTTTCTGAGAAAATAAAAACTGGCCCTTCCCTCATTTCCCCTGCTCCACATTTCACAAATCCCCTCCATCTTCTCCCACCCTCTCCTCCTTTACTCTTGGAAGAGGTAGCCATTTTCCTTGCCAAGACTACCATTTTTACTTGTGCAGTCAGTTCTGCCTCACTGAGTCTCCTTTAAGAGTTTGCCCCAGTACTCATTTTCTTCTCTTTGTCTCATCTTCAGTTTCTCCCTCCTGGTTCTTTCCCTGATGCCACAAATGTACTCAAGTCTTAGGGAAAGAGAAATCCTTCACTTGGCACTCCCAAACTGTCAATCTATTATCCAATATCTCTCCTTTTCACTGTTAAGCTCCTAAAAAGACTGTTCTATATTGGAGTCCATTTCTTTTTCTCTGATTCCTCAACTTCTTGAAGCATTCTGGCTTCTGATACTGCCACTGAACTGAAACTAAACTCTTCAAAGTTATAAATGATCTCTTGATTTGCAAATTCCAGGGCTTTTTCTTCATTCTTGTCTTCCTTGACCTTTCTTTTGCTCTTGATACTGTTGAGATAGTTGAGACTGCCTTCTCCTTCTAGATCTTCTCAACTACCTTTGTTTATGTGACACCACTCTCTTCTGATTTTCCTTTGTTTCTTCTCAGTCTTGTTGGATTATCATCCATTTCCTGCCTCTTTAGTGAGAATGTGTCTCAGGGCTCTGTCCTGGGCACCCATTCCTTCTCTCTCTCCTCTCTCTTCCTTGGATAAAATAATAGTGTAGAAAAGTTGGAAATAACAACTGGAGCATTACCATTGCCAAGGGACTGGAGAGATGATGGAAATCACAACTGGGAGGGGCTCTTTAAAAGTGAAAGTGACAGTTGGTCATGGTGGCTAAAATTACAAAATAGCAGGGAATCCCAGTTGGTGAATGGCATGTAGGTGTGGCACTTAGAGGTTGAGTCCTGACTGCCACCTCCCTACTCTCCCCACTCAGTGAGAATCTCAGCAGTCCTTGGAGAAGGAGTTAGTGTTATTGTTGATATTGTTAATACAGTATTTACAAATAGTTGGAAGATCCTGTCATTTAGATTCAACCTTTCACATTTCCCCTCATTCTATTAGTTATTTTAAAATAAAATTTTCTTTTTATTATTACTTTAATAGTCACTTAAACATACAAAGAAAAAGATTGTTTAACAAACTGTGAACTTATGTATGGTTTTAACAATTTTGGGTCCTCTTCTGTATTCTCTTTTGCTTATTTCTATGCAATTAAAAGAATGCTCTTTTAAGCATTTCTATCACTACCCATTAATTCACACTCCTCTAAATAAAAGTCCTCTCTTGTAACAAATGTATAGAATCAAACAAAACAAATCAATATGCTGGCCTCTTAAAAAAATTCACCTCTTTCTGCACCTCCTCTTTATTACCTCTCTACTAAGAGATTCTGAAATCATGAATGGACACTGTTTTCATCATCTTTCTGAAATCCCCTGTATTATTGTGGTCATTGTGTGCCCTACTTGGCCCTTACTGCATATCACCCCTGCCTTAGTCAAAAGACTACAAGAGTAGGCACTGTCACCACCATACTCTGGATCTGAAGCTGCTGTCTGGGGCCTGGAGCCACCTGATCACACTGGATAGCCTTCTTTAGGTCATCCAGCAGACAGGGAGTCAGTATGAAGAGAAAGCAGGGGGTTGAAATAAATTTTCAGAAAAGTTTTTTTCTTTTTGGAGGGCAGTTGGGGTTAAGTGACTTGCCCAAGGTCACACAGCTAGTTTTTTTTTTTTGTGTTAAGTGTCTGAGGTCATATTTGAACTCAGGTACTCCTGACTCCAGGGCAGGTGCTCTATTCACTATGCCACCTAGCCGCCCCCAGAAAAGTTTTTACTGAGAATTGTGGAGAGTCTGGTGACCCAGGATTAGGGGAAGAGTTGCCCTCAATATTTGGGGTTTGGTTGAGGGGTTTGGGAGGTGGCATTTTATTAAGTTCTTCTAGAAATAGGGGACGGTAGTGTAGATCTCAAAGTAGGTTGCGTTCTACATAGAACCAAGTACATTTCTGAGCCAGGTGCACTGAGCCAGATCACTAAGCCAAATGCTTTTTAATTCCAAAGTGGACCTCATGGCTGAGGTTTCCAATCACAAGATGAGTGCATTGCAGATCCTTTTTGTCAAGGAATCACCCTTCTCCAAGACAGTTAATCCCCTGTGTGTCCTTTCTGCTTGTGTGTTAAGTGGGAAAGGACTTCTTGTCCTCCTGTGAAACCACTGGTTTGGATTTATGTGACAGTGGCAGTGATTGGGTTACTAGCATTTCCAGCTTTTTACAGCATTTTTCTCTCTCGTGGTGATTGCTTGCTCTCTGCCAACCTTAGATTCTCCCGTTCCCAGAGACAGGATAGACTAAGATAGGTGTTGTGGTGTACAAGTGATCGGCACATGCTATGCACTGATCATCATGTGACACATACAACAGGCCAATAAACACACTCCTTAGATTTATAATCAACACATGATCTACTTGTAATGTACACCTAACTGCAGAGTAACAAATCATGCTGACATGCCACTCATGTGACATACGATCAATAGGTAAGGAGTGTACGATGTACATGTCACCAACACTTGATTATACATGATCATGTGGTGTGATGCACGTGTGATCAGAAGGACAATAGTGATCAGCATGCAGTGTACAGATTGTAGGGTGCCTTTGATATGCAATCAATATATGATATACATATGATCAATGGGCATCTCTGCACAAGGTACTGAATCCATCAGTTACCCAGTCAACGGCATAAGATTACACATTGCAAAGAAAGGGCCAATTTGTATTGATAGATTGAGTTTCCTCACTTGGGAATTCTCTATATCAGTGAAATCATAGGAACAGTCCCTATCCCCTACAGGAATAAAGATGGTGGCTTACATTTATTTAGTACTTTAATGTTAACAACACACTTTACTCATATCAACCCTGTATTATAGGATTGTAAATAGCAGTACTCCCACTTTGTTGATAAACCAACTTCAGTGATGAACCAACTGAGTCCTTCAGTGGTGAAGTAGTTTATCCAAGGTTATACAGACAGTTCTAGAACTGGGTCTCAAATATAGATCTTCTCTCCAATGCTCTTTTCATTGTGCTACATTGCACTGAGAGAGCTAGTCTAATTAGCATATGTAGGTGTAGTATAAAATCAGATTATATAGAAGACTTTGAAACCTAGGCAGAGTTTAGAGCAGAAAGGGGATTATTTCTGATTTTTATTTTTTGTGTATTCCTTTTTCACCTAAAAATGTGGAACACTCTTTAGCCGGTAGGATGTAGGAAAGTATCCCCTCCCCTTAAAAATTTTTTTCCTTACCCCTCCATTCATTCACATTCCTAGAGTTAATATGATAGGAAATAAATGAAGGTTACTGAGGAAATGAGTAAAGATAAAGGGAACATTTAAGAAAGAATATCTGTTTAGATATATATAAATACCTTCTTGTAGGTCCTCAGAAGAGATTGTTGTGTAAAAAATAAAAAACCAAAAAACCAAACCAAAACATCTTTGACAGGTTGATGGAATATTTGAAAACATCATTTGTTCATATCCTTTGACCATAAATA
This sequence comes from Pseudocheirus occidentalis, assembly GCA_028646575.1. Classification (NCBI taxonomy): domain Eukaryota; kingdom Metazoa; phylum Chordata; class Mammalia; order Diprotodontia; family Pseudocheiridae; genus Pseudocheirus; species Pseudocheirus occidentalis. The sequence continues at coordinate 356,103,952 of CM053593.1, forward strand.
TTTTGGCAAATAACTCTTGTTCTTATACATTTGTATCTATTCCTTATATATCTTTATTTAAATTCAAGAGACATTTATTAAGCATCTACTATGTGCAGATCTTTATGCTAGGCACTAACAGTGATGTGAAGTTTAGATGAGACAGAGTCCCTGCCCTCATAAAGCTTACAGTGTAGTATAGAGACAAAACAAATAAACAAATATTTTTATTATAAAATTAATAGCCATTAACAAAGACAAATAACCAAGGGAACATATAGAATGAGGAAAAAACTTATTTAAGATTTTTACTACCTAATAAAATAAAAACCAAATAACAGAAAACAAAAATGTTTGCTTTGCATCTCTTTCCAAGTTCTGCTGAAGTTTCACTATCTTTGTCTTTATTTTTTCCCAAATATAGTTTTAGTTAATGTGTATGCAGTTCTGGTTCTAATGATCTTGCCTTTCATTTTTTCATATTGGTATGATTTATTTCCATATTTCCTTGTGTGCTTTGTAGTAATTTTAATAGCACCATAATATTACATTACATTAATATATGTCCATGGATCTGTGACTTTGTCAACAGGGGTACTCCTTCCAATAGTGCATATAACAAGCCATCCACACCTTCTTATCCATGTTCTTCCATAAATGCTACCTAAAACAATCAACCAACATGCTGGATGCCACCCTCTAGGTCTTTTAGATTTCTATGGGTGCCATTGAAGCCTTTATGTTTCCATCTGTCATCTTTTGTTTTTATTTCGTGATAGGCCCACCTTTTCAGATTATACTGTAGTAGGATGAATATCCTAACCCCTTCCCTCATGCAAATTAGGTTAATTTTTCCTTAAAAAATATTGGTTGGCTCAGGGGACTAAAGACTTAGGCTGTTAACATTGTTTCCTAGCCATGTGAGTATAAATCTCCCACAAAACACTCTGGGATGGTTAGTTGGCAGATGATGATGAGCAACTCAATTTCCCTTATGTAAATCAACTTGTGGTATCTTCAATGCCTGTCCTTGTTCCATATCCTTCTCCTGCTATGGATAAATGAATATCTACAATCTGCTATGGATAAATGAATAACTGTTGCATGACCTACAAATGTTTCCTTTTTTCATTAACAAGGCTTTATTAATAGAGCTTCTTCACCAGGGAACTCACTACACCAATAAAATAATAGGTCTGGTCCCTATCCTCCTATTATATTTTTAGGATAAAGTCCAATCAATGAAATTGTTGGGTCAAAAATCAGTTTTGTCATTATTGTACATATTCAATTTCAGTGCCAAGTTAACTGCATGGTAAAAGATTCTGAAAGACCACAGTCAACTGCCCAGAGAGTTTGTGTCTCTGAGGGACTTGGAGAGTTAACTGTCATCTTTGAGGGGCTCCGAAGACACATTTTTGAGATAACTGAGTTTATTTCTTATCCTGTGGAGAAGACATCCCAAGAATTCCTGAGAGTTTTTAACTGCTATTCTCAGGGAACTGAATTGTTGGAATGAAATTTCAGTGTTTTGGAGAAGTTAGAAATTGCAGACATTAGTAAAAAGGTGACTCTAGCTGTGACCTTTCTCACAGCTGAAACATTTCTGAAATACTTAGCTATATCTTAGTATTATTTATTACTGTTAAAAGATCACATAGCTAATAATATTGATGCTTGTCTAAGCCCTCGAGACCAGAGTTAGAGACTGAGAGGAAAAAAAGCTTATGCAAAAAGAAGTTTCTTTGTTATTCCTATAAAATAAGGTGACAGCTTGAAGGTAATTAATTAGTGTGAGAGATTTTGCATTTTTGAATACTTTCTGGGCTAATTCCCATTCATACCTATTAAATTGCCTTTGAACCCAGTGAGACAGAATTAAAAGGTAACAGGTTAAGGGGTGGGGCTAGGGGATTTTTGTCCTCAAGAGCACCTGAGAAGTATTGCTCACACCCTGTATCACATTCACACCCCACAAAGTTTGCTATGTGTGGGATCTCCTTCATGGGATAGCTACATGTAAGGTAGCAAAGATTTTCTTATACATATAATACGCACTTCATCTAGCCCTTCTAGACTTTTGTGGTTATCTACTCCCAGAAGAACAACTGATCTTATTCAGCTAACAGAAAGTTAAATATTCAGTATGGAAAAAATGCAAAAGCTTGTAGAGACCAAACAAAAAGCAGAACAAGGGAGCCTATCCTATAAGCTACTTCCTTTTTCTCTCTTCAACTAACCAATCAGCAGACATTTACTGAACGCCTAATATTACTGTGTTAGAGGGCCAAGGACAGATCCTGGGAAACACCCAAAGTTAGGGGTGTGAACTGGAGGAACCAACCTAGCAAAGGAGACTGAGCAGGTGTGGTCAGAGAAACAGGAGAAGAGCCAATGTTATGAAATGTTATAAATACAGAGAAAGGAGAGAGAATGTAGGTGACAGTTTAAAAGGTGGAAGAAAGGTCCGGAACAATAAGGATTGAGAGACTTCTCAATAGGTAAGAAATAACACCTTGAACCTAAATAGACATGGTAAATAGACATGGTAAATTAGACAGACTCAGGATGAGTGAAGCAGTTCCAACTTTAATACAGTCCTGCAGGGCTGGTGTGGGACCCAAAATGAATTCCCCCATACCCTACAGAAGTGAGAATAAGTCCTTTTGTACCTGTTCCCAGTCCCTCCTAGCTGACTGTGACTGGTAAGAGTCAGCATAGTTCACAGACTTCCCTGAACACCTATCACATGTTTCCCTTAATATATTTCCCTTCCCATCTCAGGTGACACATGTTCACACAATGGCACTAACCCCTCCTTAGGGGCATGTAAGTTAATATGCACAAACCTTATTAAGCAGGCAGTAAAGATGGCCCTTAACCTTTGTCCTACTTTTGTCCCCTGGGGACCCCCCCCCCCATTTTTCAGAACTCTTTCCCATGAGATACCTTCTCTTTATGACCTTGTATGTAAGGAGGATTTTGTAATTCTTCTTAGAGTTAGTTTCTCAGGATCCATGGCCATGGATCTAGTTTCTAGGTGTTTGATAAAGACTTCCAAAATAGCCCCAAGGATTCTAGATAATAGTTCTCAGAATTGTAGTGTCAGACAGTCCTACTGAGGCTGTGCCATGAGATAAGGGATGACATAATGTAATATTTACTATGCTTGCACAGAATATTGCTAAAGTTAACCTGTGAGCTTAATGTTGGCAAGATGCCTTCTTTGTCTGTTGCCCTATAAAGCAAGTGGACACTGGTCAGTGAATGGGGAAAAAAGCACAGGAAATCCACATAGGAATCTGGGTGTGCCTCAACTGGCTCCCACTGATGCTTGAGGTGATTTAAGGGAGTGTATAAGCTGTGCCTATCTCCATCGACCCCATCGAGATCTAGTAGTTGACCCCTCTTCTTGCCAGCCCCTTCCAGAAGGGTGATTAGGGTATGCTGTAGGAGCTGGTTCTCCCAGAAACCATTTGTGAAGACTATACTAGAATAAAACTAATTATTAACCCCTCTGTAGTTGATAATGACTTCCAAAATAGCCCCAAGGATTCTAGATAATAGTTCTCAGAACTGTAGTGTCAGACAGTCCTACTGAGGCTGTGCCCAGGCGGGATGATGGGATTAAGAGTGAACCTTTTAGAGGCTGGAGACCTAAAACCTCCAGCGCCTCCAGCGTGTTATCTCCTAATATGCAAGCGTAGCCATTAGCCTAAGAAGGCACGCTGCCCGCATTCCCAGTTCAGATAACCTTTGTGGAAACAGAACTCATCCTGCTAACTCTTAAGGAAGCATGTTAGATTTGTCAACTAGGTGACCGTTTTTGGAGAGCAATTTCAGTTGTGTCACCCTCACTACTCCAGAACCACCCAAGGTTGGCTCCCTCCCATCACCAGGATCAAACACAGAATCCTACAATTGTCATTCAAAGCCCTTCATCACCTAACCCTCTTCCACCTTTCCAGGTTTCTTTTACCTTACTCCCAACCACATGCGCTGTGATCCACTGACGTTAGTGTTAGCATCCCGCTGTTTGGCAAACAAGACGCTCCGTTCTTAGCCCCTGGCATTTCCTTTGGAGGTTCCCACGTGCCTGGGATACTCTCCCTTCTCGTCCACACCTACTGCCTTTCCCTGTTTCCCTTAAGTCCCAACTAAAATATCATCTTCTGGAAGGAAGCTTTCCTTAACCCCTCTTCATTCAAGCGCCTTTCCTCTTATTTTCCATTTATCCTGTATATACGTTGCTTTGTATATATTTGTTTGAATGTTATCTCACCTCAAAGTCCAGACACCTGTTTTTCTGCTCAAGTAGCATCATTATTGCGGGGCTAGAGAATCTTGTCCAGCCTAGTTTCCTCGAGGGCCCAATTTTCTGTATTTTTTTCTCATTTGTGGACGATTCTTCCTCTTCATCGCGACCATCAGGGCCTGGAGTCAACGTCCTCCCCTTATTAGCTGCCTAAAACACGGAGAAAACTTCCAACCACCAGCAGCTGCCAAACGAGCCATCCTAGGGCTGTGACTCGTCATCCTCCTTGAACTAGAAGTCCTGAGACTAGCAGAAAAGGCGGGAAAAGGAAATCAACTACAGCTCCCGGCAGGCTCCGCTTCCGAGCGTGACGTCACCGCCCGGCCTCTCCTCCCTCTCAGACGGCCCGTCCCCAACCTCCCCCACCGGAACGCTCTCGGTATAAACTACATTTCCCAGGAGCCCTCGCGCCGCCCGACATCCCTCGTCTCCCTTTCCAGCTCAGAGAACGCCATCGGCTGGGCGCGCGCGCGCGCGCTCGCTGGCTCGGCCGCCCTAGGGGAGGGAGCGTGTGAAGGAGGGGGAGGACCGGACTGGGGAGGGGGCGGGGGTACGGCTCACTCGCTCGCTCGCAAGATGGCGGACGAGGACGGGGAAGGGATTCACCCTTCAGCCCCTCAGCGGAACGGCGGCGGCGGCGGCGGCGGCGGGTCCGGGCTCCTGGGCGCCGGGAACGGCGGCGGGGGCGGCCCGCGGGTGGTGCGCATTGTCAAGTCCGAGTCCGGCTATGGCTTCAACGTGCGGGGCCAAGTGAGCGAGGGCGGGCAGCTGCGGAGCATCAACGGGGAGCTGTACGCGCCGTTGCAGCATGTGAGCGCCGTGCTGCCCGGGGGGGCGGCCGACCGGGCCGGGGTGCGCAAGGGGGACCGCATCCTGGAGGTGTGAGTATCGGGGCCCCGGCCCCCGTCCCATCCCCGCCCCCCGGGGCTTCGGCGCCCCGAGACCCCGCTCAGCACCCCGGCGGGGCCCGTTCCTCCGAGCCCCGGGGCTGGTGCCCCCTCGGCTCCTGCGTGCTCCCCGCGCCGTGACAGCGAGCCGCTCTGCCGAGCCCCCCGCGGGGCTCCGGGCCGCCCTCTCCCTTCTCTTTGGAGCCCAGCTCTGTCTGCCCTTCGGCCCCGCTGTCGCCCCCCGCCTCCTTTTGTCTGTGTCCGAGTCCTACTCTGGGGCACCCTCGGGTCCCGCTCGTACCTGGTGGTGTTTCCCATCCCCTCGCCCCACATCCCGCAGCCCAGGGCTTGCAAGTTCCGTGCCTTTGCCTCTTGGTGCACCTGGGTGCCTGCCCTCCCCCTCCCCTGCAGCCCCTCCCCTGCAAGTTCGCCACTTGGTTAGGCTCGGGGCAGCCCTGAGCTTTGGGGGGGCCGTGGCATCGCTAGAACGGCCGGGGCTCGGGGCGTGTGTGAAGGTTTCAAAAGTGTGTCTGTGTGTGTCTGGGCGTAGTACTCCCATTGCCTCCATTCCTTCCCTCCACCGCCCCCCCCCGCCCCGTGCCCTTCACTACCCTGTACCTCCTCTTCCTCACTCCTCTCTTGCACATCCTTGTCTGACTGCCTGGCGTGCTTTTGCTCCTTGTCCTTTCTCAAATCACGAACATCCCTCCCTGCCTTCAGGCCTTCACCTGGTAGAAAGAACTGTTGTTTAGGCCGGGGTTTGAGAGGCACACAGACTGTATCCTGAAGGTGTGTCCGGGGATGGAGGGGCCTCTTCCCTTCAGACGTCCCTCAGTGATAGTGACCTACCTAAGAAAGTAGCATGGTAGGAGTTTAGGGTTAGAAACCTCCCCCTTGAATAGATAAACGTTTTCTTCTTTTTCCTCCTCTTTCAGCAGCTTTACAAACAGTTCTGCTATATTTCCCAGCCTGGTATGCCAGTATATTAATCTTGACCTGTATTGCAATGGTGATCTTTCTTTTTCCATTATCTGAACCCAGAATTCTGTTCTTTCTAGACTATAGAAAATCTATGCTTCTGTCAGCAGACTTTGGGAGGCATCAGTTTCCATTCCTTGTGGAAGTTCATGTTAGGTTCAGCTGCATTTATTTTTGATTTTCAAAGTCCCTGGGCACCATATAATGGGAAAAAGTGGCAGTTGCAACACAGAACTGAACAAAATTGGGAAACCCTCTTGAAACCTCATCAATACAACTTCCTTCCCTTGTTCCAAATTCAAATCTTGCCCTTTCTTGTACTTTCTTTGGTCATGCTGAGTAAGAGTAATAAATTAATTACTAGGTAGACATGACTTTCCCCCACGCTTTTTGGAAAAAAGTGAATTTTTTTTTTTACATATCCTTTACTTCTGAATATATCTTTCCATCATTCCATAAAAGCACAGAATTAAAAAAAAAAGAAAAAGAAGCAGTTCAGCAAAATTAACCAACATTTCAACTTGAGTCTGACTATGTATGCACTCTTCTACATCCACAGCCCCATGTTTCCAGAAAAGGAGAAAGAGAGATTTTTTTTCATCTCTTCTTTGTGCCCAGGCTTAGTCATCATACTCACCTACCGTTCAGTTATTTTTTTTGTCTTTGTTCTTTCCAGTTACATTGTATTAATCACATATATTGTTTTTTTATTCTGCCTCCTTCAGTCAGCATCAGTTCATATATATCCTCCCAAGCTTCTTAGAATTCTTCACATTCATCATTTCTCATGGTACAATAATATTCCATTACTTCCATGTGCCACGATTTGTTTAACTCTTTTCTAGTTCATGGGAATCTACCCAGTTTCCAGTGTTTTGCTACCACAGAAAGTGTAGCTATGAATATTTTGGTGTGTATGGGTAGATTTGACTTAAGGCTAATGTCTGGTTGCTAGAGGAAGAGGGCATAGCACAGATTTCATTTCCTGGTTTTGATCATCGTTGGTGAACATGTTTATTTTCCTATAAAAATTTATATGCTTATTCCCAGAAGCATTCCGGTTCTTCCTCTGTAAAATATTTAAGAGAGTTCCTCTATCTTTCAGATAGAGTCTTTGGCCTATCATATCTTGCTCTTTTAGAAAAGCTTTGCTTCTTGAAATCTCAAGTGGGGTCAGGGCTGAGAATAGGTAGTTGTAGTTTGTGTTCAGCTGTAGTTTGGATTGTGCTTACGTTTATATCTTGATTCTGTGAATTTCCACATAACTAAGTTATTTTTTTTCTGTTCTTTTTTCAAAAGAATTACAGTTGTGTTTTTCCACTTTGTACAGTTGTTTGGATAGTTTATGGTGGTGTGAGTGGGCAGAAGAACTTGTAATTTAGGATTAAAAGGTGTGCAAGTTTGAATATAAGTGAAATCATTACTTTAAAAAAAATCTCTTCACAAAGGCCCTTTTTACACTGGGATATGGTATAGTGTTTGGGTCAAGTTTATCCAGGGGTTCACTCTCTTCCTTCTCTACAAAATAATATCTGTTTTAGGAAATTGTTCTGTTGCAGGATTTGGTAATTGCAGTATGAATAGGGCTTCTGGGCTCTAAATCTTACTTCAGACTCAAAGCCTTCCTGTTTAGCAAACTTAGTTTCCACCTTGTAATCTTTCCCAGTGTAACATATGTTAAGTGTGTCTTTCTTTTGATGTGAATGCATCCACAGTCTAAAGAGTGAAGAGTGCATCCAAAAAATAGAACCAAAATAAATGTCTTTGCACTGCTATAGTATGGGAAGGAACTGTTGGCTTCAGGTTAATTTTTGTTGGATTAATTTATTTCTAAAGGATCTTGACTGATTTCTTGTTACCTTGAGGAAGGCTTTGGATATGGAATTTGTGGTTTGGATATGGAATTGATATTTTTCCTCCATATTTTTGAGGGCATAGCTTTGTCATTTGGTGAGTTTGTCTTTTGAGTATGTATTTTTTGGGTAGATCTGATCTTTTGGGAGACAGAGTTTGAAGCCTTCAGAGTTAATAGGTCTGTTAATATAGTAACTGAAGGTTATGTTAATGCTTTGTCATGTTGGATTAGGTTGATTGGAGTCCCGTTGAGATGGGCAGTTGCCAGTCACCATGGTGTTTGTCTGTAGTAGTACATAGGAAAATGTATCTTTCATTTCAGATCTTTTGCCCCCTGAACAAGAATTAAAACATTAGGAAAATACCTGCTGCATGTCATTTGATTTTTATAACTTTTTAAAGAGAATTTCCAAGTCATAAATGTTTTTGGCTTCATTCTATAAGAATGTCTGTGGTGGAAAAGTTGGCTCTTTGAGAAGTGTCCATTGCAAGTCAAGTTCAAGAACAAAACCTTAGCTTAATAAGGCCTCTTAAAAGAGCAGCTTTCTCCAGAGTGGCATGGTTCTGCTCTCCAGTTTTGATAGAAGGAAATATCTGTGATTGGGCTATGACTGGGATTTTGAATTCTGTCTTTATTGTCATTTTCACTGTGGGAAAGAAACCAAGGCTCTGTTTAGAAAATTGAGTTAATTGTTATGTTCCTATATTCTAATCTGGGTAGAAAAGTGGTTAAATATTGCATAGAATAGGGTAGTAGACTGACAGTAATATCAAGATTAACTTTACTTTTGTAGCTCTATCACTTCCATGATCTAAGATGTTGCACCATCAGCTTATTTCTCTATTTTACTCTAGACAGAGTTCCTTGACTTTCTAGAAAAATGGTGGCACAGAATTTAGTAGGTTTATTTGGTTCTCCTACTATTCTTTCCAATGACATGCCATTTTGACTTCTTTGTAGTTCATCTATGTCTTTGTAAACTCAGGTAGGTGGAGAAATTTGGTGGGCAGGCAAATACTGGCAGATAATTTAATAGCTTTACGTTTATATCTTTATCCTCCTAATTATTTTCTAAGTTGTGTGAGACAGATGACTTGGTATCTTGTGTCCTTGTTATATTCACTTCACTGATGGCTAGTGAAGGAACTGCATCCATCATAATTATAAACCCAGGAAATAACTTACTTTTGTAGGAAGAATGGAAAACAATAAAACTAAATCCAGAAATAGCCTGGACTTTCCTTTCAGAAGCAGCTCCCTTAGCAGGGCTAAGACTAGGAGGAGGCCCTTTGTGAGCATATGCATGCTTGCCTCCACGTATGGAAAAGGTGGTATTCTGGGACCACTTCTCTTTCCAGTCACATTGGCTTGGGACACCTTGCTTTCAGATGGTGTCTGCGGTTGGTTTCTGATGTGGACTTGTTAATGTGTCCCCTAAGGCCACAAATTACTTCTGAAATGAGTCTCATTGGGAAATCCTAGGATCTGACACAGAAGCAAAGTGACTTAATTGACACAGTGAATTCGTTGTAATGCTTAAAACCTGTGTACATCGTTGCTGTTTAACTGAAGTGGTTCTGTCTGTGCCTGTTAAAGCTCATTTGGTTAGAACTTAGTATTAAGGAATCTCAGGTTTGATCTGAGTCAATTAGATTCACTCTACTGTACCCTTAATCCTGGCTAACTCTCCCGAAAGTGGATACTGTTAGGCAAACAAGAGAAATACCTTAGGTATATAGTCCTATATCCTCACAACCAGAATAACAGCTCAAGGGAGGTACTCTACCAACTCCTTAATGTGAAGTGTTCCCCAAGAGGTCTAACTAATGGCCTTGTTTTCTCTCTATATTCTCTCCTTTACCATTCTAATTCACTACCATGACTTCAATTGATCTGTCATAGAAACTGCCTCTCATACCTCTTTTTTTTAGTCTGCTCTTACTTCTGAGCTCCAGACCCACACCTCCAATTTCTTATAGGATATTTCCACCTAGATGTCCTCTGGCATCTTAAGATCAATTCCTAAACTAAGCTTGCACCATTTCTCCCTATGCCTGATTGTTTTTCCAACTTCATTATTTCTGACGATTGGATTTTATTTGTCTCTCATATTTGAAACCTCGGGGTTACCTTGTACTTTTTTTTCTTCTCTATTTTCACATATATTTATATAAGCCCTTTAGATTGCACTTGTGCAGCATATCTCCAATCCCTCCATTATCTTTGGCTTCAAATCTTTGGTGATTTCCTACTATATACCAGGTAAAGTTTAGACTGTTGTGTCTGGCATTCAGGACACTCCACAATTTGGTGCCGTTCTACCTTTTTTTTTTTTTTTTTGTTAAGATGATTTCAGTGAACAAAAATTCTGTTTTCTCTCCTTTCTCGTTGAGGGGGGAAAATGAAAAACAAAGCCTTTGTAACAGATATACATAGTCAAGAAAAATTCTCCCTTTGTCCATATTCAGAAGTATGTCTCCTTTTGAATCCAGCACCTTTTGGTCAGAATGTGGCAGCATGGCTCATCATGGCTTCTTTAATGGTGTGGTTTGTCATCCTTTTTCTCTAGCCTTATGATTCTCTTCTTTATATTTGTTATTTGCCTCAAACTGGATTACTTTGCTCCCAGAACACAGCCTGTAATGTCCTACCTCTGTGCCTTTTTTTCATGTTATTCCCTGTGCCTGGAATGTCTTCTCTTCTCTTCCTTCTTCTCCTTATCCCATCTCCCCACCGTGTTAAGCCTGTTGAATTACTATCTATCCTTTTTAAGTCTAACTCAAATGCCTCTTCTTCCATAAAGCCCTTCTCTGAGTTGCATCTGGTGATGACCTTACATAACACTTGATTTTGTAACTCTCTAATGTAGTTAGGTAATATTGTATATTTTAGTCGTTTGGGTCTGTGCCTTATCCCTCTACTTGACTGTAAGTTCCTTAAGGACAAGAAATGTGCCTTATTCGGAACATGTATCTTTCTCAGCACGCATCGAAGTGTTTTCCACAAGGCACTTAGTATTTGTTTAAACTAAGTAGTAGCTCACTACTGTTTATTTTGAATGTGAATGGCGGAACATGACTCTATGTGGGGAAGGGGATTGGTCTCTTTTTTGCCAGAAGGGGAAATTGTGACATAAGGAGGATGAATAGCTTTCTCAAGGCTGAACCAAATTGGAGAATTTCAGTGTCTGGTTTCTTGCATTGTCTCAGGTTTATTTCTTTAAGATGAAAAAGGAAAAAAAGTCATATAAAAATAACACTTTGATGTAAGAGGGTGTATTTGGTGGAGAGCAATTTGAGTCTTACGATATGTTTTAAACCCCAAGGTACTATAATCTGATTTTTGGATTCCTAAGGAATAGAAGTAAACTGTCAGTTTCATCATTAATCTCTAAATAGGATCTGGTGCCTGCTCCAGTGGTGGCGCTGTCACTTCTCTGCCAACTGCCCTATGCATCCCTTTCTTTCTTTTTTGACCCACATCTTTAACTCAGAAATGTTTCCTTTAATCCTTTTCCTTTTAGTATGTTGCATATTGTTGGGGGTTAAAGGAATTAAAGACCGAAAACAATCTATTTTAATACCGGGGTCACTTCCTCCTCCCTTGTTCAATTTCAAAATGCAAGCCAAAGAAAAACACTTCAGACAAATAGGAGGATTAATAATGACAATGAAGTTAGATTGAAATGTCATCCAGAATACTAAGAAGGTGAAGTTTTTTTTAGTATGGAATGAGTGAAGTACTAGGTGTAATATACATACACCTGGAATTCATTGGTAATTACTAATTCTTTTGGCCCTTGCCAACTAAATGATATTCTTATAATAGTTGAGGAAATAGACTTAATCAGCAGGATATTTAAGGACCTTAGCAAGAAATAAAGAATTCTGTATGAGTACAGCTGTTTTCTTCTCACCTATGAACTTTCACTGTTAGAGAAACATCTTCTAAGTGATTTGTGCTTGTTTAAGCTACCTGAAAACTCTTCAGCCATAATTGTCAGACTTTATGGTAAGACTTCAGAATGAGGTCTTAATCTTCTGTGGACCTGAGACATAAGTTATTAGCGTATTCTGCTTTGGAAAAGTACAGAATGACCTACAGGAGCATGGTGGCATTTGCTTATGCAGTTACTCTCTCAGCTGGTTGCAAGGAAGGCTGCTTGCCAAAAAGTCACCTTACAGAAATATGCAATAGCTTAACTAGATTGACTTTAAAAAAAAGCGTTGGGGTATTTTTGAAGGGTACTATGAGGATTCGGTGTTGGGTTCTGTTGTCTGGTATATTTAAGCAGAGAGACTTATTCAATGAAAACACTTTGTTCGCTATTTAATTTTGAGATTGGAAGTTTTGAAAATATTCGGCCTCTAGCTTCTCCTGCAGATCAGCCATTTGATGTGTGTTCTCTCACTTTCCCTGCTCTGTTCCCCTAAACTTCTTGCTGTCATTACTTTCTCTCTTCTATTTTTCCTCTCAGAAGTATACCTACTACATACTAAATTTAATGCCTCTTGATCCCGCTCTTTCCCATTTTCTCCAGGATGTTGCTGTGATAGACCCCCCCCTTCTCTCCCCCTGCCCACTTGCATTTTTTTCAGTTTCTTTCTCTGTTGATATCTTTCCTACCTACCTGCAAACCTACTTAGGTCACTCCAAACTTAAAAAAAGACTTTCTTTGACCCTTCTGCCCTATACAGCTACAACTCTGTCTCTCTATTCATTGTTAAAGTTTTTGTGTTTCAGTGCATCATAGAAACCCTGACAAGTTTCCAGGTTAGTCCCTCACCATGTAGAATCCTTGAAAACAAAAGAGTAATTTCAGTTGATATCACATGAAGCCTTACCCTTGAGGACTTGACTGTCTATTAAGAGAGGAAGGATGTGTAGTTTAACTTTAGTTCCAGTGTCTACAACTTTTAAGAATATATTAATAAAAATAGTCACCATTTCAAGTAGCACTTTAAAGTTTACCAAGTGCTTTATACATATCATATCACATAATTCACAATATCCCCAAGAGGTAGGTGCTGTTATCCCCATTTTACAAATGAAGATGCTAAGGCATACAGAAATTAAGTGACTTGGCCAGGGTCTCACAGCTTGCATTTGAGTTAGGATTCAAACTCAGGTCTTCACTATGCTACAGCATCCAAGTTGTGTTGCTACTTAAGATTGTTTTTATTTATAGAGTTGTAATCGTTGTTATGTGTTGTCCTGTGAGTTCTGCTTTCTTCAGGATTCAATACCACTTTACACAGATCTCATATTTCTTTGAATTCTTCCTGTCTGTGAAGTTGCATATGGCATAATAATATTACATATTGTCATTTACTACAACTTAGCTATTTTTCCAGTCATTGGCTGTGCTGTTGGTTTTCAATGTTTTGCTTTTAGAGATAGGGCTCCTATCATTATGTTTGTACAAATAAGTCTTTTCTTGCTTTCAGTAAACTTTTTGTGATATAAGCCTAGACAGCCTTTGGATCAAAGGTAGAAAACAATTTTGTGCCTTTTTTTGTGTGGGTTTTTTTTGGGTTTAATTCTAGTTTGTTTTCCAACATGGCTAAACCAAGTGATAGCTGGACTGACTGGCAGTGAATTAATGTACTAGCTAGTTTTGCCATAGCTCTACCAACACTGAATTTTTACTGTCTTGCCAATTTGATGGGTGTGCAATGATTCCTCATAGTTTTTAAAATTTGCATTTTTTATTGTCTGTTAATTTTCTTGACAAAATTGTTCAGGCTCAGGCCAGCAAGCATATATTAAGTACTTTCTAAAGTACTCAAGGCCAATTGGGGCTACAAAGACAGGACAAAAAACAGTCTCTGTCATCAAGGAGACGTAAACAAGAATGTATATGATGGTTTTTTGAGGAAAGAGCAAATGTTATTAACTTATCCAAAGGCTTTGCATAGGAAATGCCATATAAGCTGGACCTTGAAGAAATTTATGGATTCTGTGGCAGGAAAGAGGGGTACATCCCAGGCACCAGAATCAGCAAGTGAGGGTCCTGAGGCAGGAGACTGAGTGCTGAGTTAAGTGAAGAGTGAGTAGGGGTGCATTGTGCAATAAGCCTGGGAAGTTGGTCAGTCAGCAAACATTCATTAAGTGCCGGCTATATGCCAGACATTGGCCTAAGGGCTGGGGATACAAAGAAAGACTGAAGAGGGTACCCTTGTTCTCATGGAGCTCGCAGTCTGATGGGGCAGACAAGATAGATACAGGTACTTGAATTGAAGACAAAGGCTTTCTGTAGAAGGTGGGAATTTAGCCAGGGTTGAGCGAATGAAGGGAAGTCAGGAGGTATGAGGAGGGAGAACGTTCTGGGTGATACAGGATACCACCAATGAAAATGCTTAAGAGTTGGCAGGTGAGGATGTCTTGAATAAGGAACATAAGGAGGCCACTGTCACTGGATCTCAGAGTACATGGCAGGGTATAAGGACCCTAGAAAGGTAGAGGGGAGGCCACCTTATGAAGTTCTTTGAATGCCAAACAAAGGATTTTATATTACATCCTGACGGTGATAGTGAGCCAGTGGAGGGTTGAGATATTAGGGAGATGGTAAAATGGATCCAAATTCTCAAGTGGTTGTAAGTGCAGGTTGAGGAATTTGTATTGCATTCTAAAAGTAGTAGAGAAGCATTGAAGTTTCTTGAGCAGGGGAATGACATAGTTAGATTTATGCATTAGAAAGATTATTTTGCCAACCATGTTGAGGATAGAGACTGTAAGGTTGGAGTTGTAATGGTCAGGTGAGAGGTAATAAGGTCCTGAACTAGAGTGGTAGTGGTAGCTGTGAGTGGGGAGAAAAGGATGGATTTGAGGAACATGGTTGTAGAATCAGTAAAACTTGGCAGCTGATTGAATATGAGGGGTCATTGTAAGGGCAGGGGTTGGCCTTGACTCTGAGGTTACAAAACTGTAAATGATCAAAATGCTTGTAACAGAAATATTGATGTTTAGAAGAGGTTGAGTTTAGGAGGGTATATTGTGTTTTAGAGATGTTGAGTTTGAGATCCCTGTGAAAAATCCGAATGGTGATATCATGATATAAAATTGGTGGTGTCAGATTGGATATAAGGAACAAGATTAGGTTTGGGGGTCATCTCTCTAAAGAAGAGAATTGAACCTGTGGGAGGTGATGAACTTACTTGAGGGGATAGTATTGAGAGAGAAAAGAAGAGAACCTACTTTAATACCTTGGAAGCCTCCAAACAGATGCTTTCTTTTCTTTACCATCTTTTCCCTCTTCAGTCCCCGTACTATAATTTCTGTTCCAGTCATTCTACTGAAACTGCTTTCTCAAAGTTCACCAGTGACCTTTCTTCATGATTTTTCTAAACTTCATCTTCATCTTCACCTCTTCTTACTGAAGAGTCATCTTTCCTTTGAGTTTGGTTCTCCTTTGTCCTCTCGCTACACATATATCTTCTTTGTTAGCCCCTTACACACTTCCCCTGTACTTCATGTGGCTGTTTCTGAGGTCAGTCTTTGGCTTCTCTTTCAATTGTTAATCTCATTCATTACATTGGCTTCAACTACCACTTGAATGAAAGGTGCTTAGATGTGTATCTATAGCCCTGACCTCTTCTGTGCTCCCATCTCGAATCTCCACTTTGATTTCACACAGACAACAATGTTAAATTCAACATGTCCAAACCAGAGCTTTATTACAGTTTCTTTGAAACATGTTTCACCTTCTGACCTTACTGTTTGTCAGTGCTAATGGCATCACCATTAATCCAATTTTCCTTTTTCAAAATGAATCTACCTTTTTACAAGTCTTCCTTATAAAGGGATTTGATTATGTCATTCCTCTTTTCAAAACTCTGTAATAACTTCTTGTTGCTTACCTAGTGAATTTCATAAAGGCTTTTTTGTCTTAAATGCGCTATAACTGGGTGCTGCTGTACTTTTCAAGGCTTATATTATGCCTTGGCACATATTCTTAGCCTTATTTAAATTGAACTCCCTGCTTTTCTCCTCTAACTTTGCCAGTGGTTTTTCCCTGGGCCTAGAATACCTTCCCTTTCTCGATTTTCACCTGTTAGATTCCTTTGCCCTTTGAAACCCAACTCAAATGCTACCCTCCCCATGAAATTTTCTTGGTACCCTGTTGATAATGACATTTCACTTGGACCTCAGATCACCTCATATTTTATAATAAACTTTTAATGTATGTCTGTTATATTGTATATTAAGGTTATCTGTGTTTGTATTTTATCCCCATGCTCTAGAATCTAAACTCCCTAAAGAGGAAAGACTCACACAGTGCTCTGCACATAATGGGTGCTTAATAAATGTTTGAATGAGTAGCAGTGGAACATTTAGTAATCTATAGATTGTTAGGGCAGTAGGTTTATATATTCTGTCTTATAAAGATGTAATTTTTTTCCTTTTACATTTTGGTTACTTTGGGTTTTCCATGTTTAGAAACTACCTCTTGTTCATTGTACTATCTAAATTTCTTCCTGAGTTCTGTTATTTTTACATGTATTGATCTCAGTGAAAATATAAAACTGAATTTCCTTTGTAGAATCACTTTGCTGGTGGGCTACTTGAGCTTAGCTCTTTATGTTCTAATTAACATTTATATGTGCCTTTGATATATGTTTCTGTTCCTCATGGTTCTATACCTTAGGCATATTAAATGTGTGCCTCAGTCCCTCAGTGTGGTTATCATCTCAGATTGCTCAACTTAAGATAAATTTGCACTGAGTTGATTGTTAAACAACTACATCTAAAAATATAAAATTCCTTATTTTTAATTTAATTTACAATTCCAAATTCATTCTCATTACCTTCCCCTCTACTACCTATCTAGAAGGCAAGAAAAACAAAACCCCTTACTGATATGTATAATCATGTGAAAGAAATTCCTGCATTAGCCATGTCCCCCCTCACTCCCCCCAAAATCAGTTTGTACTCTTAATTCATCTGCTTTCTAACTGGAGATAGATAGTATATTTCTTAATGAGTCCTTTGGAATTGCAATTGGTCATTGTGTTGATCAGTTATCAGTTTTTTCAAAGTTGATTTTCTTCTCAGTATTGCTGTTATTATATAAATTATTTTCCTGGTTCTGCTAACTTCACTTTGCATTAGTTCATACAAGTCTTCCCAAACTTTTCTGGTGTCCCCGTCTTAATCATTTCTTATAGTGTAGTTGTAGTCCATCACATGCATACACCATAACTTTTTTTAGCTGTTCCTCAAATGATGGGTATCCTCTCAATGTCCAGTTCTTTGCCAACACAAAAAGGACTGCTATAAATATTTTTGTATATATGGATATTTTTCCTTTTTCCTTGATCTCTTTGGGAACGATTCTTTTTTTTTGTGTGTGCTGTGCTATTTTTCACACATGAAGGCAGTGCTGTTAACTTGTTACCAGTAGATAATTGTTTGATTTCCAGTGATGTGGATAGATTTGCCCTGATCCCCAATTTGGGAGATGGCTAACTGGGATTAAAGGACTGTGGCTGAAGACTGAATAGAGCAAACTAAGTGGTTCATGGGAATTGAGTCTATGACCTTGGCTTAATTAGCCACAAAATTTAGTGAAACAGAACTTTTTAAAAAATCAAGATTTCTTTCAAACCCATAAATTAGATTTGTAGCTAGTTTTATAGATTCAGTACTTAGTTATATTTTTTAAAGTGGCTTTTTTTCATCTTGAGTGATCAGAGTCTCCGGTAGTGATGATACAACATGAGAAGACAGTAAGAAGGAAGTAAGGTTGGGAAAACCACAGTGGTGATTTTTGACCTTATTACCCCTTATTGGAACTACCGTCTTGGACTATTCCCCTAATTTTTGGATGAACTGTCCAGTCTTGCTGGGTTGACTGTAGGAAGTCTTTGAAGACCAGAAAAGATCACCCTGTGGCAGATGTTTGTCGGTTTCACCTTGAAAACCTTTGAAATTCGTGTTGTACTTTGTATTTTATGTTACATGAAGGGATAAGGGCTTGGGGCTTGAATTTGTCATCTTTATCTTTGTAAAAAGGCAAGTGATTATTCTTAGAATTCACCTGAAATAAAGGCTTATTTTTATATCAAAATGGTTATTTCTTATTCTTTTCCTTCATGTTCTATTTTGGCATAAATTTTAGCTGCTTGGGATGCATGTTTATCCTTTTAAAACCAAATTTAGTTTATTTTTTAATTTTATGCCCTTTGAATGGAAGAAAACTATTTTATTTTTAATTGTACCCATATTGAATACCATATTCTAATTTTAAACATGTAATTTTGTTGCTTATAATAGAAAGTAAAGTAGTTACCCTCATGATACTGTACTTGAACAGTTTAGAGCATAGCATATTAGTACTTTCTCCAAGTAGTAGAACCAGTGTGTTTTTTTAAAAAGTATTTTGTTGTTTTCAGTTATTTTTAGTTCTCTCCAGCATTTTCTGATCCCATTTGGGGTTTTCTTGACGAAGCTACTAGAGAAGTTTGCCATTTCCTTCTCCAGCTCATTTTACAGATGAGAAAACTGAGGCAAACAGGGCAAAGAGACTTGCCCAGGGTCACACAGCTAGTTGAACTCAGGAAGATGAGTCTTCCTTTACTTCAGGTCCAGCATTTTATCTGCTGTTCAGATCCAGATCTTAGAAGTCAGCTAGTCTAAACCCCTCATTTTACAGATGAGGGAATTGAAGCCCACTCAGGTGACCTACTCCAAGGTCACATAGGTAATAAATAAATGTAAAGCTCAGATTTGAACTAAGGTTGTTTTTTTTTTTTTGCTTTTTGGAGGGCAATTGGGGTTAAGTGACTTGCCCAAAGTCACACGGCTAGTAAGTGTGTCATGTGTCTGAGGCTGGATTTGAACTCAGGTCCTTCTGATTTCAGGGCCGGTGCTCTACTCACTGCGCCACCTACCTGCCCCCGGTTTTTGTTTTTGTTTTTTTTTAACTCCAAACCCACTTTTTCTGTTGTACCATAAAATTTAGTATTATTGAGTCTTTAGATGACGCTAATATTCAGAGACTTAGGCTTCTGCCTTTTATATTAAAAAAAAGATGTGGATGAACTTTCTCAGTTCGCCAGTTGCTTAGCAGTCTGTATGTACTCATTTATATATATACATGTATGCATGCATGCATGCATGCATGCCTAGCTCCTTAAAAGCTTAAGTATATTTTGAAATAAATACTATTTCTAACTCAAATTCTTTGTCTTTGTAGGACTGTAGAATATTTGTAGTTCCTTTCTGCCTTTGTATTAGAAGGTTTTGAGGTTTGGGAATTTTCTTCCCTTCCCCTGTTCTTCTCAGATGAAATGGTGAAGCAGGAAAGACTTTCACTTGCTACTCTTTCTTTTAAGTGTATCAGGCTTGCTTATTTATTCTCTTGGAGGGTAAGAAAAGGAGTTTTAACCTTTGGGTCACTAATTATTTTTGAGATTGTGAGGGTTCCATAGAGTGAAGAAAATCTGTACAATTTGACCCTTTGGAGGTCTGCTTTTGTTGTGTATCAAGGAACAGGCCTAGAATAATTTGTTTTTCAAGAAACTTAACTTCTCAGTCTTCTTGTCCCCAACAGGTAGAAACTTGTCAGAAGTGTTACAGTAAAAGAATGTGGCAGAATGATGATTCTGTGAGTTATCTAAAATATTTAATAAGGCAGAGAGGCTCTTTCCATTTTGTGTGCCATGAACCCTTTTGGCTGGCCGGTGAAGCCCTGTAGACCCCCTTTTAAAATCATGTTTTTAAAACAATGCATAGGATTACAAATGAAAACAAATATATTGGAATGCAGTCATCAAAATCTTTAAGAAACAAAACAAAACAAAACAAGTTCATGGATTACAGGCTAAAAACTCCTGTCATAAGAAGGCAAGAAGGGGGAAAGACAAAATTACTTCCTACACATTTAGCAAGTATTTGATTGTAATTTGTGGGGTTTTGTCATCCTGTAAAAGTTTTCTGCTTATATCTTGTATTTGGTAAGTTATTTGTATGAAAAGTACACTGAATTTATGTGGGTGAGTGGGAAGAGAGGCAGGGGTAAATGTTGAAATTTTAAAAGTTTTTCTGTGGCAATAATTGGTTGAACAAGAGAGTTATGTTGTAGGAGAAAGAACTGACGTTTTTCTGACAAGATTTCTGCTGATATTTTTTCCTTTGTAGCAGCAATTGGAATAACTCACCATTTTTTACCATTGAATTTTGATAGGCATCTTGAATGTTACCTGATCTTTTGACTTTGAGAGTTTTTGTGTTTTTAGTGCAGATTGAACCTAACCTTGTTGTTGTTTTTTTTCTTTTTGGAGGGCAGTTAAGGTTAAGTGACTTGCCCAAGGTCACACAGTGAGTATTAAGTGTCTGAGGGCAGATTTGAACTCAGGTCCTCTTGACTCCAGGGCTGGTACTCTATTCACTGTGCCACCTAGCCACCCTTTAACCTTCTATTTTTTAGTTAGAGCTTTCTCTCATTCTAGAATGACATAAGATCTCAGCAGGCATGAGAGGTAGACCAAACATGTTAAATGGGTAGCTTAGGTTTGCACTTGATCAGAAAGTTTGGAAGTGTTTTTGTGACCTAGGGGCCTTCCACATCTAAACTGGATATAAAAAGGCTGGTTTTGGGGAGGATTGAAGACTATTTAGTATTTGTTGGGTGTCCTGAGAGGAGAAAAATGCAGAATATCTGACTGAAACCGTCAAAGCACAGCCTTGAAAGCTAATGTGTTAGAAATGCAGAAGAAGAGGTTTTACTAACAAGCTTGTGCTGCTTCTTCTCTGACCATGTTTATCACTTATACTTGTGTCTCATGACACAGGAGTAAAATAGTCAAGGGCAAAGTGCAGTAGGATTTTGAGAAAATTATTCATTGAGTGGAAGGGAAAGAACACTGGATTTGGAGTCACAGGCCTCCGGTTCAAGTCCTATCTCTGTTTCCAACTTCTTGGATGATCACAAACAAGTTACAACTGCTCTGGGCCTCAGTTTCCTCATCTATAAAACGAGATGAGATTGGACTGGATAGGCCATGATGAGCTCCAAGGTCTCTTCTGGTTTTGTATCTGTGACTTCATGTTATTCCTTCTATTAGGTATTTGCTTAAAGAAGGTGTGATTCATAGGGAACAGTTTGATGGCTAAAAGGGAGACCACCCTTTGTTGGTCAGATATTTAATTGCAGATTTAAAACAAACAATTCCATGTTAAAGTGATGGAGCAGTTTCCTATTTTAATAGTCTAATCTTTATTCTTAGCCAGCCTCTTCCAGCCTGTCACCATGCCAATAAACAGGCAGAGGAAACGCTTCCTAATGTGCTGCCAGGGGTCTCTTTTTCCCTAACCAGTTGATAGGAGGAGTTGGGCAGGGGGAGCAGGTTACAAAACACTTTTAAAGATTGCCTCTCAGAGTATAATGCTTTAAAGTCTTGTGTGCTGAAATCCCAAAATTAGCAATCTCAGCCTTCTTACAGGATGCTTCATATCCCCTCTCTTTCTATAGAGTTTTATAGACTAGCTTCCTATGTGTTCTGCATTTTGATCCTCATAACAGCCCCATGAAGTTAGTGGGGGCAGATACACCGCTTTACAGACAAGGAACTGACTCAGCTCTGAGGGGTTAAAGGTCATACCACCAGGAAGTCTCCTGACCCCAGCTCTGGGATTTTTTCCTCTGGCTCTTCTTGGGGGAGGAAGGTGCTGGACTAACTCTGTAGTCAACTTTGTTGTCTTCTTAGTCATCAGAAGGCTTGGATTGTGTGTCTTTTTTTTTTTTTAATAGGGGATTGAGACATAAAGCCAAGCAGAAGTCAGAGACAATTCTTAGCCCAATTACTTTTGGTGGAAAATGGTAGGGGAATTGGGAAAGGTTCCCAGATTACATTGATTTCCCGTGAAGATTTGGTTGCTGAAGAAAGAAGTGTGTGGCTTCTCCGGGACACGTGTTGTGGGTGTCCCATTATGCATCACATTTCTTAAGGTCCCCGCTCCCCTATCTCTACTCCCTCACTTTTCCTGGCACTGAAGAAGCTACTACAGAATTTCTCCATTCTCTTTTTCATAGGATAGATGTTGTGGCGTGGGCCTCAGAATGTAAAATGAAAAGTAGGTTGGGGCTGAATCCCACTCTAAAGTGAGTTTGGAATGATTTGAAAAAGTTTCCGATTAGCCAGACTCCAGGGACCTTAAAATAACTACTTTGTGTTTCAGGTGTGCTTTAGTCTTTGGGTCTTAATGACAGTGCTTGAATTAAAGTGTTTCTCCTAACTAGAAGTTATAGTCATTTCCTGCCTGCATTTTGCACTGTCTCTTGGGGATCAGATAGATAGCCTTTAACAACTTGATGACACATAGAAGTATGCTTTAGACTCTAGTGGCTCCTGGCTGCAATACGTATGACTGGGTGGTTGTGTCTTTATTTTTTCATTCAGAATAATGGTCTTTATTACTCTCAGCTCTCTAATTTGTTGAATACAAACTCTTTTTTGTCATCTCCCAGGAAGGGTTTAAATTAGTTTAGCTGTTTGCTCAGCTGGCTAGGCTGACTTAAACAGAGTTTGTTAAATAACTTAGCTGCCCAGGGACACACAGCTGGCTAAGTGTCTTAAGTTCAGATTTGAACTCAGATCTTCATGACTCCAGACCCAGCACTCTACCCACTTAGCTACCATGGGAGGAGATTGTGGGTATGATGGAAGAATGATAATTTCACTAACATGATAAAATGTTCTAGTAAAGCTGAGGACACAAAGTCACTTTGGCAATAGCCAGTCATCTCAGAGGGTGATATTTTAGGTTTCTTTGTGAGGGAGGTTTTTGGAAGGGAAGGAGGTGAAAGTTTAGGAGATTGTGCCTTTAATGTCAGTTCCTCTTTGCGTACACAAGAATGGTATATCGTAGATTGTCTTTCATTATGTTTTCCTTCTGTTTTGGTTTGGGAAGGTTGTTTCTTTGCTGACTTTAAGAAAAGCCATTGTATCAAAGTCCATCTTTTGGTGTGCCACCCCTGCCCCCCAAAATTTTTAAGTGGAAGGACCCATCACACATTTTTAGTAGTTATTGCCCATAGATAGATGACCTTACAGGATTATAATTTTGATTTATGGGAGTGATTGGGATAGTAGGAAAAATGAGAGAAACTGATGCTAAGAGTGGGCTATGTGAAAATCATAACACAGTTGAGAGTGAGTATGGATCCTCAAAGTATCTTACCAGTATAAGGTACCATGTTAAAACACTGTGGGGCTTTTGCAACTATAGTTTTTAATTGTTGTTTTATTACTGTTTCAGTATTTGAAAAGATCTGTAAATTCCTCATAGCTTCTGCAGTTCACATTAGAATCCTTTAGTATATGGTGCGATTAATTACGGTCTTTCCCCCACCCCATTCATTTAATGGCCAAGACATTGGCATACCATAGATGTTTACTAAATAGTTATTGGATGAATGAATACAGAGTTGAACAAGGTAGTATCTCTTGCCTTTAAGGAGTCTATAAACCTAATAGGAAAGAGAGTAAAGACACCTTGAATCTTTTTTTTAATTTAATTTTTATTTGTTTTCTTGTTTACATCATTCATTTCCGTGAAATTTTTGAATTACAAATTTTCTCCCCTTTTTTCCCCTACCCCAACCCCAAAACAGGATCACACTGCATAGCCCCTCCCCCGATCTGCTCTCTAACTTTCTGGTAGGGCAGGGAGGGTCTCCCTACCCCAGCCCCTGTATATCTCAATTCCCAGTTGCATGTATTGCAGAGCTTTAAATTCTGGACTCCTTCGGCTCCTACCCCATCACCCACCCCCACTGGAAGACACCTTGACTCTTAATAGGCAGGAAGGTGATGTTAGCGGTAGCAGACAGTAAACTTATGTGGTGATGTCACGCTTAAAAGAGAGAGACATCACTTCTCACTTGGAAGTAGGGAAAGGAAAATTTGATAGAGAAGTTAGTATTTAAATTGGCCACTGAAAAAATGGGTGAAATTGAGAGAATATTGTAAGCAAAGTCATGGAGGTGGGAAGCAAATACTGTGTTTGGGGATAGTGAATTTTCTGACTTGGTTAGAGTGTGGGCTGCATGAAAGGAAATAGAAGTGGAAAAGTGATTGGGAGCAGGTTGATGAGACTCTTGAATGTCATGCTAAGGAGGACTTTTGTTCATTAGGAAAATCATTAAAAGTTTTTGAATAAAAGAATCAGTTATACTAGCAAGGAAAACAGAATGCTGTCGAATTCTTTCTTGTGCCCCATCTATTATTGAATTTGTTTACTACTCTCTTGTCTCCCAAATTTCCTTCAGAATTGGGACACGTAATTTCACTCTAACTATAGCAGTCTTAGAGAGATGGTGTTGTGTGAATTCCTGTGACCATAGAGACCTCTTAGTCCTTAAGATGAGAGGACTGTTTATGAAGTCAGCCATCCTAGATTTGACCTCTTTTTTTCTTTTGTAACTGAAAGAATGTCCACTTTTTGCATTAAGTTGTAGAATGTACAACATTCTTTCCACAGTGGCATCAAGTAAATGTTAGCAGATATGTTTAGAATGTAACAGTTAATTCTCTCCTGTCATTGACATTTTGGGTGGTTACGTTGCCCTTTCTATGTGAAAAGTAAAGATGAAGATTGAAGCCTAAGTTAAAGGATCCCAGTGGTCTGATTACAAAGCTTTTTCTGGAGTCTCCCTTCTGGGTTTTTCTGACCATATATAGGGCTCATTACCTTGAACCATTCTAGACTTTAATTTGTGAAAGGTGTTGTAGGTACTCTTTTAATTAAGAAAAAAATTAAGTCAGTTGAGAAATGGTGATGGAACAGATTTACATGGTGTCTGTTCCTAAAAATTTCCCACAAAGTAAAATTTTTAAAATGCCTAATAAAATCTATTGATCTTAGTTAAGAAATGTTGTTTTTAAAATTTGCAGTGTTGAGTGGAATAGCCTAATCTTTTTCTCCTTTCCAGCTCTTTAAACAAAATAAAAACTCCCCAAATTCCTGGCCAGTTCTTCAAATATCTATGTTGATGGGGCCAAGGGTAGAATGAATGAATAAAATGCATCCTGGATTTGTCTACCTGCAATTTTACCTATCATCTCTTCTTCTTTTCTACCTTACCTTTCACTAATGATGCCAGTCATTACACTGCTGAAGTCTGATTCAGTGCTCTGCCTTCAGATGAAGGTGTTGATAGTGACACGACCAAGTCACAGGCAGCAAGGTAGAGGAGCTCATATGGCGCAGTGCAAAGAATTATGTGTACTTAGTATTTTTTGAAATTCAGAATTAAAAAAAAGAAAAAAAGTGTTGAATTTTGGAGTCATAGAATTTGGGTTTGAGTTCTTTTCTCTACTGCTGCTGCCTATGTGATGAGGGGCAAGTTACTTAATCTCTGTGGGCCTCCTTGTCTGTCTGTAAACTGGAAGAATTGGAATAGATGACTGCTGAGATTTTTTCAGCACCAAAAGTGGTCCTATAAAGTGAGAAGAGAAATCCTTAATAATCCAAAAACGGGTTTATAAATTGTTGGGTATGAAGTTGACTATATTTTTGATTACTGACCCAATCTGGATTTACATCTTCAACTAATCAGAGGTGTAAGAACTTCTCTAATTTCTTCAAGAACTATCTCATCCTTATGTGATTGCTGGCTCTTTTTGGGGATTCTGTATATATAAAATAGACTTGGGTTTGTAAAGTGTCAAGAATAGTGTTTTTACTGACTTTAGTTCATTGCACTCAGACTGATGAACCAGACAGGCTGAGTGATCTCCTGTCCTGTTTATACATATTTTAGCTACCAAAGATAATTCCAGTGACTGAAAAGTTTCTGGGAGGTTTGTTATGAACCTTAGCACCCTTTTCAGGAAGTAAGAATTGATGATTTGGGTCAGAACTGGAAGAGAGGTCAGTTTTATTTGGTAGATAGGCTCAGATATCAAATCTGTTAGAGACCAGGTGTGTGTGTCTTGACTCTTGTGGGAAATCCATAGGAGGTTCCCATTGGGCCAGTTGCCCAGTGGTTTTTCCTGACTGAATCCTCCTCTAATTTATTATTGGGTAAATTTTGTCAGGCTTGGAAACTTTCTGTACAAAAACTTTAGACTTCTGGATGTTGTGGTTTATTTTTTTGCCAATTCTATGTACACACCAACATTGGGGAAGGAATGAGGGACACAGGGTTCTTCTGTAGGATACAAGTAAAAGAGGATATGTATGTGTTCTAGGTCAGATTGACTCAACCAGACTTTGGGTAGAGAAATAATGTAGGAGAGAGATAAGGTGAATTGGAATATGTGGGGGAAATGAAGCAAGCAGGGTAGAAAGTGTCTTTCAGTCTCAGTACCAGATGATGCAGAGAAACATGATTCGGTATAAAGAGAAATTACGCTTAATTCCTAAGGAAATTGTTTCCTCTAGAAGAAATTAAGTACTGCAGTGAGAAGGGCAGGCCATTTGGAAGATATGCGTATAAATCAGAGAGTAATATAAAAGTACATCCATTAAACTGTACTTTGAAAACCAAAGACATGAATTTGTAAAAAGTCCCATTTAACAGAATTCCCCTTGGGTTACAAAGGACTATCATTCTGTTCAAATGGCCCCAGTGGCAGGAGACACTTGGATTGGGCTTTGTACAATAAATAGTTTAGATGAGGAAATTGGACTGTTTAGCCTAAAAAGCTTTGCTTCCTCCTTGACTTCACCCTATTTGTCATGCACTGTACAGTTGGGTATAGGATTGCAGATCTCTCACCTGTTTCTGTTGGATTTTTCATAAGTATGTTTTCATATCAGGATCTTTCAAGATACATTTTTTTTTGCACACAAACTAGTTTTTAAAGTATCTTTAATGGGTTAATTAAATCTACTCCAAGTAACTAGAAAAAGTGTCTATTTTGTCCATAGCAGAACACATGAATGTGTCTAGAGTTTCCTTCTGTTTCTGTTGCCTTGATTTGGGAGGGACCTGGGAAGGAGTCGTGGACTCTTATGCCTCATGGGTTTATTTTTTCCTCTTTCCACCCCCCCCAGGAATGGCGTGAATGTGGAAGGGGCAACACACAAGCAGGTGGTGGATCTGATCCGAGCTGGTGAAAAGGAATTGATCTTGACAGTGTTATCTGTACCTCCTCATGAGGCAGATAACCTTGATCCCAGTGATGACTCATTGGGACAGTCCTTTTACGACTATACGGAAAAGCAAGCGGTGCCCATATCAGTCCCCACATATAAACATGTGGAGCAGAATGGCGAGAAGTTTGTGGTAAGTGTCAGCCTGACTTCATCTTCAAGCATCTATACTTCATTTTCCTCCATTTTGTTGTCTTTAATATTCTTAAAACAACAACAATATATAATGTCTATCTTTGACATATGTTGGTTTCCTTCTGTTCCTGCTAAGAAAGTGGTACCTACAGAAGTAATAGACTTTGGGTGGTCAGGTTTGCTGTGGTTGGAAGTATTTCAGTAGGGAGGGAGGGAGTGTCTCTCTCTTTCTCTCTCTTTCTCTCTCTTTCTCTCTCTCTCTCTCTCTCTTTCTCTCTTTCTTTCTCTCTCTCCTCTCTCAGTATAATTCTGATTTTTTTCCCTCCTAAATAGCTCTTAGCTTTCTTGTGTTCTGGTATTTTGTAAATATTTGTAGGATTTTTAAATGGCCATTTCTGTTTACTTTCCCTTCCTCTTGTTTACAAGGGGATAAAAGCATGATCAGTTGAAAAAAGGTAGTATCTCTAGATTATCGAGGCAGTACAGCCCTAACCATTTTAGAACTACCATTTTGCTTCTCATCCTTCTAGTTTGAATAACCTCATCAAATTTTCATTGTCTTTTCTTTTGGCAGTATGGGACTGCTAGTATTTAACACTGGCTTTTCTCAGAGTCCTGATTGCACTGTAAATGTAACACACATGAGTTATTTTACACATTTCCAATCTGTTGCTGTTCTTCCGGAGATGTAGAAAGCTCATCTCAAACCCTGGGTGATGTATTCCAGCGCATTTCCAGGTGTCTTTGTTTGCTCTTAAAAATCTCATTGCCAATGATAGCCTAATCTTCTTGATTTTTCTCTTGACTACAATTATACGTTATTTGCCTGTGATCAAATAAAGGGTTAGCGTTAATGAGAAATATTCATTATTCTTTGTGGGAAATGCTATGGGTTATATTATTTGCTGGCAAACAGGCCACATATGTTTAAGAAGGCCTGATAACTGTATTTGCATGTCAGCCTGGGAATCAACCATTTTGTGGGAATGAATCTATAGACTTGTGAATTCATTCTGGTGTCAGGAGTGGTAGTTCAAAATACAGTTAGAGGAATTGTAAAGAGATTGCCTCATTCTTGACAGAATTTTGTAGTTCAGTGAAATGTATTAGCGTAAGGGTTCCATGTCAGTATGTTTTCCGTGTTTTGGGGGGCTACATGTCTAAAGCCCGGAATTTTGTTCTTTACATGTACTGCAGTTGGTTCAATCAGGAGATTTGTTACATCCTTGTTTTAAGGTGGTATGACATAAGAAATCAGATTCTAGGTCACAGAGACTTGGACAGAAACAGAAACCTTTGAGGATATGCCTAGGATTTGGGGGATCTCTACTCAGAAAAGGTCACAGGC
The DNA here is from genome assembly GCA_028646575.1 of Pseudocheirus occidentalis. NCBI lineage: Eukaryota > Metazoa > Chordata > Mammalia > Diprotodontia > Pseudocheiridae > Pseudocheirus > Pseudocheirus occidentalis. Next base: position 356,132,553 of record CM053593.1, read on the forward strand.
TTGACATGTAAAAGCAGCCTGTTTTTGGTTAGTCCAGTTGGCAATGCTTAATCCTGATTCATTTTTCCTGTTGACTGTAGAAGTAATATAGTTTCATTCATTCCCATTTTTTTGGTTAGGGACCCAGGTTCTTGTTCTTATTCTCTTATCCTTTTAAGCTCTCAAGGAGCTTTTGGCAAGATATGATAAGAACTAATTTCATGGTGTTTCCCACAAGCAACTGATAACCTCTTCTTGTGTTGTCCTTACAAGCACTTTGTGAATGGTAGCCTGGAGAAGTAGCAGCATCTACAGGAAGGCCAAAAACAGCTCTTTAGTAGATTTTGTGACATTTACATTCACATGACATTGAGAATGGTTTTGCTGGTCATTGGGTTCATGCAACTATTGTTCAGACTGACAGAGGGTCCATTTGGGTGCCAGATGAAGCTTGGAGGCTGTTGCCATGACAGAGCTCCAGTTTCTAGTGATTTCTTTACCTTCTCTGGGTTACTTGGACTTGAGGGGGGTTTGTCTTCCACTGTGCGTCTAGGAGTGTCATTTGCCTTTGGGGAGAGTAAAATATTCTAAGCATCCCCCACCTATAAGCTAAGAAAGAAATCTGAAAACAACAACTTTGGGTTTTAAGAGCCAGTGTTTGGGATTGGATGCAGAAGCCCAATAGATACTTCTGGGATCTTGTTCCTGCTAGTGTTTTGCATTTATCAGTCACCATCTCCTGGCTTTCATCCCCTAGAACTATGTCATGGGGGTGGGGAAGGGAAATGGCACAGCATGAACCTTCACTATTTAGACATTGAGAAATTCACAAATCATTTTTGAAGCTGAAAACTGAAACTCTTGCCTTATAGACTACAGGAAGAAAGATTTAAAAATAGACCCACTGACCAGATCAGTTTTTTCTTTCCTCCACCCATTTCTTCCCTTCTCTCTTCTTGGTATTCCTTACAGCAAGTAGCAAACCAAGCATTCTGAATGTTTTCAGCCTCAGGCAGTTGCCCCAGTAGCCTGTGTTAGCGGGTTGATTCTTGTAGAGAGTAGATGGTTTTAACAAATGAAGGGAAGATGAGCAGTGATCACTGACTGATTCTGTTAGTCATCCTCCCAGGCTGAAGGTTGAGAGCTGAACTGGGCAGGTCCCAAAAGTATTGCCTGCCTCTCTTCATATGTGGTGATGAATTAGCTCATATTAAATCATTTTCCCTCTTCCTGTCCAGAGATGGGAAGTATTTTCCTGTGGAGACGATGACACATAGGCTTATTGTCAGTGGGCCCAAGCAGAGATTTTGTGAATTAGTCATTTTTGTAGATGAATGTGTTAACATTAAGGGAATAATTATGGCTGGTTCTTTGTTAATTTTAAGGACTAGAGAAGAAAATAGGTATTGTAATGACTCTCTTGCATATATGTTCTTCTCTTATGAAACAGTTCATTTCATGGTTCTTAGAGAGTAGTCCAACCTACCTGCCATAAAATGTTAATGTCACTTGTCCCTATTTCTGTTGGTGCTTTTGCTCTTAACTTAATTTTCTAGGGTGATTAGAACATGATGAAGAAATTATTTCATCTGAAACTTCCTACATTTGAAAAATAACAAACTTACTTAATTTGGGACCTTCTGCTTTACATTGCTTTATGAGTATCCGAAGTTGTAGATCTTATGTCTTTTGGGAAATGTCTTGTTGGCATTGAAAGACAAGTCTGAGCTACCTTCCAGGTAATGCTCTTATACTCTGTCCTTGTGTATCTGATCTTAGGGAGACCTAAAAGAAGAGAATTGAAGAGTTGAAGCTCTAGCTAAGTAGGTGTTATAGAAGACCCCCTACTTTAAGGTCATTGAAAAGGCTAAAGATATGGTCTTTGGGCCAGGAATATTACTAACTAGCTAGTTTGATCTCCTTTTCTTCCTCTAGTGAGAAATTCTGTCAACAGTATTAAGTCAGTAGAGTTTTTATGGTGGACTTTAAAAGCAGTTGAAGAGCTAAGTTACTGAGAATGTTCAGAATGTAGCCTCAGGTTGACAGTTTGGAAAGAGAAGTCTTATGGCTAATAACAGAGATTTGATTGGTTGGACCAGATCCCTTCAGAGTCTCTATAAAGAGAACAGGTATTAGTGCCCCAAGGGAAGACTGTTGTCCTTTCCTTAAGCCACCACTCTTCCCATGATCATTCTTAGAAGGCATTAAAAAGCACTTGGTGGCAGGGATAGAAAAGAATTACAGCCTTAACTTGTAAAGCCCAAAAATATAGGACACATCACTTTGAACTGTAATTTAGGGCAAAAATAAAAGGAAAATTTTTTATTGATACCTCTCACAGTTGTCCTTAATCTTCTAATAGTGTTACTTGTTTTGGTTTTTTTTTTTTTGAACGGGAAAGTGGATGGATAGATGAATAAAACAAGCATTTATTAAGCACCTACTATGTGCCAGGCTCTTGTGCTAAGCACTTAAGAAACATCTTATTTGATTTTCACAACAACTTCACAGATGAGGAAACTGAAGCAAACAGAGTTGAAGTGACTTGCTCAGGATCACAGAACAAGTAAGTACTGGATTTGAACTCTTGTCTTCTAACTCCAGGCCTAGCATTCTATCCACTGAGCCACCTGTGTTGTAATGGGGCCTCTAGGTGGCACAGTGGATAAAGTGTGTACTTGGAGTCAGCAGACCTGAGTTTGAATGCTGCCTCCAGTACTTATGAACTCTGTGTCCCCAGACACACTGTGCTTCAGCTTCCTCCTCTGTAAAATTAGTATAATAATAATTGCTCCTGCCCCACAGAGCTGTTAGGAGGATTAGATGAGTGCATAAAGTGCTTTGTAAACCTTACTTTGGTATTATTAATGAGGGGTAGATGGTGGACTGGTTATCTTTGTATTCAGTGCTTTTTTTTTTTGTTATTTTGAAAGGCAGTGTTGCTTGAAGTTGTCTTTTCATCCTCTATGATGTTTTGTAGATCAAAGCAGAGCTTGTACTTGTACTGTAGAGTTTTTACTCCAAGTTGATACGGCCTTGGCTTTCAGGGATTTTTGTTCAGCAAGGCATTAAGTATTTGTTGACTGGATATGTTTCTAGGCTCTTTGTCTACTCATTGTGGTGACAGTTTAATAGATGCAAAATTTCTTTAAGGAAAATTATAGGGGAAGTCACTGTCTTTTGTCTATTTCCCATTTAAAAAAAATTTCATAATCATCGTCTTGTTGAAACTGATTATGGTGGAGGTGTCTTTTTCTCATTTATTCATTCTTCTAACTTTGCTCTTTATTCTAGCTAGTTATTGAACAGATTGCACATAGACAACTGATACTGAAATGGCTTCTGTCTCTTTCTTGTAAAATAGAATCATTTTCATTTTTCATGATCTTATTATTACATTTAGTGCTTTCTGACTCTTGGAAAAAAGCATTTATTGGGCCAACTACCAATTCTGCCTCCACAGCATCTTTTCGCTATGTATCCTGCTCTCTGTGCTACCAGCTTATTCTTCTTGCTAGCAGGCCTTCCCCTTCTCTAAACAGTCCATTATATAGCTGCTTAAAGAATTCTTCTTTTTAAATTTCTTTTTTAAAAGTAATCTTTTTATTGATAGCTTTGTTTTTTCATCAACATTTTCCACTGTATTTTTCTCCTTATCCTTTTCCAGAGAGAGCCATCACTTATAATGATGTATGAAGATAGGAAGAAAGAAAAATTAAACAAATCAGAACACTTTGACCTTCTGTGCAATGTCCCTACATCCATGTTCCTCCATTTCTTTGCAGGTGCAGGGGCAGGTGTCTTCTGTCTTTTCTTTGAGGCCCAGCTTGGTCCATAGACTTTAATAGCATTCAGTTTCAGTTGTTTTGTTATTGTTATTCCTTCTGCTTATGTTATTTTAGTTGTATATAGTGTTTTCCCAGTTTTGCTTACTTCATTTTGGATCATTTCATGTCTTTCCATCCATCTATTGATTGTGCTTATAATTTATTACAGCACAGTAATATTCCATTGTGTTATATTGTAGTTTGTTTAACCATAGCCTCATCATTGAGCATCTGTTTTGTCTCTGGTTCTTTGATGCCACAGAAAATATTGCTATAAATATTTTGATGTATATGGAGCTTTTTAAAATTTCGAGTCCGTAGCCTTCTTGGGATGGAGTGGTGGTAGTGGTAGTAGACTTAGCAGCAGCATCTCTGGGTTAAAGGGTATGGATATTTTAGTCACTTTGTTTGCATAATGGAAAGCATTCTGCTTTCCAGAACAGTTGAAACAATTTACAGCTTCCATCAACAAATCATTATTGTGCCCATCTTTCCAATATTGACTCATCCTGTCTTTCTTCATTTTGACTAATTGTGAGTGTGAAGTAAAACCTCAAGGTTGTTTTGATTAATATTTCTCTTGTTAGTGATTTGGAGCATTCTCTCATACATTTGTTAGTAATTTGAGAAATGTTCTTATCCTTTGATCATTTATCTATTAGGACATGGCTTTTAGTTCTATATTTCTGTTAGATATATATCTTGGAATCAGACTCTTATTGGAGACATTTGGTGTAAAGATTTTTTTTTCCTGGTTGACTACTTCCCTTCTAACCCTACTTGAATTAATTTTGTTTTTACAAAAGTCATTCAGTTTCATATAATCAAGATTATCTCTTCTGTCTTGATAGTCATCTCAGAGTACGTGTCTGTGGATCCGTTTCTGCTCTAGCATAAGATATAAATTCCTTAGCTTGATGTTTAAGGCTTTCCATGGTTTGGCCACAACCTACCTTTACGTTACTTCCATTCACAAATTCAATGTTTCAGCCAGACTAGCCTACTAGCTTTACCCCAATGCCTTTTCCCACCTCTGTGCTGTACTCCATTTCAAGAAAATCATACTTTCTCACTTTTGTCAGTTTTGGAATCTATATCTTTCTTCAAGGCTCAATTCTGGTGCCATTTCTTCATGAATCCCTGAATCAAATCCCCCTGGCTAGAACTTTTCTCTCCTCAAATTATCCTAAAACATTTTGTCTTCATCTCCCCTATTATACTCAGCTTCACATTATCCCTATCTGCTTATATACACCATATTGCCCCTGTGGAGTTTAAGCTTGTTGATGGCAGGAACTGTTTTTTCCCCATCTTTGTATCCTTAGCATCTAACACAGTGCTGTTGCATAAAGAAAATGCTTTATAAAAATCAACTAGGCATGTGGCTTCTGAGTGCTATGCATGTTCTGTCATCTTCAATTTCATGATCCACATCCATATTTTCTAGCTTAGTTTTTGCCATGTTTCTTTGTATCATACATCTTGACATTGAAGTCATCAGTTTATTAATAATTTCTCTATTTATCCACTGAGCATATGTTGCCACATAAGCTACAACTGTCTTTCTGGGGTTCTGTTTGCTTATCATTATTTTTAGTACTTTTCAGTGAGATGACTGAGGGTCTCGTTAAAGATGCTTCTTTTTACTTTGGGCATGTGGGAAAACCAACTCTACTGACTCTTTATTTGGTCCTCCAAGAAGGAACTGTAAACCATCATTCTACTTGGCCCTGACTTAAAAAATGACTTATTTAAAAACTTGAGATGAATGTTATAGAATAAAAAATTTGAAGCACCACATTAGGGATCTTTTTCACAGCTATGGCCACAGTGAGAATTCTTAACTAGTCAGGAATAATAAGAAATAATAAAAGACACAATAGATAGTTCTAATTACATAAAACTTAAAAAAGTTTTTGTGCTAATGATATCAGTGAAGACAATAAGAAGAAAAATGAAAGTCGGGGAAGTGCTTGTGTCAAATATCGGTGAGAAGAATTTGATATCCAAGGTCATATAAGGAATCGATAATGTACATATTTGAACTATTTAATGACAGATAAGTAGTAAAAGGATTTCAGTTTTCAAATGAAAATTTGCAAACTGTAAATGATTATATGTAACGTGCTTCAAATCATTAATATTAATAAATGCACACTAAATGTACATTAAGTGAGAAACTATTTTCCATTCCTTTTTGTAGGGGGGAGTTCTACAGGTATAAAACATTTCATACATTGTTCAGACTATTTCAAAGTATAGTAAAATCGTCAATACTTTTGATGATTTTTTTCCCTCTTTCTTTTTTTCCTCTGTAAAAAATACTCTGTTTTTTTTATTTGGAGGGGGGAAGCAGGGCAGTTGGGATTAAGTGACTTGCCCAAGGTCACACAGCTACTAAGTATTAAGTGTCTGAGGCTGGATTTGAACTGAGGTCCTCCTGACTCCAGGGCCGGTGCTCTATTCACTGTGCCACCTAGCTGCCCCTCCAAATAAATAAATAATAATAATAATACCAAGCAAATTGACAAAGATAACCAAAAACATGAAATAACTTGTGTTGGGAAGACAGGTTTACTGGTACACTATAGAGGAATCTGAATTGGTTCAGCTGTTCAATATTGATTCAAATAATGCAAGAAATGTGACTAAGCTTTTGACCCAACAATTCCATTCCTAAGTTTATTTTAAAAAACAGCAGGAGTTTAGCAAGAGAAACAGAGGTTCAGAATCTCCCAGTATAGAGGAGCAGTATACAGTGGTGCAGTAGATAAAATGCTGGTCCTGGTGTTAGGAAGACCTGAATTCAGTTCTATAGCGTCAGACACTTATTAGCTCCATGACCTTGGGCAAGTCAGTTAACCTCTGTTTGCCTCAGTTTTCTCAGCCGTAAAAATGGGGAGTCCTACCTCGCAAGGTCTTTGTAAGGATCAAGTGAGATGGTATTTGCAAAGTGTCTGGCACATAATAGGTTCTATGTAAATGTTAGCTATTGTATACAATAATAATAACAATAATACAATAATAGCTTGAATTTATAAAGTGCTTTAAGGTTTGCAAAGCACTTTACATATGTCATTTGATCTTTATAACAACCTTGTGAAGCAGTTACTGTTGTTATCTCTATTTATTTTTTTTAATTTTTAATTTTTTATTGACTTGTTTATTTACTTTTAGTTTACAAGATTCAGTTCCAGAATCACTTGAGTTTCAGATTTTCTCCCCTCCCTTCTCTGCCCCCCCACCGTGGTGGCATACAGTCATGTATGGGATCTGCCAACACTTTCACATTGGACATTTGTCTGGTTGTATAGAAGAGTTGTAACCAAAGGAGTGAACAATGGGGAAAAAAAGAAACAAAACCAAACATGGAAAAGAACAATAGCATGTATTGCTTCAGTCTCCATTTAAACTCTGGTCTTTCTAGATCTTTCTCTGAGTGTAGATATCTCCTTCCATTCTGAGACTTGTAGAGTTGTCTTTTAACTGTGTTTTGCTGAGAAGAGTCCAGTTTATCAAGGTTGGTCCGTCACACATATGATGTATCTGTGACTATGTACGAATTTTTCCTGGTTCTGCTTTTTTCGCTTAGCGCTTAGCATCAATTTGTATAAGCCTCTCCAGGTAATTATGAAATCCATCTCCTTCCCATTTTTTACAGCACAATAGCATTCCATTACATTCATATACCACAACTTGTTCAGCCATTCCCCAATTGATGGGCATCCCCTTAATTTCCAGTTTTTTGCCACCACAAAAAGAACTGTAATAAATATTTTTGTACATATGGGTCCTTTTCCCACTTCTGTGGTCTCTTTGGGATACAATCCCAAAAGTGGTATTACTGGGTCAAAGGGTATACAATTATTTATAGCCCTTTGGGCATAGTTCCAGATTGCTCTCCAGAATGGTTGTATCAGTTCACAGCTCCACCAACAATGCATTAGTGTTT
>CM053593.1:356140810-356221421 GCA_028646575.1 Pseudocheirus occidentalis
TCTTCAATTCTTCTTTGTCTTCCCTACTCCATAAATATGACAGGTAAACTATTCCTTGCTTCCCCAGATTATTTACAGTATCAGCCTTTATACTTAGATCGTGCACCCATTTAGACTTGACTTTGGTGTATGGTGTTAGATGATGGTCTGTGCCCAGTTTCTGCCATACTATATTCCAGTTTTCCCAGCATTTTTTTTTGTCAGATAGTGAATTCTTAACACAGAAACTGGGGTCTTTGGGTTTATCAAACAGTATATTACTATAGTCGCTGACTACTGAGTCTTTTGTACCCAATCTATTCCATTGATCCACTTCTCTATTCCTTAGCAGTACCAGGCAGTTTTGAGGATTGCTGCTTTATAAGAGAGATTAAAATTTGGTATGGCTAGGCCACCTTCCCTAGCATTTCTTTTCATTAACTGCCTTGATATTCTGGACTTTTGTTCTTCCAAATGAATTTTGTTGCTATTTTTTCTAGTTCTGTAAAGTAATTTTTTGGTAGATTGATTGGTATGGCATGTTATCTCCATTTTCAAAGTGAGGAAACTGAGGCCAAGAGCTACTAAGTGTTTTTGAGGAAGGGTTTAAATTTAGATTTTATTGCCTCAAATCTAACACTCTATCCACTGTACCTTCTTGATATCTCAAAATATTTGTAGCAGCCCAGTGTGATAGCGAAGAACTGGCAATGAGGTGACTACCCACCACTGGGGACTGGCTGAAAAAGCAGGGAATGAACATGGTGGAATATTATTATGCCATAAGAAAGAAACCATATTGAAAGTCCCGTTGACAAGATTTTTGAAAGCCAGTGAAAAATAAACAGAGCCCCAAATCAGGTGTTTACCAACCATTTATTAAGCATTTCCTATCTGTCTCATATTATGCTGGGGATCCATAAACCAAAATGAAAAAGCCCTTGCTGTCAGGGAGTTCACATTTCATTAGTGAACAAGTGTTTTTCACAAGTGCTTACCAACCAACCATTCTGGAGAGCAATTTGAAACTATGCCCAAAGGGATATAAAATTGTACATACCCTTTGATACCTAGCATCCCACTACCAGGTCTGTATCCCAAAGAGATAAAAGAAAAAGGGAGAAAGTCCTGTACATACAGAAATGCTCTTAGCTTTTTTTGTGGTGGCAAAGAATTGAACATAGAGGGGATACCCATCAATTGGAGAATGGCCGAACAAGTTCTGGTATTATATGATAGTGTTGGAATACTCCTGTGTTGTGAGAAATGATGAGCAGAATGGTTTCAGAAAAACCTGGAAAGACTTATATAAACCAATGCAGAGTGAAGTGAGCAGAACCAGAACATTGTGCACAGTACCAGCAATGTTGTAGGATAATCAGTGGTGGAAAAACTTGACTGTTCTGAGTCTTTGGGTTTATCAAACAGTTGATTACTATAGTCATTGACTGTTGTGTCTTGTGTACGTAATCTGTTCCACTGACTGTTCTATTCCTCAACCAGTACCAAGTAGTTTTGATGACTGCTGCTTTACTGGTATGGCTAGGCCACCTTCCCTAGCATTTCTTTTCATTAAATCCCTTCCTGTTCTGGACCTTTTGTTCTTCCAAATGAATTTTGTTGCTATTTTTTCTAGCTCTATAAAATAACTTTTTTGGTAGATTGATTGGTATGGCACTAAATATGTAATTTAATTTAAGTAAAATTGTCATTTTTATTATATTAGCTTGACCTAGCCACAGCAACTGATGTTCTTCCAATTACTTAGATCTGACTTTATTTGTAAAATATTTTGTAATTGTGTTCATATAGGTCCTGATTTTGTTTTGGCAGGTAGATTCCCAAATATTTTATAATGTCTACAGTAACTTTAAACGGAATTTCTCTTTCTGTTTCTTGCTTTTGGATTTCGTTAGAAATATATTGGAATACCATGGATTTATGTATGTTTATTTTATATACTGCAACTTTACCAATTTTATTTATTGTTTCTTTTTTCATTTTCTTTATGTTTTTTGCTTTTTTTGCAATATGGCTAATATAGAAATATGTTTTGCATGGCTTCACATGTATAATTGATATATTGCTTGCCTTCTCTATGACTGTGGAAGGCGTAGAAGGGGAAAAGAATTTGGAACTCAAATTCTTATTTTGAAATGTTAAAAATAATTTTTTAAAAATGCTTACCATAATAGGCACTGGGAATACAAGCACAAAGTATGAAAAAAATCCCTACTTATAAGAGAGACAAGTACTTACAAAAAGATATGAAGCATAAATATAAGTTATATAAATATGAATATTTATAAACTAGTTAAATATAGGTTAGTGTTTCCAGAAAGGAGAGGTGTGCTAGAGCCAATTCCATTGAGCCCATTGTAAAATTTTCAGTGTGAGCATTTATACCTTGGAAACAAACTTCAAATCAGGGCTTTGTTCATTTTTAAAAATTGTCTATGTTAAGAAAACATTGAAACAAGAATGCCCATTGTAACCATTATTATTCAGTATTGTATTAGCTAGTCATCATAAGGAGGGAAAAAAAGGAAATGGAAGAACTCAGGATGGGCAACGAGGTAATAAAACTATCTTTTTGCAGATGATAGGATATACTCAGAAAATCCTAAAGACTCAACTACAAAGTTAGTGGAAACATGACTTTAGCAAAGTAGCAAGACATAAAATAAGCCCACATAATTCATTATCATTTCTGTGTGTCACCAACAAAACCGTGCAAGAAGAGATACCTCATTTAAAATAACTATAGACAGTATACAATATCTGAGAGCATACCTACCAAAACAAACCCAGGAGCAATATGAGCATAATTATATAACAGTTTTTTAATACAAATGAAGTAAGATTTAAATAATCGGAAAAATATTAATTGTTCATGGGTAGACTGAGTTAATATAATAAAAAATGAATGTCCTGCCTAAACTAATCTACTTATTCAATGCTATCCCAGTTAAATTACCAAAAAATTACTTTATTGAGCTAGAAAAAAATAACATTCATTTGAAAGAACAAAAGGTCAAAAATATCAAAAGAATTAATTTTAAAAAACCCACAAAGGAAGTTTAGCAGTACCAGATCTTAAATTATAATATAAGGCAGTAATTATTAAAATTTATACTAGCTAAGAAATAGAAAGGTAGATCAGTGGACCAGAGCAGACATTCAGTACACAATAGCAGATGATTATAGTTTGACAAATGTTAAAACTTAAGTTTTGGAGATAAGAATTCATTATTTGGTAAAAATTGTTAAGAAAGCAGTCCGACAGAAATTGGATATAGACCAGTTATCTTATATCATTTACCAAGATAAAGTCAAAATGGATACATGACCTATGTTTAAAGAGAGGTACATAAAAAAATTAGAAGAACATGGAACATATTACCTGTCAGATTTAGAGGTAGGAGAACAATTTATGAATAAACAAGAGATAGAGAATATTGTGGGGGTGTAAGATGGATAATTTAAATTACATTAAATTAAAAAGGTTTTGTAGAAATAAAAGCTGTGAGCCAAGGTTAGAGGGAAAACAGAAAATTGGGAGAATTTTTTTTGAGGGGGAAGGCAAGGCAATTAGGGTTAAGTGATATTCCCAAGGTCATACAGATAGAGTCAAGTGTCAGGTCGGATTTGAACTCTGGTTCTCCTGACTCCAGGGCCCGTGCTCTATTCACTGTGCCATCTAGCTGCCCTAGGAGAACAATTTCAAGCCACTTTCTCAGATAAACGTCTCATCTCAAATATGTAAAGAACTTTGTCAAATTTATAAGAATGAGTCATTCCCCAGTTGATAAGGATGTGAACAGGCAGTTTTTTGATGAAGAAATCAAAACTATATATAGTCATGTGAAAATATTCTCTAAATTACCATTGATTAGAAAAATGCAAATTAAAACAACTTTGAAATATCATCTTATGCCTATCAGATTGGCTAAAATGATAGAAGGGGAAAGCAAGAAATGTTAGAGGGCGGTGTGGAAAAATTGGAACATTGATTGGGGGAGGGGGAAGATCAGGAAGACCTTGCTGAAGATGGTGCCTAAACTGTGCCTTAAAGGAAGAGAAAAATTCCATAAAGATAAGGTTAGAAGGGAGTGCATTACCAGCAGGGAAAATGGCTAAGTCAAAGCCATGGAGGCAGGACATAGAGTGTATGAGATGCAGAGGGGCCATTTTGTCTGCAGCACAGATTGAGGGAAAAGGAGTACTAGCCAGTGAAACAGGAAAAATAGATGGGAGCCTGGTTGTGTATGACTGTAAAAACTAAACAGAAGAGTTTATATTTTATCTTAGAGAAGGAAACCTTTGGAGTTGGTTGAGTAGGTGAGACATATAGTCAGACCTGTGCTTAAGGAAAGTTACTTTGGTAGTAGTGTGTAGTATAAATGGGGATGGTGATGGACTGAGGGAGGGGGAACAGTTAGGGAGTTGTTGCCTATTGGGGGATGAATGTACATATATAAGTAGATATATAAAAAATTCCAAATACATGCAGAGTAATCGAGGAATGATACTAGCAGTTATGGGGCAGATCAGGAAAAAAATTTTTTGTAGAAAATGGTTCTTGAGTAGTCTTAAAGGAAGAAGGGACTCTGGAGGAGGTGAGAAGAAAGAATGTTTTAAGGCATGGAGGATGGAGAACTGTGTCTGAGGAACAGCAGTGAGGTTAGATTGCAGAGTTCAGGAAGGGAAGTCATGTATAACAAGGTCATTATAGAAAGTACAGAAAGATTTATAAGAGTGATACAAAGTGAAATCAATAGAACTAGGACATCAGTATCGTCAGAGGCTACAATGATGTGAGTGGGAAGGACAACCAACATAAAATGAGCAGAATGGAATTTGATGAAACAGGGAACTAACTACTGGTCATTTGAGCAACAATCGATAGTACTAGACATTTTCTCTGATCCCTGACACCTCCCAGACCTTTCCAGAACAGAGATTATGTGCCAAAAATAAACAGCTTTAGTTGTCTCCATAGTCTAAGACACCCAGAATTCTGTGCCCCCCCACAAAAGCATGAACTGATTCCTACTCTCAGCTCACATATCACCAGGGCTGCAGTAGCAGACATAAAGACCCAACATATGAACTTACAGCAAAGCCTAATTCCCCATTCTGGTCTCCTTACTCTATATAGTACTGTAGAAACTTCAACTCCAGGTGAAAGGAATTTTTTTTCCTTAATAGTATTTTATGTTATTTTTCCACATGTAAAGATAGTCTTCAACATTCATTTTTGTAAAATTTTGAGTGCCAATTTTTTTTCCCTCCCTTTCTTCCCTCCTCCCTCCCCAAGACAGCAGGTAGTCAGATATAGGTTATACATGTACAGTCATGTTAAACCTTTCCTCATTAGTCATGTTGTGAAAGAAGAATCAGAACAAAAGGGAAGAACCTCCATGTGGAAGAAGTTGCTCAGGTTGTGACAGCTAGGCATTTTGGCAGACCTTCAGGAGCAGAAGCCTGCTGGAGACAGTAATAGTCATCATTGCTGCAAAGCTCTGGATTGCCAGTGCTGGGGCAGACAACCCTATAGTGCCAGGGTAGCAACTTTCTGTGCTGGGGCACAGAACTGAGGAATGGAGGGACAGTGTGGTTGTGTGTATGGTATTAGAGCAAGGGGACTTACTTGTTCAGCATTCCACTAAACCTGAGGGATAGAGCTCAGCATCCAACTAGGGCCAGTTCTTTCCTTAAAGTCCCTTGGGGCAGAGACCTAGGTTGGTGATCTGTGAATTGCCAAACATGAGAGGAGGCTGAGATGCTTTGATATCTTTGAGATCCACCATCGAAAAGGAGAGAGTTAGAAAGTGAGCAATAAGGGGAAAAAATTGAAACTTAAAGACTTTGAATGTATGCAAATGGACCAACGAGGAAAATGTTGACAGCAGAAGGAAATGTGACCTTCAGATCTAATCAATGAGTTCAGGTATCAGTGAATAAATACTGCAAAGGAAACACAAAGGTAAATGATCCAGCACTTGATAAAAACAGAGGACCCTGTGTAATGTGAGAACATGGAATCACAACATGCACAGACACAACTGAGTAGTTCAAAAGAGAAATAAGAATCATGAAAACAGAATTTATAACCTATATAGCAAAAATAATGGGCAGAAGAGAAAAATTTGTGATGACAAGTGTCAGTAGATTGGGAATGCAGATGTACAGAAAGGAAGAACAAATCTAGAAAAAGGGAAGCAGAAAACAATATTATTAAAAGAAAACATGCTCATTCTGTAAGCAAAACATACTAATCTTGAAGACGAGGATGCACAGAGACAACCTAATGATTCCCAGAAGAACACAGTAGGACAAAAGACCTTAACACATAATGCAGAAAATAATAAGAGAATTGCCCAGAATTTTTGAACATAAAAATGAAATACCAAAATAGATCACATCTGGAAAAAAAAAATAAAGACTGCAAACTCCAAGATACAGAGTGATTAAATTTAACAAATCAATTCAGAAACAAGTTCTGCAAGTGAATCGGGAGAAAGACCTTCAAATATGAAGGAAAGGGAATTGGGGTAACACAAGACTATTCTGCTTCCACTAGAAAACATATCAGGGAATGAAACAATGTGTTCTGAAGAGCAGTGGCGCTCAGGATGCAGCTAAATGTTACCTATTTTGCTAGCCTGAACTTGACAATAAATGAAAAAGATGGGTGATCAGTAATACAGAGTTGAATAGATTATTTGCTTCTCAAACACCCAGTCAACAGAAATGCAGGAGTAAATAAATGCAGCAGCCAAGGATAGCAACAGCCACAGAATGACAGACAACAGAGAGACCAGTAAGAGACTTCTTTCTAAATATTACACAAGGAGAGAGGGGTGAAGGCAGAAGTCTGGTGGATGTAAGAGTGAAAAGGTGGGTCTTTAAGGACAGAACGTGGCGACATTCTGCCTACAGGTAAATTAATATATTTTTTTTCTTTTGTGGGACTATATCGCAACATTGGAGGAGATCAGGGGAATAGAAAGGAATGTATAATATGCTGAGGTCAAATTGAATGCTGAAAGTGAGGGGGAGTTGACTCCTGTTGCCTCAGTAAGAGAAAGAGCTTGCAGGGGAGGTTGAGGAGGAAGGGGGAAGAATTGAAAAGGGGTGGGGATAAGGAAGGAGGCCTTACTTGGATGGTGGGAGAGAGTTCCACTGATGAATGCTCTTATGGGTGAAGAGAAATGATCTGTGAAGGGAGACTGGAATCTTGTACCCTATGGTGGTGAGTGGCATTCGGTGCTTGAAAAGTTCACTTTACCTACCTTGAGAGGAGGAGAATGGTAATTCTTGGGGTCAACTGATAACTAGGAGGCTATGGCCTAAAGGAGAAGATTTTGAGGCAAATGGGGAAAAAAAGTTAACTGTGGAGAGAATAGATCAAGGATGGGAAACATAATCAGAGACTTAATTATGGGAGTCATAAATCAGAATATTTCCATCTAGAATAGATAGAAAGGATGGATAGTAAATAGAGTGAAAAAAATTCTTCTTGAAAAGGGACTAAAAAATGAAATAAAAAGAACTAATGAAATGAATAGCTCAAGGGGAAAAGAGGAAGGGGAAATCTACTTGACTAAGAGGAAAAAAAGAGGGAGAAGGAATTACATAACCAGATAAAATCAAGAGAGGAAAAGGAACTAATGATCAAAACCCCAAAGAGAAAAGGGGTAACATAGGAGGAAGGGGTAAGGGATAGGGAGAAGAGAATCATGGGAATATGGCCACCTTAAAAGGGATTAAGGTAAAGTAACTGAAACAGCATGGTACTGTGTTTGCAGTAGAAGAGGGGGAAAATGATCATAACATGAAAAAACTCCAATGTTAGAGAAAGATGGAGGAAAATATAAACCAAGCTCTCATGACTTTAAATGTAAATGAATTAAATAGTAATCAGTAAATCAGAAAAATCAGTAAAATGAAAAAGAGTGATATTGGATGAGAAAACACAATTCTGTGATTTGTTGCTTACAAGAAACGTTTAAAAAACGGATATACACAAAAAACTTTCCTTTGCATCAAGTAAATCCAGAAAAGCAACAGTTGCCATCATGCTATCTGATAAAGCAAGAACAAACATTCAAAAAAGAGACGTAGACAACAAATCACCATTGGTTTTAAACTTAGACTCTTGAAATGCCTTAGCATCCAAATTCATAAAGGAAGCACTGTCTGAGCTGCAAGAAGACATAGTGACACAATGTGACAGAAGACTTCAGTCTCTCTCAATTTTAGGTTAGTCTAACTGAAATATAACAAAAGGAGAATGTAGAACTGAACAGATTGCTGTGTAAGCTAGAGCTAAAGACTTAGGGTGTCTTCTAAATAAGACTACAAAAACTATACATGTTTTTAGTAACACGTGGAACTTCTACAAAAATTGACCATGTACTTAGGGGACAAGTATATTGCAAACAAGTGTAAAAAGGCAGAAATAGTTAATAAATCCTTTAGAAATCATAATATAATAAAAATATTAATGGGTTCAGGGACCACAAACAAAAGATAGGGCCAAACTGAGACTTAACAATGAAATTTTAATTAACAAGTGCGCCAAAGAACAAATCATAGAAACAATAACTGTAAAAGAAATGATAATGATGAAACAACAAACCAGAATTTCTGGAATACAGCTCAAACAACCCTCAGGAAAAATCATATTCCTGCAAATGTATGTTAATGGAGGAGAAAAAAGAGGATTGATGAATTGAATGGCATTTAAAAAAATTAGCCAACAAACATGCAAATCTAAAATAAGTACAAAAGAGGAGATGAAAAGTTTGAGGCAAATTAGATAAATTGGAAGCAAAAAACCCCATGAAAACAATAGAACAAAGCTGGTTCTTTGAAAAGACTAATAAAATTGATAAACATTTAATCTGATTAAAGGAACAAAAAAATAAAATCTGTAAAATAGCAGATGAGCAATGAAATCACAACAAAATCAGAAGACATAGAATAATCAGAACATATGAGCATTCATATGCTAACAAAACTGAGAACAGTAAAGAAATTAGGTTTAAATCAATACCTTACACCATGTTCTACAGTGCATTCTAAGTAAATATGTGATCTCAATATCATTCCATTAAAAAAAAATTAGAAGAGAAACATCATAATACTTCTTGCATATGTGGGAAGGAGATGTATTCTTAACCAAACAAGAGGTAGAGACAATTATAAAAGATAAAATAGATACTCTATTATATGAAAATAAAAAAGATTCTGCACAGACAAAATTAATATACCTCAGATAAGAAGGGAGGTGGTTGAATGAGGAAAAACAATCTTTGTTTCAAAGCTCTCTGATAAGGGGTTGGTATCCAAGATACACAAAAACAAAAAGTAAATTAATAAGTAATTTAATCTAATAGCCATTTCCCATTCTATAAGTGGCCAAGGGATATGAACACACTACTGAAAAGAATTGCAAAGTATTCATAACCATGTAAAAGAATACTCCAGATCACTAAAAATAAGAAAAATGGAAATCCAAACAACCCTCAAGTTTCACCTCACACCTTGCAAATTTGCCAAGATGACAAAAAATGGTTGTGGGTTGTGGAGGAGCTGTAGAGAGATAGGCACACTAATGATACGCTGTTGGTAGAACCATAAAATAATAGAACCAGTTTGGAAAGCAATTTGAAACTATACAAATAAAATGACTAAACATCAGTGCTCTTTGAATCAGAGACTTTTATTCGGCTTATACCACAAGGAAGCCATTGATAAAAAGAAAGTCCCTGTGTACACTAAAATACAGCAGTACTTTTTGTGATAACAAACAGTTGGAAACAAGGTAGATAAACATTCATTGGGGAACGGCTGAACAAATGGGACGTAATGGAATATTACTTCACTATAAGACATGACATGTGTGATGAATACAAAGAGATATGGGAAGATCTGTATGAACTGATGCAGAGTGAAGTAATCAGAGCCAAGAAAACAAAATACACAGTGACTATAACAATGTAAGTGAAAATCCCGACACACCAGAAAGTGTTGCAAAATTTAAAAGATCCAAGTCTTGAATGAAGAGATAGGAGAGGACACCACCCCTTAGCCTACCCACTTTGTGGAGGTGGGAGGTCCATAGGTGTTATACATTGGATATGTTTTTGGACTTTTTCCATGTATTAGTATGTTCTGCAGACTTTTTTCCTCTCTAAAAATACTGTTTGTCATATGGAATGGTTTTTTTGGGAGGGGTAGGGAGAAAGAGACAGATACTTGAGACATTATGATAGTGAAAGAAACAGAAGACATAAATAAAAACTTTTTGAAAAGAAAAATTCTGAAGAACAGATTTGACCCCAAAGAAAAGAAAGGAAAAGCACCACCAGTTGCTCCTCTGTAGAGGTAGGTTGAGTGTGAAATATTGTATATGACATCAGATTATTTTGGTATTCAATTGGTTTTCCTGAATTTATTAATATTTTCTTTCTCTTAATTCTTTGTTTATAAGGGATATTTCTTAGGGGGGGAGAAAGGAAGGGCATAAGGGGAAACCTATATGATGTAAAAACAGAAGATCAGTAACAACTATTTAAGAAAGAAAAAAGATGGAACAAATATTCCCAAACCAGAATGAGAATCTGGCAGCCTTAGGGCATCACAGCAGAACAGAGAATTGTAGTGTCAAGTAGCTGGCCTAACAGATTATTCATACCAGCCTCTGAACTTGTGCAGAAGGAAGTAGAGCTGACACCACTAGGATGTGTCTTGGGGCTACACACCTGATTGATCCTTCTGTGGAGGGCGAAAATGAGGAAGAGGTGGAGTTGTGACATTTAGCAACCAAAGCTCAGTACCTCTGGACCCAGACAGTGTGGAGCTGGTGAAGTGAAGAGTGGCTGCCTGGCTCAACTTGGGCTGAGGATATTTCAGATGCCTGATGAGAGGGTGGGATATAGAAGACTATGTGACCTTGCCAGGCAACTTTTGCTGCTGATGGACTGTTCTTTTTTTTTTTAATTTATTTTTTTATTGACTTGTTTGTTTACTTTTAGTTTCCAAGATTCAGTTCCAGAATCACTTGAGTTTCAGATTTTTCTCCCCTTCCTCCCCACATCCCACCCCCACCATGGTGGCGTACAGTCATGTATAGGATAGAATCTGCAAACTCTTTCACGTTGTACAGTAGTCTGGTTGTATAGGTGTTGTAGCCAATGGAATGAACAGGAAAAGAGAAACAAAACCAAACATAGAAAAGAGCGATAGCATGCATTGCTTCAGTCTCCATTTAAACTCTGATCTTTCTGGATCTTTCTCTGAATGTAGACATCTCCTTCCATCCTGAGACTTGTAGAGTTGTCTTTTAACTGTGTGTTGCTGAGAATAGTCTAGTTTTTCAAGGTTGTTCGTCACACATATGATGTATCTGTGACTGTGTACAAATTTTTCCTGGTTCTGCTCTTCTCACTTAGCATCAATTCATATAAACCTCTCCACGTAATTATGAAGTCCACTGATGGACTGTTCTTGATGTTATTTTATATTGCAGTAAACTTGTGTGTGTGTATACACATACATACACACGTACATATATATTTCATATATTAATGCTACTATGAATTTTTTAAATTCAAATTTTTAAAACAGAAAGCCCCCCCTTTTTTTGCTTTTGATATCACCATCAAGATAAATTTCCAACAGGTTTATTGGATAAAGGGGTATGTTTATTTTTGTAACTGTTTGTACTGACAAGTTTTCTCTAAAAGGATCCAATAAATTTCTGATTTCACCAGCATACCTGTTTTCTACCATCCCACTAAGTATTGTTGCATTACTCTTAAATATTTTTGTCAATTCCACGGGTGTGAGGTGGTACAACAAAATTGTTTGAATTGACATCTCTTTGATTATTAGTGAAGGTGACCATTCTTTTAGGTCATTTATTAATAATGTTTTCTCTTGAAAATTATTTATATCCGTATCATTTGACATTTTATACATCAATTGCTGGTTTACTTCTGTGACTTTTTAACAGATACTCATATGTATGTTTTAGATATCAAATTTATATGTTTGTAAAAAGTTTACATCTTATTTGCTATAAATATCCTCAATTTATCATTTTTTCTTTTGTTTTTGTTCAGAAAATGTTTGTCCATCATCCAGCTGCAATTCATTGGGAGTATGTAGTGTAAGATGGAGGTCTAAGTCTGTTTCCCACCAATTTATTGAACAGGTTTTGTAACTGTATTGATTAGATAGAAGCTGGAAAAAGGATTCATTACTTTAATCTTTTTTAAGAAAGTCACCAGGATGAGGTAGTGAATAGAGAGTCATTTGTGAACCAAGAAGACCAGGCAGTTAAGGGCCTCCTTCTGGCACACATTGGTTGTGAGCGAGAGTCCCATAACTTCTCTGTGGCACCAGGGGATGCCATGGTGTACAGAGCACAGGGCCTGGAGTTGAAAGACCTGAGATCAGATTCTGCAGTATTCGCTGAGCGGCTAGATGACCCTGAGCAAGTCACCCAACCTCTGCCTCAGTCTCTTTAACTCTTCTGTGGGGATGATAACACCCTGCTTGCGGGATTGTTGTGAAGATCCAATCATATAGAATTTGTAAAGCATATAGTGCAGTGGCTAGTGCCCGGTGCCTAGGTGTGTGCTAAATGTTTGCCCTCTGCCTCTTTCCCACAAATCTCTGAGACTCGTAAGTTATAGAAGTTACCCATCAGCATTGATTGAAAGATATTCCTTACTGGGAATCATCTGTACCAATAACCAAGCTTTTGTATCTCTTTGGTCGGATCTGTCCTTGTCTGTGTATCCATTTCTCTACATTTTTTGACACAGAAAAAATAGCTTTGATCAGTGATGTGAAATTTAAATAGAAATAGTGGCCACCCAACTTTGCGTAAGGATCCCTATGGATTACAGATTGATCTAGAGAATCACGTATCAATATAATCTACATTTTATTGTATTTTTATTTATTTTGTTAAATCTTTCCGAGTTATATTTTCATCTAGTTGAGCCACCTTAGGGAGTGTGGTGACTGAACAACAACAACCTCCTGTTGTTTATCATACGCTGTGCTAAGTACTATGGATACAAAGGGGGAGAAAAGGGAAGGCTCTTTAAAAAAAAAGGTTCACTTGATAACAAAAAGGCCCCAATTTGCATCTTTATTTTTTGGAACTAAGTAAAGACAGTAAAGAAAATGTGCGGTGGGGAGAGCCCTGGATTTGGAGTCAGAGGCCTTGATCCATGCTAGTCAGTGAGCCCTTATTAAATGCTTGTTGTGTGCCGGGCACTGGGCTGGGTGCTGAGGATACAGGCCAAAGGGAGGCAGATTTCCCTCCTCCTGAGTCCTATATTTTAATAGGAAAACCAACCTCCCCATGTGTAGGTGTGTGGTGCATAAAGAGCAGCCAGCAACTAACTGGTGGGGTTGATCCTAGCAGCTGGAGGGATCCAGCTTATGCACAATGTGACTCGAGTTGCCTTCTGTGGTCAGTTGACTTGTGAAGAAAGCTAATATAAGGATCAGGTTTTAGATGTGGTTGTCTGACTGTGCTCATTATTTGTGGAGGACAGATCATCTCCTCTGTCAGTGACTTAATTGGTAATCCTTAAACTGAGGAACATGCTTGTCTGAAAGTCTTGTCAGGATTCTTGAGTGAGTACTTTTTAGCCCTCAGATAAAACTGGTAAGCTTGTTTTGTTTTTTGAATTTGACTAAAGTATGTCCATAATCTCTTGGGGAACAGAGAATTTTAGGACTTAGGCCTTCTTGAATGTAAGTAACTTAACAACTGCCATCTTTATCATCTGTTAACACGTGTGAAACAGTGACATTTTGCTAAGTATATAAGAATTTTATTATCAGGTGAAATTAGCTATAGATCCATCCTGTGCTAGAGTAGTTTATAGTTTATTTAAAAGTTGGGATTGTAGAATTCTGGAATAGTCTTCTTCAAAAGAGTTTGTATAATTTTTTGAGATTTTAAAGAATTAATTAGGTAATTGAACTAGGTTGTAGAACTAGGTATTCTTACATGATCTTTAAGATAAAACTCATTTACCAAGTTCTTGCTTCTAACATGAAGTGTGACCATCAAGTAATGGGCCTGGCTTTTTGCAGAATATACCAGAAATTTAATACCCAAAATGAGCTTTGTCTTTCAAAGTAAGTAATTTTGGAAGTAATATTCTTAACCATGTTACCACTACTCTAAAGCTTTTGAAACTTACGGAATTGTCTCCACAGCTATGTTACAAGCCACAAAAGAAAATAATTTTTTTTTGCCTTTTTAAAAAAGAGGGCAGTTGGGGTTAAGTGACTTGCCCAAGGTCACACGGCTAATTTTTGTGTTATGTGTCTGAGGCTGGATTTGAACTTGGGTCCTCCTGACTCCAGGACGGGTGCTCTATTCACTGTTCTACTTAGCTGCTCTGAAAATAATTTTTATTATGTCATTTAAATTCAAGCATCTATTGAGTGATTGCTGTGTGGCAGGCAATGAGTAGATAAGTGAAGTCTTGGAATTGCTACTTGAGCTTGAGGGGAAGGGATTTCAACAGGTCATGAGGTGTCAGGATACAGATTTTGAAGGTCATGTGCATGGAGGTGGTAAGTGAAGCTGTAGAAGTAAAGGCAGTCAGGAGATTGGGGGAGAACATAGACCCCAGGGCAGACCAGTGTGAGTTGCCCATATTTATTAAGGGAATAGAATGGGAAGGAAGGGATTGAAATGGAACAATCAGAAATGGGAAGAGAACCTTGAAAAAAGTACAAGTATGACTAGCATGGGAAAGGTTGGACTGCACAGTTTTGGAAGGCAGTTCTGGCCCAGCCTCCTTAGAGTCTGTGAAACCAAGAAATGAAAAAGAATAAAACAAAAAGAAGGTGGTCAAGCAATGTCAGATGTTGGAAAATGAATACTGAGAAATGGTCACTGACATAGGTTATATTGTTGTGATTGGGACTGATCCCACATGGTAAAGGGATCAAAAGCCTGCCCTTCATAGAAGACTGTAGGTGACTAGCACTAGGCAGTGTGGATGGAGCCAGCACCAATCCAACCCTGATGTGACTGGGTTTTGCTTTTATAATAAATGCATTTTCCTTTGCTTTTCTCTCATCAGGTGTACAATGTTTACATGGCGGGACGGCAGCTATGCTCTAAACGGTACCGGGAATTTGCAATTCTGCACCAGAACCTTAAACGAGAGTTTGCCAACTTTACTTTTCCTCGCCTGCCAGGGAAGTGGCCATTCTCATTATCAGAGCAGCAGCTGGATGCCCGACGTCGTGGGTTGGAGGAGTACCTGGAGAAAGGTAAGTTGTTTCTCAGGACACGTCCAGAGCTTCTACATGGCTTACTTAGGGTCACCTTGGTGCTCCCACGCACCCCAGATGAGCTTTCTATAGCTAGCTCCCTAGTCTGTGGGCAGTGGCCTCCAGGGAAAATGAGCCTGTAGCACATTTTTTTAAAATAGTATTTTGTGTTTTTTCCAATTATACATAAAGACAGTTTTTAGCATTCATTTTTACAAAATTTTGAGTTCCAGATTTTTCTTCCTCCCCTCCCCTCTTTATAAAACAGATGCAATTTGATATAGGTTATATATGCTGTAGCACATTTCTAAACTGGATTTAACGATGGGAGCTTTGAAGTATGACAGAAATGCCTGCTCAGTGTTGTGATTAATAGTGTGCTTTTATTAGCTTGTCAAATACTTAACAACAACACACATAATTTGTTTTTAATGCATGAAGGACCTTTGTCATATTATTTGCCAACAAACACACACATATGTATGCAATCAGATACACAGTTTGGTTTTGCAAAGGAAAAGTGGTTATCTTTGAAACACTGTTGATCTCTGTAAGCCTTTACTGCCCCCAGTCAACATTCCCTATAAAGCAATTTTTTGCCTTTTTTTTTAACGTGTCCTTCCCTTTACTCCCTACTTCTGCCCTGTCCTGTGTCCCAGACTGCTTCACCCCACCCCCACTGTGGTAGATAGAATTGCAGAGTTTGCTAGCTGTGTACTGGATTTTCCTTTTAAGCTTTAGTTAAAGAATTGCTAGAATAATGGTCTTATTTAGTAAATGGTGGTTTTTTTTTTATCCTTGTACAAGAACTGACCTAGTTGGGATTTTTTTTCTTTTGGGGTTTTCTTTTTTATTTCTACAGTGAATTGTTATTCTAGAGGAAAAATCTCTATAGAAGGTGGCGAATCCATTCCATCACCATTATCATTTTTCTAAAAAGGAAGAGCCTCCAAATAGGGCTCTTGGGAAGCATGAAAGGGTTAACATGAGGCATAGAATGAGGCCTTAAAATTGATAGAAAAGCCTCACAAATTCACTTTCCTAATCGAATTGGAGTAAATCATCAGGGTAATTTACCAGCCACATGAGAGTGAGTCAGGAAATTATCTTCTTTAGATCAAGGAGTGATTTTCCTTCTGCTTTGGAGAGAAAGTCAGGTGCAAGGATGTGCTCAACAACACGCTTAATTGGCCAGCATGCTTGTACAGAGAACCTTTGAATGCCTGTGGTTCTCTGGCCACAGCCTTCTTCATGGCTGAAATTGAATTTTACTCCTCCTTTTTTCAATTTTGTCTTGGATTAGTTTTTCCCATTCTATGAGCCTTCTTGTTTTAGCTCACTAATAGCTAGCAAAGGATAGAAAAGTTAGACTTATCTAATTTTAATTTCTTTCTGTTCAGAACTGTTCTAAGCTGTATTGATAGGCCTACATTCTGCCGACTGAGAGCTCGACATCCATCCCTAACATTCCCTGTGCTAGGTTGGGCCTCATAGCCTCACCAGCTAGAACTGCCTCATAACCAAACCCAAGTGCCTTCTCGGTTTCTTTACCCTTGGAATTCAGAGCCTCATGCCAAGCTCTGTCTTTGTGTCCTATAGTGTGTTCGATACGAGTCATTGGGGAGAGTGACATCATGCAAGAGTTCCTCTCGGAGTCAGATGAGGTAGGTTGACAGCCTCCCCAGTGACTATCTGTTCTTTTAAAAAAAATTCATGATAACAGTTTTGGATGATAATCATTGCTATAAAAACACCCCGGACTGCTCCAGCCTCCTACTCCGGCTTGCTTTTCAAGGCTCACCTTGAGCCCCATACCCGCGAAGCCTTCTGTGACAGCTACGGACCACCTAGGCCTCTCTGTCTGTCTGTGTCACACTCGTAGTGCCTTGTTTTATACTGTCCTCTTCACCACACTGATTATTGCTTGAATATATTAAGCAACAACTGTGCATGTGTCTAGTACTTCAACAGACCTGTAATTTTATGGGTGGGGATGTTCATCAGAGAAACTCTTAATAGACAGTCTTCATGAGTTTTTGTAACCCCTCCCCCCTCCAAATAATCCTCAAGTGGCCAGTCTTGTGGTGCCCTGCTTCTCTGTGCTTTGCTGGACTGGTCTTTGAATGACAAAAGTGCAGTCCCTTACCTGGCCCCTTCCGAAATCTTTTCTACTTTGGTAATAGCTGCCGCTCAGTCAGTGTTATTGAAGCCAAAAAGGAACATCACAGGTAAAAAGAAAAATGCTCTACTGGCATTACCTTCAAGACATGGAAATCAGTATTGTCCCTTTGTCATAATGAAGTTGGAAAGTAGGATTTTAGTGAAGAAGATATATTCCATATTTTCTCCTTATTTTATTAAGAGGCAGCTGTGGCATAGTAGATAGAGAGCTGGTCTTGGAATCAGGAAGTACAAGTCTCTGACACATGCTGGCTGTGTGACCCTGGATAAGTCCTTTAACTTCTCCATGTCCACAGGTGTATCTCTGAGGCTCCCATGTGCAGAGCAGGTACTGATCTAGTGCTTCCCCCTCAGCCCTCCAAAAGTCCATATGTGTCTCATTTTTCCAACAAAATTGTCGGCTCTTGTTGGTGAGCGTGGTTTGTACCTTAAGATTTCCTTTGGCCCCTCACACAAGAGCAGGCACATAGTCACGTTCCGTACTTTTTGATTTACCACTACTCTGCTAGCCACCACTTCATTTGATGCATTGCTTCAAGGTGTCAGAGCATTTTTCTCACAACTCCCCAGGGAGGGAGGTATACCTTCTTACTGAGGTAGGAGTTAGGTGACTTGCCCAAGATCCCCATTTGGGTGGGTTTGAATCCAGAACTCGATCGCTCTAACACCAGAGCTCTTTCTGCTACACCGTGATACCTTTCATATAATAATTGCTACAATTGTAAGGTTGACAAAGTGCTTGATGTCATTTGATCCTCACAGTAGGGTGTTAGGCAGATTCAGTCCTTTCTTCTGTCTTTTTATAGATGAATGAACCGGGGCCCAGAGAGGTTACATAGCATGGTGAGGGCTTCTCATCCTTAGTAAGTGACTTGGCTTAGAATTCTGAGGTAGGTACTCACTAAATGTGAATGAAGCCAAAGCCAAAAAGGAATATAAAGGAAAAACACTTCCCAGCTGTTCCATAGCTTCCCTAGCCAGAGGTTCCACTTTTGGGGGCCTGTGCCCCAGTTCTAAGGTAGACATTGAGTCTAGATCTTTCTTCTATGGCTCCTCCCTTCCATGTATTAACTTTATTAATATAACTGTATTAACTAGGAAGACTCATACCCGTCTCATTCTTGTTGGAGACCTTTCCTTAGTAAAAGTAAATAAGAATGGGCACAACAGGGACCTTCCTGGGACAATTTGAGAAGATCAGAAGAAAAGTTCCAGGACAAGGTTTGGTCCCTGTGATGAGTAACACCTTCAGGCAAGGGTCTGCTTTAACAAGGAACAACAAGCAGCAAGCTCTAGGGTTAGCTGGTTGGGAGGCTGCCTCAGCCCTAATCAAGGGAATTTAAACCCCCACATAGTGAGGGGAGTTGGTCGTTTGAGCCCAGGAAGATGGAAGGAACCTCTCTGAGAAGGAACACCAGACCCAGCTGTTCTGCGAAGGGTAGTAGGGGCGAGAAGGAACCAGCACGTGCTCAGTGAATGCAGAAGCAGTGGGGCAGAGAGCCCCTGGCTGTGGGCATTTAGAGGAGGTTGGAGGTTTGGCTTTGGTTCTAGTCTAGAGGGAACTGTAGATCTGGGGCAAGAGGTACCAGCCCCCATGCCCCAGGTTATTACAAAAATTAAGCTATTACCACCAAAGTACACAGGCAAAGGAGAAAGAATCCTACCATAGAAAGCTATTATGGGAGCAGAGAAGACCACGGTTCATCTTCAGATATTGAAGCAAAGAAATCCCCTTTTACCCCAGAGAGGAATTTCAAATGGTCACCTGCCCAAAAAGATCTTAACAAAAGACTTTAAAAATCAAACGACAGAGATGGAGCAAAAACTAAAAAAAAAAAAAAAAAGGCAAAAGGTGTGCAGAATGCAGAAATCTGAATGCAGAAACACCAAAACTTTAATTTAAAGGTTTTAGTCTAATTTTACCCATAGATTAGTTTCATTGGGATAGTGTAAAGAGCTTCCTACCATTTTTCCTTACTTTATCTGAAAGCTCTAGTGTTTTTTCCTTCTATTCTCTATATCAGTTTTATTTTTCAATGTTTGGAAGGCTTTTACCATTTGAATTTTGAAAGCCCAAATTAATGAGCATAGTGAGCTGTTATTGAAGTCGCTAGTTTCACCGCTACTAACACCATCTTACTTTTTATTCTAAGTACTCTGTGGGTTTCTTAACCCACCTTCTTTTCCTTTTATAGCGACTTGGGACAGTCCTTGTTGATATGCTAATCACATTGACAGGAAAGGGTAAGGGGCATCAGTGCATGTGGTTCATGGAACCAGTGGGTGGATCCAGCAAAGGATATCACAGTGTAAGTAAATCAGGTCAGCCCCTCTGCTTAAGTCTAGCTGTCTGCTGTGGCAGCCATGACATCCTCTCATACCCAAAGTTATTTATAGTCTTGCAGACCATTAGCTTCTTTACTGGGCTCCCTGGTGTCTTTGGGCTGGTAGGTCCTTGTTGGCCAGTCATTGATGGGTTTTTCCTTTTCCCCTAAAGGCCTGGTACTCCCCATGGTGTGCTTGTGGGCCTCAGCCCTTCTTGCTGCTTCAGGTATTTTCTAGAAAGGGCTGGCCAACTCACAGAGCTGGGGCTGATGATGGCGTCATTAGGGGAAGAAGCCCAGAGAAGGATGAATCCTTTTAAGCGCTTTGGGAGAGGAGATTGGGATTTCCTGCCCACTCTCTACTGCCTCCTCCCAGCTCTCAGTGATCTTCCATCTTCTTCCCTGTTTCCTTCCTCCTCCTCCCCTCTCCTGTGTCCTGTGCTCCTGCCCCTCCCATTAGTTTTGTATCCTCTTCCCCATGTTCCTCCTTTAGGGAAAGAGTGGGACAGTGTGAATTCTCTCTAATCTACCTCTAGCATAATGATAGTAGACAATATGGAGTTAATAATTAATGAATCTTATTGGCCAACCCTAGGAAAATTAATTTGTGCTACAGAAAGCCCAGAGGAACTCATGCCTTCTTTTTTCCCAAAAACAAACAAAAAACTAGAGGATGGACTTGTAGAATAATTTGTTGATTATCATTAAAAGCTATAGTAGAGAAAGGCCCTTTTTGGAATTTAGGAGGGTAAGAGAGCACACTTTGTCAGAACAAATGAATGTAAGGGCTTCTGTCTTTTGAGTGTTTGTTCATTCACCTTTTTGAAGCAGTGTGGAATAGGAGATAGTGTTCCGCTGGGAGTCGGAATGGCCTGGGTCACAGCCTGCCTTTGACCCTTATTTTCCAGATGTCTGTGCATAAGTCACTTAGTCTCTTTAGCTGCTTCAGATAGAGATAACACTATTTGTAGTGCCCATCTCTCTCACAGGGTTGTCTTTGAGTCTTAAATGGACTGTGTGCAAGAGCAGTTTGGGAACTGTACGATATTTTGTGATGTACAAATCAGTTCTTAGTCCTTTAAAGGAACTACTGTTTAATGGTAAAGCTCTTCATCAAGTCTAGCTCACCCAAGCATTTAAAAAATATTTGTCGAAGCAACTGCCTCTGGAGGTTTTCTTACTTTAGTATTGGGCTCTGAACTGATTGGAAAAAGGAAACAGAAACCGCCCCCCAGGAGCCCCCTTCCAGCCCAGGATGGCTTTGTGGTCCTGGAATGGGTCTGATGTAAGAGGGGGGAGGCACCTTACCTCGTGAAGACCCCTCCTCCGAGGACCTTGAGGCTGAGTCTGGCCGTGGTTTGAGGGGGCTTCTTCATGACCGGTCAGGTCACGATTCGTAGCATGTCTTTTGTTTTCTCCCATAAATTTATAGCTTCCTTTATTTCTGTCTAGGAGGATGGTGATTTACTTTTTCTCACGTGTTCAGGCTATTGTTGGGCTTTATGTGCTCCAGGCTGAGAGAGAGTCACCAGTTCAGCCCAGGAGCTATGCTGCCACACATCTCTGTCTGTTTTCCCCCAGAACTACAACGGTGTGTCTGATGTCGAACTGAGAGTGGCTTTGCCGGACGCCACCACAGTGACCGTCCGAGTCAAAAAGAACAGCACCACAGACCAAGTGTATCAGGTAAATGGAGCTCACGCTGTTACCAGCATCAGCGCAGAGGCCCCTGTGACCACCCTGGGGGAAGTCAGAATGGGGCTGCCATGCAGGGTTGACACCGTGCAGGACCCGCCTCATCAGTGCCAGGGGCTTCACCTTGGGCACTGTCTGGGGGACCGCGCTTGTTCTGTGCCCATGTCATGGATGAGGGGCAGCAGTGAACCATCTTATGCTGAATTTCACTATTTCTCCTGCAAGGACCTTGCTTAGAGTCAGCCTTGGAAGAGAGGGGGAGGGAAAACATTCATAAAGTGCCTACTCTGTTCTCATGCTGAACACTACAAATATTACCTGATTCACTCCTCCCAACAAGCCTGGGAGGGAGATACTGTTGATAAAACTGATGCAAACAGAGATGAAGTAACATGCTCAGGGTCACACAGCTGGCAGTCTGAAGTCAGGTCTTCCTGCCTCCAGGCCCATGCCTTGTGCACTGTGGCACCCCTGCCATTTGTACCGGAGTCCTGGATGTGCAGCCTTCTCCCATTTAGTTTTCTACTCACATTCGGGTTGCCTGAGAAGGAGGCCTGCCCATTTCACTGTTGTCATGAGGGTGCTTGGTGATGATTTCTTAGGGAACTTTACTGTCCAGTGACTTTGGCCAGGCAGGTAAGGGAATTAGGGGATTCTGGAAAACCAAGAAAGCAGTTTAAGTAGCACAGTCACAGTTACCAAAAGGCACTTTGTGTTGAGTGGCAAAAAGTTGGTGCTTGCGTTCACACAAAGCTTAAGTATGTGACCTCAGTGTTTAGGAATTAATTTTTTTCCAGCTGTGAATTTTTGTATTGGTCAAGGGCTTTCCCCACCCCCACTCTAAGCCTTGTCAGATTGAGTTTCCCTCATGTTGACCTGTCCTTCCATTTGTGCTTTAGGCTATAGCAGCAAAGGTTGGCATGGACAGCACGACCGTGAATTACTTTGCCTTGTTCGAGGTGATTAATCACTCCTTTGGTAAGTGCCAGCGACTGATTTGAAGTGTTTTACTTTGAGATGAAAAACTTTTAGTAAATTGTCAGGTTGGAATAACCCACCAAGGAGGGGGGGACCCCAGAGTAAAGGAAATCCCATTATTTGGAATCTCCTTTGTCAGGCAGAACAGATAGACCTTGAGGCCTAGTCATTCAGCAGCAGCTCCACAAACATTAGGTCACTGCTGCTACTTTCTGCTTTCAAAATAGATTATTCTTCAGGGTCTCAGGGCAGGCGAATGGTTTCTTTCTGGCACAGTGGCATGTTGTTTGCTATTCCTGAGTGTAACAGGCACAGTTTTGGAGATCGTGTCTCTTTTTTTTTTTTTACAGACTAAAATTTAAATATTTGTTCTTTTAGGGGAATAGTCCTGAGAGGAGGAAGTAGGTTTTAAAATTTAATTGGGACTCTAAATGCTTTTTCTACAAAATTTAATTGGGATGGGGAGGGGCTTTTTGCTTTCAGCAGTGGAGGGGAAAGTTGACTTAAGTTGATTTTATTACACGTGTTCATGTTCCTAAACTCCCTCCTAAGAAACTCTGCATGGTGGCTTGAGAAGTGTCAAAAACATTCTTCCAGTGGGTAATGAGGCATGATGGGGTGGGGATAGGGATTTCCTAGTAACTCATTGGACAAGAAGTCAGAGGGCTCCCTCTTACTTAACATTGATCTCCTACTAAGTGTAGTTCTGGTCTATGTAAGCACTGGAGTTGCAGGAATAGGGCTAGGAAGAACATGAGTTGAGAAGACCCTTCATCCTTCAATTAAATTGGCTTGTGGTGGTTGTCTCCAGTCATCCTGATCTTTATCTGGCCACTGGTTCCAGATGGCTCTGGAGGAGAAAGTAAGGCTGGTGACTTTGCACACATCTATCTCACTTAAATCCAATTCACTTACAAGTCATGGCATCATCTTCCCAGTCTTTGAGAACAAAGGACAAACAACAAATAGTACCATGATCTAGTCTCAGAACTTAAGGGAATGAGTTTATTTTCCTCCTGACATTTTGTTCTCTTTCTGTCCCTAGGTCAGTTTGATCTATTGAACTTCTTATAGAGACACATGTGACTAAGATGATGAGGAACTTGATAGCTCCTGGATGAGTTATTTGAGCTGTTAGAAAGGAAGACAGAATGATTTGATGAAGACCCCCAAGGAGTGTAGTCAGGATGGTGGTGTGAGAGTAAACATTTTAGCTTGGCTCTCTGACAAAGACCTTGAAAATGCATCAGACTGAATTCTGATTGGGAGAGTCAATATTCTAGTATAGTATAGCTTCGGAGGTGGACAAAAGTCCGTGACCACTGGGGAGGAAGGTATGGTGGCCATGGCTGCTAATTAGCAGCAGCAGGGAGCATTCTAGCACCTAGATACTGAGACAGGGTCAGCCCTCAGCAGGGCGTCAGGGCAGGAAGGTACTAGGTCTATACCCCAATGAGATCAGAGAAAGGGGAAAAGGACCCATACAAGAAATACTTACAATAGCTCTTCATGGTAGCAAAGATTTGGAAACTGAAGAGATGCCTATCAATTGAGGAATGGCTGAACATGTTATGGTAAATGAATGTGATGGAATGCTATTGTGCTGTAAGAAATGGTGAAGGGAATGGGCTCAAAGAAACCTGGGAAGACTTGCATGAATTGATGCAAAGTTCATTGACCTGAAACCTGCTGAGGGCTGAACCTGTCTCAGTATCTAGGTGCTGGAATGCTCCCTGCTGCTGCTAATGCAGCCATGGCCACCACACCCTCCTCCCCAGTGGTCAACACACCCTTTTGTCCACCTCCGAAGCTATACTAGACTAGAACAGTTTATATAACAGCAATGTTGTAAAGATAACCAGCTTTTAAAAACTTAGTAACTCTGACCAACATGATGTCCAGCCACACCAAGAGGCCTCATGATGAAACATTTTGCTCTCCTTCATGTAGAGAATTGATGGACTTCAAGTGCAGATTAAAGGATCTTTTCTTTTTTCTTTCTTTTCTCTTCATTTTTTTCTTTGCTTTTTTTTTTGGACACAGCTAATGTTGTGTGCATGGCTATACATATTTGTAATGGGTTTTGTTTTTGTTACCATCTCAGTGGGAGTAGGGGAGAAGGAAGAAGGAAGGAGAGAATTTGGAACTGAAAAGAAGTGAAAGGGGGAAAAAAAAGACTCCCAAAGTGGGCACCAGCATACTTGGATTCTAATCCCAACCTTGCCTCTCTCCTGTAGGCAAATTACTTTTCTTCTCCAGATTTCAGTTTTTTATTTTGTCAGATGGAAAGGGTTAACTTCATTGATGAAGGCAAATCAAGAGGAGGGAGTTTCCTGGGCTGTTCTTTAGAGAGGCACAGCCGACATTGAAAGTGATTTCTGTAGTGCCTGCTTACATTCTGTCAGGTGTGGGAGGAAGGTAGCATTCCTCAGAAGATACGTCATTTTTAAGAGTGCCTTTTGGGATCCACATTGGGGAAAGAACCTTTCACTCATCAATAGTGAATATAACTTGTTGAACATTGGAACTTGAGAGTCTGAAAATGCTTGAGCTGTAAGAAGGAAAGGCTTTCTTTCGGTTTGTTCTGTAGACAGCATCTGGATGTAATTTACAAAAGTGTCAGCCAGATATTTTAACTGGAGAGGACTTGGAGGCAGTTACTGCTGTTAGCATAACTGTAGGTTCTATTCCTCAGGTGATAGAGAAAGAAAAGCCAGTCAGTTTGTGAAGAGTTGAAATGGTGGGAGAATCAGTTTTGTCAAGGAAAATGCATATTCATGCTACTGAAGTGTCTCATGATGGATCTGAGTTGGTACCCTAATCTCATTTGAGTAAGAGCTTGCCATCCCTGATTTAGTCTGTGCAATCTGAATCAGGAAAATTTGTATCTTTTCCCCCTGGTTCTATAAGGTTTGTGTCTTTTCTTTAACTTATAGTACGTAAATTGGCCCCCAATGAGTTCCCCCACAAGCTTTATGTCCAGAACTACACATCAGCTGTGCCAGGCACCTGCCTGACTGTCCGCAAATGGCTCTTTACTACAGAAGAGGAGGTCCTTCTGAATGACAACGACCTTGCGGTTACCTACTTCTTCCATCAGGTGGGTCCACTGGCCTTCTTTGACCGGCTCTTACTTTCTTTTCATTTGCAGCTGGTAGAAAATAATCCCAATCTTTTGACAGCCTGTTTATCACAATTGCAGATGACAAAGCTGAGAAATATAGCTGATAATTAGGGTCTTAATGAAGTAGGAGTGCAGTTACTTGCAATAAGAGAGAAAAAAAGATCTGGGACATTCGCTCTGGGGAATGAGATGAGTTGATAGGATAGAATAAAGCATTGTGCATCAGCAAGTCCCTAGCTGAGATTATACGCTGTTGATTTTTAGTGCGTGAAATCAGCTTAATTTCGCAACTTTTCTCCTGCTAAGCCATGGAGAATTAGCAGAGAAATCATATAGTGGGGTTTATGGATTCACAGGTTTAAAACAGTAGAAGGTCAGTGGGGATAAGGTAATTAGCTAGGAAAACTGTGGTAAAGCATGGGGTCAAGACTGACTATATTGGCACATGAAACTAGATTAGAGAAGGTAGATTAGATGAATGATACGTCAGTGAACTGAAGGCACTTGGAGGTCAACTTTCAAGATAACTGTGAAAATGAGTAACTAGGTGGCTCAGTGAATAGAGTACTGGCCCTGGAGTCAGGAGGACCTGAGTTCAAATCTGGCCTCAGACACTCAACACTTACTAAGTAGCCGTGTGACCTTGGGCAAATGACTTAAACCCAATTGCCCTCCAAAAAGCAAAAATAATTTTTAAAAAAGAACCTAAAGATATTTGTGAAAAGAATAGAAAAGATAGTTACTGATGGTACTAATGCCAAAATAAAGTTAAATGAGAAGACATTTGCAACCACTGACCCATGTGACTACTTTTTCATCCACATAAATGTTGCGAGAATGGTCTGTTTACATATTAAGGGTGTCCTTGATGAAGAGACAAGAGAGAAGAAACAGGCTTTCATAGCCAGTTTTCTACAGTAGACCAGTTTTCATTCTCACAGTTGACTAAGTAGTGTAGGGATATAAGATACTACTACAACTATTGTTTGGTTACAGAAAAGTATTTGACTCAGTAAGTCTAAAAAACAGTATTAAAGACTGTTCTTCACCAAGATGTGCTTCATATATATGTTAAGACAATATAAGATACAATTTTAAAGATCATTTAGTTGTCAATATTAAATGAGGTATAAACCAGGGAGAAACAGGCTTGGTAAGAGTGTTTTTCGGTGCTATTGGGGATATATTGAACAGTGTCTAAAAGGAAGAGGAATTCATTCTCAACAGTGAGATATTGCAGATGCTTCTTTGTGAATGACAGAGTACTAGAACGCTGCAAGTCTCTTTAATGAAACCCGCGACTGTCCCATTTCAGCGATCCCAAACTCTGCACTGATGCAGAAGTCCACGTTTCAGCATTAGTGTTTGCTCAGTAATGCAGTCTCGTTGTGAATCGTGCAACACTTGTTCTGAATCAGAACTGCAGGGGACCAAGAGATAAGAGAAGAAGATGTGATACTTGTTAGTGGATTGCAGCACATCCCCACCAATGGTTGTGTGCCAGAGCATAGCTGGAAAAGCAGTAATACAGCAAGAGATGGCAATACCACCGATAATCCTAGGTGCTGCATCCACGTACCTTTGTACCAACAGAGTGTTAAAGACTTAAGAGAGTTGGTCCTTTATGGAGGATTTCTGGATAAACATGGACACAAATCATAAAAGTGGAAAAGGCCAGTTTTAATGAGGTGTCATTTGCAACAGGACCATCACCCTAGCTTATCTGTCCCCTTTGCATCTGGGGACTGGTAGGGAGATAGATCCAGTACTCATTTCCTGCACTTGACAAGTTTACAGTCTCTGAAGGTAGCATGATGGGGTAGAGAGCCAGATTCTCAGCCAGGGGCCCTGGCTCAGGTTTGGCCTCTGCCATCCTGGCTCTATAAGTGAAGGCACAGAGAAAGTACTGGTCTGCTTGGTAGAGGAAGTACCTTCATTGGTCTTTCAGAGGCCAGGTAGATCGGTTTTTAAAGCTCTTATAGGAGTGCGTTTATATATTAAGAAGTAGCCTGATATCATGGACAGAGCGTTGGACTTAGAGTCATAAGACTTGAATTTGGATCCTGGCACTAATACTTGGTAATAGTAAAACCAGATGCGAGGCATACAGTTTGTGAGCTTCGGTTTCCTCCATCTATGAGATGAAGGAAATAAAACTGTTACCACCTAACTTGTACAGTTATTTTGGAAGAAGAAACTTGGTAAAATTTGAGAAGTGCAGTGGAAATGCATTTATTTTGTATGTGATTATCTGCAGGCATGTTGTTTCTTCCCAGTAAATTGTAAGTTCCTCGAATACAAGGACTGTTTCATTCTTGTCTTGGCATTCCCATCAGCTAATATGGAACCTTGCATTTTTAATAGGTTCTTAATAATATGTTTGTTGAATTGAATTATTACTTCACACACATAGATAAATGAAATGCAGATTAAAATGTGATAAATATATCAGTAGCAGGGAGTTGTAGGAAAGCATAGAATGAAGAGATCACTGCTGGGTGAGGGGATTGGGGAAGATTAAACATTTGAGCTGGGTGGGCCTTGAAGAATGGGTATGGTATTGATAGATGGAGGTGATGGGGAAAGGAGACCAGGAAGAGAGGGAGGGACATGGTCTTTGGAAGGTGAGCAGTAGCTCAGTAGCTCAGTAGTGTGCCTGAAGTTTAGACGGCATGGATGGTGGTGTGAGATAGAGCTGGAGAAGTAGACTGGGGTCAGATTAGGGATGGTCTTGAATGACTAAGAAATGTTAATCTAGTCGTTGATGATGATTGAATCGGTACTTAGCGGTTAGGCACATCACGATTACTGCAGTGGTGACGGCAGTCAGAATGAATAGGATAACTCTGGAAGATCTGTTCCTCCATTTTTCTAAAGACCTGATGTTACAATCGTTTTTTTCTTTCCTCTTTTCTTTGCTTATGTTTGGCTATTAGGCTGTCGATGACGTGAAAAAAGGTTATATCAAAGCAGAGGAAAAATCATACCAGTTACAGAAGCTGTGTGAGCAGAGGAAGATGGTTATGGTAGGTTTATGTTCCCCTTAATTCTGGGATCGAACTTCCTTCAGGGCCAAACCCCTCACACCAGTGCGTTTGCACAGGAGCAATAGTCCTGGTGATACAGCTTAGACAAGGGAATGGGAAGTTGGACTTTTGCTTTGACCCTCCTGCTAATTCATTGTAAGGTTTGGGGTGGTCCATTGACCCTCTAGGTGTGTTTGGTTTTTTTCTCGGCACAGTGAAGCTATTCAGACTGCCAGGAAAAAATAAACTTTGTGTAAGTGATGTTTCCTGTTGCAAAAAATCTCTTCTTAGGTGTTGTAATGGGGCCTTCTCATCAGAGGTGTGGTTTTGTGACACTTTCCTAAAAGTTATTGCATAAGGAGGTCTCCAGAAACATAGAGAGGAATGCTCACATTCCTCCCAGGGTTTGTGTTAAAATATATATTTGCTTTCCTGTCCCCTTCCAGTTCTCTGAGTTGGATGAAATTTCAGTGTCTTTTGAAGTTAGAATGTAGGATAGTGCTCTGCTTCCTGACTTGTACTCAGAAACTGAAATCAAGTCTAAATGATATCTTCTCGTGTTGGGGCTTTCCATAACCCAGTGTTCTTTTGCAGAGCTGACAGGCAAGGGGTTTTCATGTAAGTTTCAAGAAGTTAGATGGGGGGAATGCACTTAGTGGGCACTTATACCACCTGGTTTGACCCTAGGCAGGTTGTTTTGGGCATTTAAATTCCTCCAAAGTGGACCTTGACCTGCTCACTAGAAGCGTTCTGCTCTGTTAAGCCCAGAGTCCCAGCTTTAATAATTCCTCTAATTCTGTATTTGCCTACCTTGATGAATATTGAACACTTTTAAAACGACCCTTACTGTATACTTTTCACCTTGAGAAAAGTGCTTTGTAAGCTGTAAAGTAACATATACACATGAATTGCTATTCTTACCTGGTTTGATATGGGCACCTATTTAAATAGTGTTTAAAGCAAAGACTGTTACTCTCAGTGCCTTAGG
Source organism: Pseudocheirus occidentalis (assembly GCA_028646575.1). NCBI lineage: Eukaryota > Metazoa > Chordata > Mammalia > Diprotodontia > Pseudocheiridae > Pseudocheirus > Pseudocheirus occidentalis. Next base: position 356,170,439 of record CM053593.1, read on the forward strand.
CTAAAGCTTACTTCATAACACCTAAGAGGAAGACCATGTGTTGTAAATGTACTTCCATGACCCTAGCCTTCATATAGTTATAAACAAAGGCCCACTTTTGTCCTGTGGGAACTTTGGATTTGTCTTGCATCCTTTGAACAAACTCACATCCCTTCCTTTTCTCACTTTTATGCAAAATTACATGCCATCAATTTCAGGTCACACGCTCCCTACCCTCAAACATTTATATACCCCATAAAATAGAAATTCAGCTCTATTCAGCAAGTCGGGCTTGCTGGACTTAAACTGACCCTCCGAGACTTCCCCTTGTCTCCTCACTGAAGCCCAGGGTGTTCTTGGTTTTCTTCTAGGTTATGGTCTAAAACAGCAGTTCTCAACCTGTGGGTAGTGACCCCTTTGGGGGTCGAACGACCCTGTCACAGGGGTTGCCTAAGACCATCAGAAAACATATATTTCCGATGGTCTTAGGAACCAAGATACCACTCCTCTATCTCTCTCCAGGCGGGTCTGCCCACATGCAGACACACCCACATATGAGTAGTAAAGGAAGGTTGAGAACCACTGGTCTGAAATGTCTTCTGAGCCCTATGACTTCCCAGAGGCATGCGGATGGTCATAACTCACCTTCCAATGAGCTCTTTGAGGTTGAACAATCGTTTTCCTTCTAACAGCCCTCTGAGGCAGGGTGGACAGGGACTCATTAACTTCACTCTTTTTCACATGAGGAACTTGAAGCTGAGAGAGGTTATGGGACCTTCTGTGTTCACACAACTAGGACGTGTCCAAAGGGACTTTGACCTATCTTTCTGGACTCTAGGGCTGTCCCTGTTTCTACTGTATTGCATTGTTTTCAGTGACAAAAGAACAGCGGAAGAACCAGCTTTAAGGCTCCAAAAAACGCTCTGAGAATTGTAGAAGTCTGACCAAAGCATTTTTCTAGCTGAATCTGCTTTTTATTCAGCCCGTGGAGAGTTTCCGATGAACATGCTGAGAGGCTGAATCTCTTTCTCCCGAGATTCAAGGCTAAGCTGTGTCTGTGGGTACTGAAGGAAGGAGGGGGACAGGGAAGAGAGTGACAACAAGAGCCAATAGCGTAGCTTGGGTCCTCTTGGAGCCCTTTGCTTTGGGGGCTTCTTTTGCCTTCTGAGGCTACCTTTATGATTAATTTTTGCTTGTTTTGTTTTTTTTAATCTGTATGGAACTGTTAGGTGAGGAAGGGAACACATTAGATGATTTACCTAGGGCTCTCAGATTCCTTTGGGGAAACCCTGGTGGCATCTGATGTTGCCTCCAGGTACTATTCATTGGCCTCAAAGTCCAGGAGTTTCCTTCTCCCGTTCTAGAGGGTTATGACCTTCTTTGTTATTGCTGTTCATTCCTTTCCCTTAAGCTGCCAGCTTCATGGGGCATTCCACTCTTGTCAGTATAGTGAAGTTAGAAGGGGTCTGTATGTATGTGCTTTTATCTTTGGCTCTCTGTTACCATCCTAATATTCCCTGTCTCCTTGATAATGTATGATTGAGAGTGTGAAGGCTCAAGGTGATGGAATTGTTTCCTGGAGGCCTCTCATGGAGTTCATAAGTCTTTCTTCAGGGGTTTCACACAGTGCTGCTTACCTTGCTCTGCAAACTTAAAGGATGTTTAATTGGGAAAACACCTGAGCTGAGGCTCCTGGGCCATACTGAACTGGAGAGATCTGGGCCACAGCATGGAGGAGACCTTCCCTCGTTGGTGGCACCATGTGTGAATCTTGAGAAGCAGGGCAGTAGACAGTAAGAGGGCTTTGTCCTGTGTGAACTTTAAGAAGTGCTGTCTAAACATCAGTGATCATTATTGTCTGTAGACATCCCTTAAACTGTAATCCAAGCATTTTTGGGAAATTCCTATAGGAACACCTTAACAGCCTACATCCTTAGCATGAGATCATTATCATAATTGAGATTGCTAACTTCCCTGTGGTGGAAAGAAAGGAGAGGTGGCAAAACTCTCTTTGCTGGATGCCTTGATAATGGGAAGCTCCTGACTCCTGTTGGTCCAGGCTCCATGAAAGGAAGGAATGAAATGCAGTGAGTTGATGAGTCCTCTCTGAGCCCTAAGATTTTTGACAAGAGACCTTCTGCCATCTTCCCTGGCAGCCTTTCCGAGACCTCTCACTGAGCTGTGGGAGAGGGGCTCCTTTCTCCCCTCCTTTAAGAGATGGCGATCCAGAAGTAGGATTAGATCGCCTCCAGGTGCCGGGGGTGGGGTGCTCTTTCACCCTAGAACCTTCTCTCTCTCTCATGCTTTCTTTCCTCCTTGCCTCTCTGCAGGAAGTTGACTTCTGAGTGATACAGCTTTTCCCTTTCCTCTCCCCAGTACCTCAACATGCTTAGGACCTGTGAGGGCTACAACGAGATTATCTTCCCCCACTGTTCCTGTGACTCTAGGCGGAAGGGACATGTTATCACAGCCATCAGCATCACGCACTTTAAACTACACGCCTGCACAGAAGAAGGACAGCTTGAGGTGAGAGCTATGCAGAAGGCTGGGGGAAGCAAGGGGAGACATCCCTAGAGACTTCCGTGAGAGTGAGGATGTGTGGTGTGGACTTGATGCCAGAGTCACTGGCCATGCTTGGAGCCCTGTCCAGCCTCTGCCCTGTTCTTCCCTTTCTCTGTCCCCTCTCCCGTTGTGGCCTGACCCAGACCCCGTCCAGCCCAGAACCATCAGCCTTCCTCTGACTGCTTTGCTCTCTGATGTTCAGAACCAGGTAATAGCATTTGAGTGGGATGAGATGCAGCGGTGGGACACGGACGAAGAGGGAATGGCTTTCTGTTTTGAATATGCACGAGGAGAGAAGAAGCCTCGATGGGTTAAAATCTTCACACCGTATGTGAGTGGTCAGAGGGGTTGCATGTTTTGGAAAAGCTGGATGGACATAAAGTTGAGAATCATCTAGCTGAGGAGGGAATAGTCTGGCCCTCAGTACTGGTCTGGGTCGCAGAACCCAGGCTTGCCCTTCAGAGTCCAGCTCCCTTTGCCCCTCTAAGCCCAGAAAAGATGGTAGGTGGAGGCCGTGTCTTCTTCTCAGTCGGCCACAGGGAGGAGCCAGAGAGCCCGAGGTGAGCTGGGCAGTGATCCTCCCATCCTCCCCAGGCGGTGCCCTCCACTGACTTGCCTCTTCTTTGTCCTTCATCCTGAGAGAGTTGGGGGGAGGGTGTGGACACAGGCTCAGGGGCTGGCAGTGAGGGGGTAGTGAATGCCGCTGCTTCTCTTGCAGTTCAATTACATGCACGAGTGCTTCGAGAGGGTGTTCTGCGAACTCAAGTGGAGGAAAGAGGTAACTCAGAGCTCTTCTCATTGGTCTTTGCTGCTTTGAACAGAGGATGGTTGGGGCAGTAGCCTGGCTCCCTGCACTTGCTCCCTCCCTTTCTTCCCCCATCCCCTGTGAGTGTACACTGCAGACAACACACAGCCCAAGGCAGCATTCCAAGAGACGCTTTGGTATGTACTGGGCAGGAATCAGGCTAAACCAGTGAAGCCCTAGCCCAGAAAACAGTGGCAGTCAAGACCCTTCGCTGTCTTTTCTTTTTCTGATCTCTTCTGTCCTCCTCTGCCCCCCTGCCCCCAGTGTGGCCTGTGCCCACGAGAGCTGCACTGAAGGGAGGTGGCTCTGATCAGGAACAGCCTCAGTCAAGATTTCCTGCCTGCTGGACCATGCAGGTGTTTTGTTTCCCTTCTTGCCGTCCTTGTCAGAGCTAGTGCTGGGCATGATCTTCTAGGCATGATCTCCTTCCTTTGTAGCCATTCTGGTTTCTACTGGTCATGCACTCTCCAGAAAGAACTGAAAGGGTTTAGGAAGGACAGCTCAACCTGTGGAATGAAAAGAGGCCGTCTGGAGAGGCCAGCCCTAGCCTTGGGTCTGGCTGTTGATGTGGATGGCATGGGGAGGAGATGTACTCTGTCTGCCCTCCATGCCCCCCCCTCCAAATGTTACCAGCACAGTTTCTGCATCTCGGGTTTTCCATACTGAAAATGTGTGTGGGGCTCCCAAGATTCCCTCATAACCAGGCTTTTTTTTTCTCTTTTTTCCTTTCAGAACATTTTCCAGATGGCCAGGTCACAGCAGAGGGATATGGCCACCTAGCCCCCCCCCCCCACTTCCTCCCCTCCTTCCCCTTCATATGTTCTTTCTCCCCCCTTCCACTCCCTGTGTCAGAGTAACCATTAACACTTACAAAAGAGGAGAAAAAGGAAAAAAAAAGAAAAGTCATTGTATTAAAAAGCCCTAAGCTGAATATTAATAATCCCCTTTGTGAATTTCATGTCTATGGAACTGAGCTGGTAGAAAACAGGATGGTCAGCGTCAGAAGCCAACCAAGTGGTCATATGGAAAGCCAGTACCCCCCCAACCTGCCAGAGGGGCCTCCCACCAACAGACTCTCCTTGGACTCTATTTTTAAAACTGGAACTACGGACTCCATCCATTTGCACTGTTCAAACGTATATATGTATGTATGTAAAAAGAATTATATATATACACAAATTAGCTGCACGTATATACATATATATTTCTTTTTAGATTTCATATTGACGGCAGTACCTTTTTTAGCTTGCATTTTTACACACCTTTCACCAGGTTTCATTACTCTTGTCTCTCTCTCGTTCTTTTTTCCTTTGAAACAAACTTAAAAAAAAAAAAGAAAAAAATTTACAGGGAAAATACCTCTCCTCATGAAGGACTTGAAAAGTTTACAACCTGCTTGGGTTTTTTTTCTTCCTTTATTTGTGTTGGGTGTGGATTCTGACTCGAGGTTTGCCATGGAGTCTCAAAGGCAAGAAGCATGGTCCCTTTTGCCTTCCAAGAGGGTGGAGGGCAGAGAGTTGGGGAGAGGAAGAGGGGTGGCTGCCTGACTAGCAGAGAAGGTTGTTGTCTGGCAGGAGTAGTGTGCTTAATCAGAAGACTTGAGCAAGGCTGCTTCTGGGCTCTGAGAAAGATGCCCCAGCTTCTATATCCTTTTTCTTTACCTTCCCCAGCCAGGTACCATTTCACTTCTCTGCTTCTCTGAGGAGCTTTCCCAGGCTTCACTGGGGTCCTGGGTTATAAGCAGTACAGACGTGAGGTGGGTACTGGAGATTGTTCTGTGTGGCCTGTTTCCTTCAGAACCTAGTCATGCCTTACAGTGGTCAGGTTCCTCTATCCACCCCTCAGAATAATTTTTCCCAGGAGCAGTAATAAGGAATGGTTCTCGACCTGACAGCTTCGGACATGAAACTTGGCTTTGTATGGAGGAAGAAGAGGGAAGTAATGCCCTGTACATAGAAGCACTTCACCCAAGCAGAACATCAACACCCTCTCCAAGTAACGAGTTGTAAAATAGCTTCCTGGGGCAGCGATGTGAGGGAGGGATTTGCTCATGGTTTTAGGAATAATTGACACCCTTGACGCTTTGCTCTGCCAACTGACCCGAGCCTCCACCATTGAGATCAGTTGAGATCCAAGGCAGGAGCTCCATCAGAGACACAGTTGATGACTGGAATTGAGAGACACAGTGGAAAAGGACACCTTTTCCGCCCTGAGGGCCCGCTCTGACTTGTTGGACCCTTGAGACAAACTGGCTGCTTTTGAAGGGGCTCTGTGTGGGCTCTGTTAGAAACACTAAGGGAACATGGAATGTTGCCGTTAGCACTTCTCACAGCCTCTCCTCTCCTCCCTAAAAAAACACTTTAAGGTCACGAGGGGGACTTGGTCAGCTTTATGAAAAGGAAGTCTAACTTGAGGCTATTGGTCTCTCTTGAGCAGGGCTTGCCAAGGGTTTGAAATATATTTTTATGATCTGTATCTCAGAACTGGAAATGTATTTACAGAAAATCGTGCGTCTGCTTCTCTTCCTCTCTTTCCTACCTTGTCTTCCTGACCTCTGCCCGCCTGGTGATTTGGATCTGCATAGAACGCCTCTCCATCCCTGCTAACTCAGGTGAACTTGGAATCAGACTTTGCAGAGCTCAAGAATGTGCTGAAAGTTTAAAGTTGTGAGAAGTGACTCCACATTTGAAGGCTTTTACACAAGACTGACTTTTTCATTTTGGTTTTTAACCAGTTTAGGACTGAGCCAAAAGCTTTGGAAAGAGAATATGCTGGTTTCCTCCTCCAAGCTGCTAGGAGGTTTGGGGCCAGTTTTGTTCACATTTCAAGATGATGGAAATCTGCCCCTCTCTGTCATGGGGAGGGACAGACCAATCAGAGAGTCCTCAAATAGCAAGACTGCTGGCCTCAGAATATCGAGAGAGACATGGTTAATGTCATTTAGATTTGTCTGCCCTCTTTGCATGGTGATAGAACGATCAACACTGGGGAGGAAAAGATGAGGGAGCAATGCCTTCCAGATGATGTACTCTTGATTTTCTTTTCTGTTTCCCCCCATCTCTATATTACGCTGCAGCTGCCATAGTCCTTTCCTGACACTGTACATCCTTTAATGCTTGGGCATTATGGATATACAGTGGAAAGATGCCTATGGATAGATGCCTGGAAGGCTGGATGTGATGGTATGTGGGCAATCCCCTCTCGAAGCTGCATCATGAACGAAGCATCCCATTTGCAGTAGAGAGGAAGAGACCCTCCCACCTTGCCCCCTTTTCTCCCTTCCCCCCCATACCTCAGGCTTCTGATGGCAAAGGTTGACATGGCCCCAGGGTCTTATAGATTAGGAAAATGAGCCCATCTCTCCATGAGCCAGTGTTAGGTCTGACATGCTTCTCCCCCTCATTTGTAGTTCCCTCTACTCCCTTTCCATCCTGGGGTTGGCACAGCCTAAACGTATCCCCCAGTAGAGCCAGCAGGGTCTTCCTGGCCCCTCCTCCTTCCTCCTACTGCCTTTGGCTTAGCTTTGTTTTTGTTCTCTGAGGCAAATGCTGAGAGCTCTGGGGGACTGGGGAAGAGAGCAGACCTGAGCATGCGCCTGCATTTTAGGGAGGTGCCCTTTGGCCAGGTCTCCCGTCTCCCAAAGCCCATCATCTCCAGCTAATCTCTCTGACTTTAATCTTTGCCTAAGCATTTGATAATTTTTTAATGGTCTTAGGCTTTTCTTGTCTCTACTCCTAAATCCCATAGGGAATCAGCTCAGCTACGGTACAGATCTAAGGGTGCCCAAAGGTCCAAAGCCACAAGCCTGGCCTACTTAAGTAACTCTTCTGTTGAGTGGTCCAGGTGAGCCCTGAAGGGCTCACCTCTTCCTCCTTTCAGGTCCGATTCAGCATCTGGAGCAGCAGGCTGGGGTTGGGGCCCCCAGGAGGGCTTTCTTTTTCTGTTCCATCCCCTGAATCCATCAGCTTTGGGGGCCTGGCTCCTGGGCAGCAGTTTTCCCCAGGGGTTCCTTGTCCTGGGTGCTTTGTAGACCTTCAGGAACTTTTGCTGCTGTGGCCACTCTTCTGTTCAGGAGATTGTTCCACCCTAAGGCTGTGGGCTAGGTGGATTGTTAGCATTTGAGGGCCCCCCCCCCAGTACTCCTTTCCATATTCAGTAGCACTTTATCTTGGGGGATGAGGAAGGTGTGGTCTGCATAGAAGAAGATTTTTTACTTTAGCGGTGGGTGTTGGGAGGATAGACTGAGCTCCCTTTTCCCCCAGTCTTCCTGTACCACTTCCTCTATTTCTCCACATCATGCTCCCCCAGTTCCAAGCTTGTCATTTGAGGCCTCACTCATCCCAGGACAGCATCGGCTTGTTCTCCACAGTAATCACTTGGAATGCATGGACAGTTTAGAACTATGGAAAAGAACCCTACAAGGAGAAAGGGAGACTGTAGGGTAGGAGGTTTAGGCCAACTGCTAACATGGAAACCAATGTTGTATCATGTTCCCCTTTTTGAACTTAGAATCTGGTTTCAGCTCTCCCCAGGCCATGCACTCTTTTAATTTATTTGAGAGAAACTCTAATTGTATTTTCACTGCAGTATCTTGTATTTTTTATTTGTGATTTAAGAAATGTGAAGAGAAAACACACAATGGCTAACAGTGTTTCTTTCATTCCTTGTTCTAGAGCTAACCACTCTAAAATTGTTTGGTAATGTCACTTAGTGTAATTAATTGTAACATATTCTTTTAAATAAATTGATTTATTGATGAAAGTGCTCAGCTTGCTGCTGCTTCTTGGAGTTGGGATATGGGCTAAAAGAACCTCAGAGCTAAAGGAATGGGTGGAGACCCTTTGTGACTCTCCAGGGCCTCTGATCAGGACTGACAGGACAGCATTTTGAATGCTGTGGGCCATTTAAAGTCCCTGACTTGTCTCTAGCAGAATTTCCTTTTGAGAATTCATTTTTCCCCACAGGAATTTACTAGAGCTAGTAGAAGAACTTATCTTTTTCAGGTTCCTGCCTTTAGACAGATCTACATGGAAATCATGCCAGAAATTTAGTTTGAAATCTCCAGAGATGGAAACAGGTAAGAGAAGAAAGAAGGGAGGAGATGTAAGTGGGGAAGAAGGGTTTAGGGTTCGCTTGAGTCTCACACAGTTTGGACCTAGGAGTGGCCCACAGAGAAGCAGTGGCAACTCCCCTGTCATCATTTTCCCTAGTTCCCAACCCTTTGGGAATTCTGAAGCCTCTTCTCTAAGGGTGTCTTTTAATGCCAGGGGCCCTAGAATTGAGTCTGGACTTACCATGGGTGAATCAGCCTCTGTGACAGCTCAAGTTCATCTCCAGCCCAAAGGGCTGAGTAAAACAACCTTCCTAGGGCCTCCCCCTCACTGCCCCCCTAATTTGCCTTTACTGCTTAATTTAAGGGGGAAAAGGATACTAGTTTCATGTTTTGTTCATGAATTTGGAGGAGTGATTTCTATATAGAAGAGAAATTCACTCAGACATCAGCACCATTTGTTTGAAATCTGAGTATTGTCTTTCTGGGAAAGTGAAGCAGGGAAATTTTATTTCAAAGATGGCTTCAGCCAGAAGAGGAACACCAGGGGCAGTGGCATGTGGGAATGGCAAGGCTGTAATTCCAGAGAGCCATGTTCAGATATAGTCTCTGACAAGACAATTAGAATTGTTAAGGCCAAGTGAAGTCCCTTAGTCCAAAATTCAGTGATGTAGGGAAGAGTCTTAGGGCAGCTAGGTGGTGTAGTGGATGGAGCACTGGCCCTGGAGTCAGGAAGACAAGTTCAAATCCATCCTCAGACACTAGTTGTGTGACCCTGGGCAAGTCACGTAATTCTGATTGTCTAAAAAAAAAAAAAAAGAATCTTAAGATCATTTTAGAACTGGATGGGACCTGAGTAGCCTTTGTAGTCCAGCCCTTCTCCAAAAAGAGATCCATATAACTCAGCCTCCATCATCTGCCTGAAAATGTCCAGTGAGGAGAGAAGCCACTCTGTCCTGAAGCCTCTCATTTTTCAGCAGCTCTAAATATTGGGGTTATTCCTGACATCAAACCTAAATTTGTCTCTGCAGCATCTGCTTTGCTCCTACTTATTCCTTCCAGGGGCAGATGAGAACAATCCCTCTTCCTCACAACATCCCTTCAAATACTTGAAGACAGCTATCCTGTCCCCTAAGCCTTTTCTTTACCTGGTTAAACATCTCCAGTTACTTATTAAGCATGGATCATGCCAAGCGCTGCTACCAGAAGCCTGAATTGGGATGGAAAGGTGCAAGGTTCTCTTTTCTTCTGGGCACTTTCCAGCCTTTCAGTGCCTTTTGCTAAACTGTGGCCCTCAGGGCTGAACACAAGACACCAGATATGGTCTGATGAGAGTGCAGGAAGTCTATCAGAACTGTTGGCTAATTCCCGGAAGCTTTGCCTCTCAATGTAACTTGGCCACACTGTTGACTCATAGTTATCTTGTAACCTGTTACAGTTGAGATTTTTGGTCTAATTATGTCTTCTCCATTGTGGACTTCTGAAATCAATTTTTTTGAACCCAAGAGTGAGAGTTGATATTTATTCCTATTCCATTTCATCTTAATGGATTTAGGTGAATGCTTAAACCTGTGGAGATTTGTTTGGGATCCTAATTCATCCCATGTGTGAGCTATCCCTTGCAGCTTTGCATATATGATCAATATGCCTTTTTTTTCCTCTAAGACTGACAAAAAGGTTATTCAGCAGAAAGCCATGCACATATGGGGACTTCATTCCAAATTGACATCAAATCATTAATAAGTACTTTTCAAGACTGACCATTCAACCAATTCCTAATCATCTAATTTTGGCCAGTCCACATTTCTCCTTTTACCTGAGAAAAATGTAAGAGACTTTATTATATGCTTTGCTAAAAATCTAGGAAAACTGTACCTGCAACATTTTTCCTGATAGACCAGGTTTATAACCCTATCCAAAAAAGGAAGTAAGTTTCATCCAGCATAACCTGTCCCCGTTCCCCGCCCCCCTTTCCTCGGAGACAGTTGGAGTTAGGTGACTTTCCTGAGGTCACACAGCTAGTATCTGAGGGCAAAATTTGAACTCGGCTTCTCCTGCCTCTGGGGCCAGTGCTCTCTATACCACCTAGCTGCCCCTAGCATGACCTGTTCTTGATGAAGCCTCGATTGCTCTGTGATTTTTCTAGATTTTTATTAGTAATCTACTTAATAATCTGTTCAGGAATCTTGCCAGGAATCAAAGACAAGCTCACTGACCTTTAAGGTACAGATTCTCTTCTCTTACTTCGAAGTTGGGAAACATTTTCCTTTTTCTAGACCTGCAGCATTTTCTGAAGTCTTTTCAAATATCATACTAAGAACCAGCAATAATGTCCTCCAGCTACCTAAGGATGCAGTTCATGTAGGGGCATTGACTTGACCTTGTCGAGGGTGACTAAGCACTCTCTTCCCATTTTTTTGTTTTGATTATCATTAGGTGCTTAGGAAAACAGTTACACATGATCATATTAAAAGACACCTGAACCCACATGATTTATCAATACGTGCCCCAAAAGCCTTTAACAAAGCACAACATTCATTTGTGCTAAAAACAGACGAAGCACAGGGACTAGAGGAACTGTCCTTAACACAATGAAAATGTATACCTCAAATAAAAAACTAGTATTCAGTGGGAAACACTAGAAATTTTCCTAGTAAATTCAGAGTAAAGCAGGAATATACTTCCTTTCCCTCCAGTTATTTGACAGTGTTCTAGAAATGCTGATAAATAAAAGGAATAGAAATAAATAAGAGACAAAATCATTCCTATTTGCTGGAAATGTGATGATTCGCCTAGAAAATTGGCAAACTAAGAAGATCCCTTCAGTAAAGAAGCAGTATGCAAAATTAACTCACAAAAAGCAACAGAATGTTTACGTATCAATAACATAGTCAAGAGGAAATAATAGAAAGTTCCAAACAAAACTACAAATGCATAAAGCATCTAAGAGTTAGTCTACCAAGGCACACTCAAAATACATTTACAAAGAGCAATTTAAATAACAACACATTCAGAGTGCGTGGCTAGGCTGCACCAATGTAATAAAAGTGATTATACTACTTAATTTATTGATGTGCCAATCTACCCAGGATCCACCGGCACCTCCCCACCCTGGATAACTCATTCATGCCTTCTTGCTGATTCACCCCACACTGGGTGACTTCCTTCAGTTTCTCCAAGTATTACAAAGACCAGCGTCACACACTGGCTGTCTTGTTCTTGCCTTGTGACCAACCCATGTTTTAGTCTTCTACCCCCATATTTCCTTGTTATTTGCTTCAGCCTTCCCACGTGTGTCTCTCCAATGCCCTCTGACACAGCCACACAATACCATGGGTGGATTATTGGTATTAAAAACATGAGCTTTCGTTTCTGGGAGAAGTTTGGGTCATTAAAGGAGCTTTGCAATTTCTTCAAGTAATCTGCCTAACTCTTTCCTCCTGTTTAATGGTTCATTTGTAGTGCTGGTCATTGTGTGTGTGTTGGTCATTATAGATATATACACATACACATATGTGTGTATGTATTGATATATACACATATACGTGTGTTGGTATAGCTGTTGCTGTTGTTTTCAGCCATGTCTGACTCTTCATGACCCCATTTGGGGTTTTCTTGGCAAAGATACTGGAGTGGTTTACTATTTCCTTCTGTGGCTGACTTTACAGATGAGGAAACTGATGCAAACAGGGGTAAGTGACTTGCCTAGGGTCACACAGTATCTGAGGCCAAATTTGAACTTACAAAGAAGAGTCTTCCTGACTCCAGGCTCAGCGCTCTATCTACTGTGATATCTAATGTGCTCTCGCTCGCTCTGTCTCTGTCTCTCTCTGTCTCTGTCTCTCTCTATCTCTCTCTCTTTCTCTCTCTCTCCCCCCCTCTGTCTTTACCCCTCTCTTTTTCTCCCTCTCTAATATACATATATATACACATGTATACACATATATGCATAAATATACAGATATGTGTATATATACAGAGAAGTAGATGAACAATGGATAGAGCTGTTTATGTACTCAGAAGCAAGCTCTGTAGATTGTCCTTCTGCTTGCATGTCACCATCTGCACAAGTAATTTTTCATCCAATCGGTTTTCCTCTTTGGTCAGTCCAAACTCTTTTGAATTGTTATGAGTTTCATCTAGAAAGTTCTTCAATGTTTTGAAATGATGCACTAGCCCTCTTTCATCAGACAGGAGGATCTGGAGCCCTTACTAGATTCTGTAGAGAACCTGTCTTCAGTGCAGACTCAGCCTTGCTTCTTCTCAATAATAATGATGAACTGCCTTGGTTTCTTCACCTACAAAATGGACATAACACATTTCTTAGGGTTGTCAGCAAAGTGCTTGCAAAACATAAAAAGCTCTATATAAAGGTGGTTACACAATTACACAAGTATATGATTATTTCAATTTATAAAGCCCTTTAAGCTTGGCAAAATACTGTCCACTCAGCAATCCCAACAGCAATATTGTTCTAAGAACAACTGTGAGCAACTTATATTGCTCAATATTATATATATTATAATGTAACATTATTAATAATAATAAAGTAGATTACATAATACAATATTCTGAATACTCAAATCAAGTACTAAGGACCTATGAAGAAAGATGCTATCTGCCTCCAGAGAAAGAACTGATGCATACAAGCACATGTAGTGTGGTTTTACATTTATATATATACTTGTGTCTAGTGGTAGCCTTCTCTAGGATGGGGTGGTGAGGGAGGGAGAACAAGAAAGTGCACATCAGAGAACAATAAAAAAAACTTAGAAGGAAACACAGAAAATCAGGGGAGCTTTGAAAATTATGTATAGTGTGTATTACATAGTTTTTCCCCAAAAAGTAAACCGTGAAATGGAAATTCATGGTTTTATGTTGAATCCTCCTATATTGTGCTGTGTACATGGAAATTTTATTTTTTTGGTCTTTTTGTATTTGTTTCAAATGAATAAAAACATTAAAAAAAATTAGCATGATGAAAAATGCCACCCACTGTCAGAGAAAGAATCCATTAACTGAGTGCAAATTGGAGCATATTTTTGTCACTATATATTTCTCTTTTTTTTTGCAGCATGGCTAATATGGAAATGCTTTGCAGAACTTCACATATATAATAATTGTTATGTTGCTTGCCTTCTCAATGGGTGAGGGTAGGGAGAGAAAAAATTTAGAATTCAAAAATTTTTTAAAAGAATGGTAAAAATAAATAATTTTTAAAAGTTGGTTAGGTAAGGAGACAGCTATGTGGCTCAGTGTTGGGCCTGCAAGAAGTCTTGAGTTCAAATCCAGCCTCAGACATTAGCTGTGTGACCCTAGGCAAGTCACTTAACCCTCTTGGCTTCAATTTCCTCATCTGTCAAATGAGCTGGTGAAGGAAATGTCAAACCACTCCAGCAGCTTTTCCAAGGAAACCTCAGAGTATTAGGGTGCTTTGGTCTTTGGGGTCTCAAAGAATTGGGAATTATTGAACAATTGGTCACACCTATGCGAGCTAAGTCTTTCAGGGAGGACTAAAGCAAGGATTCCTAAGGGGGTTGGATTTTATGACCTTTATGGTCCCTTTCAACTCCAGCTCTATGATTCTGAGTCCTGTTTTCTTTTATTGAAAAGCTTATGTGAATTGCCACCCATTCAGTAAACTCAGTTCCAAGGAAGTTTCTCTTCTATCATCTAGACCTGTGGTTCTCAACCTTCCTAATGCCGTGACCCTTTAATACAGTTCCTCATGTTCTGATGACCCCCAATCATAAAGTTATTTTCATTGCTACTTTGTAACTGTAATTAGCTACTGTTATGAATCGTAATGTAAATATCTGATATGCAGGATGCATTTTCATTATTACAAATTGAACAACCCACAGGTTGAGAATCGCTGATCTGTACACTACCATTGGTATTTATAGTGTGTTAGCTGGGCATTTCTCAGATGATGGTATTCATTTTGAACTCTCATTGGGCAAGGGCAACACAGTATTTTTTCGTAGTTTACCCTCCCCGCCCTCATTTCTTGAAATCTTTTAGGCCGCTAGATGCAAGGGGTGTTAACAGTAACAGTGTGACAGCTAAAAACAGCTTTTAAAAAAAAAGGAAAGCTAGTAATGATGGCCGCTAGGTGGCGCCATAGTTCACAGAGTGCTGGAGCTGGAATTCCCCAAGGTCCCTGTTGAAATCTAACCTCAGATAATGGCTGTGTGACCCTAAGCAAGTCACTTAATCTTTCTGCCTTAATTTCCTACTAAGGTCATTGTGAGGACAAATCGAGATATTTATAAAAAAGACTTTGTAGATCTTAAGGTGCTATATTATTATTTTATTAAGGTGCTAGTTATGATTTTTAATAAATGGATATTTATAAATAAAAATAATTTAAAAAAATTTTTAAGTTAAATTTAAAAATGGATATTTATAAATTTTAAAAAATGATTTAATCCTCTATGAAGCTTCCCATCTCTAGCCAGGTTCTAGGTCCTCTAGAGAGACCCTAGGTCCAGAGCTGGGCCCCAAGGGAGCATTACTTCTCTGGATGCCCCCATCTCTCCCCCATGCTCACCCCTCATCACCTTTAGTGTGTACTCTTGTAATAGTTTTGGGGGTGGGTCTCTCCCTTCAAGATATTCTCCACTTAGCTGCCAAAGAGATTTTCCTAAATAAAGGTCTGACCATGTTACCTCCTCAGTAATCTCCGGTAGTTCCCTATCATCACCAGGATCAAATGCACAGCCCTCTATTTGGCGTTCAAAGTCCCTCCTAACCCAGCCCATCCCTCTCCTTTTCCTTCTTTCGTCTAACTTCCCCCTTCCACCCAGACACACTGATCTGGCTGCAGCATATGCCGACTCCAGGCCTGTTCTCTGGCTCTCCCTGGTACCCAGAATGCTCTCCTTCCTTGACTCGGTCTCCTGGCTTCTCCACTTTTCACCGGATCTTTAGCTAAAATTCCACCTTCCACAGGCAGTCTGTCCCAATCCTTCCTCATTTCCTCTGTTGGTTATTTCTGATTTGTCCTGTAGGTAGCTTGCTTGTACAAATGTGTTTGCATGTTGTGCCCCCTACTAGACTGTGGGCTCCTGGTGAGCAGGGACTGTCTTTGATCTTTGAATCCCTAATGCTTAGCATGATGCTTGGGCACACAGTAGGTGTTTAATACTCATTTATTGACTGATCTCCATGGCCAGGTTCTTTCTCCAACAAATTGCCCTGTTCTTCTACTGCACCGTAGCCCCTCAGAGGAGAAAGGATGGTGTCTTGGTCTCTTTTGCTGCCTAGCAGAGAAGCCTGACGTGTTGTCAGTGCTCACTAATAACCAACCAAGAAGCAACAACAGTGACGATTTGATATGGCTCTTGGAAGTCTTCAGAGGGCTTCCCATGCATGCATCATCTCAGTGTGAAACAGGGACTTAGAGGGACTTTACATACATTGTTGAATGAATGATGAATCTCCCCAACCCATTCTTTCCTTGGGTAAGTTTGGCTACAAGATGCAGTGATGCAGAGAAAACAGCAGTGGGTGATGGGATGAAAAATCTCACTTTATCTGGTTGTGGGGACCGTGTGTTGGAAAAGGGTGTCTGATTCCTGTCAGAGCGGTAAGTGAGCGAGGGATTTAAATCAGCAGTGAGGAACCTGCAGCCTCGAGGCCACCTGTGGCCCTTCTAGGTTCTCAGGTTCGGTCCTTTGAATCCAAGCTTCACAGAACAAATCCCCTTAGTAAAAGGATCTATTCTGTAAAACTTGGACGCAGTCAAAGGTCACACTCAAGGACCCAAAAGGCCACATGTGGCCTCAGGGCCCACCCTTGGTTTAAGATGCTCTTGTGTTATTGGGATGGGCAAGATGCAATACTGGAGAAGGGAACTCTCCCTTCTTCTCTGTCCCCTTCCATCCCCAGTGAAGAACTTATCAGTCACTGATTTATCCTGAGAAATGCCTTTTGCCTCTAAAGCTGACATGTGCCCAGCTTTCCATTCCTAGCTGGGGGGGCAGGGATGGGTTGACGGGGATGCTTTGGGATCTTAATGAAGCTGTGTAGCCAAATGCTTTATTCGATCAAGAATGATCTAACAGACATAGTCTCCAAAGGCTCTGGCCCAGAGCCGCCTTCTTGTTGAGTGATTTTCCTGTCTTGTTTGACTCTTTATGACCCCATTTGGAGTTTTCTTGACAAAGATACAGGAGTGCTTTGCCATTTCCTTCTCCAGCTCATTTGACGGATGAGGAAACTGAAGCAAACAGGGTTAAATGACTTGCCCAGGTCACACAACTAGTCAGTATCTGAGACTGGATTTGAACTCAACTCTTCCTGAGTCCAAGCCTGGTACTCTAAGCACTATGGTGCCACCTAGTCACCTTAAGAGCCTGATCAGTTCCAGCTTCCTGTGACTTCTGGCTCCTTAGGGGGGACTTGCTTTTGGCCTCAGAGCTTTCACTACTGTTTGAACCTTCTCTGGTCAGTGAACTCCAATTCAAGGTCCTGAGACTTCTACATCTCCGTGGCTCCCTGAACCAGCGTGACTCCTTGGCTTCTGAATCTGCACCAACTGGAGTCAGGAAGACCCAAGTTCAAATCTGAACTTAGACACCTGATATCTGTGTGATCCTGGCTAAGTCACTTAACCGATGTCTGTGTCAGTTTCCCCATCTGTCTAATGAGGGTAATAGTAGCACCCCCCTCTCAGACTGGTTGTGGGGAACAAATGATATAATGACTGTAACGTGCTCAGCACAGCTCCTGGCCATCGTAAGCGCTATGTAAATGTTGGCTATTATTACTCATTGCTTTTATGATAACGGCTGGTTTCCTCATTCTGGCATCAATACATTTTCTCTTTCCCTTACAATTCTTGTCATAAAAGATAGTAGATTTAGAGCCAGAAGAGACTGTAGGAATTAGATCAGCCCCTTTATTTTACTTTTGAGAAAACCGAGGCCCACAGATAGTCGGTGACTTGCCTTGAGTCACCAAGGGATCAGCTGCCTGGGATGGGGTTGGAACTTGTCTTTCCAACTCCAAGACAAGCATTCTGCCCACAAAGACACCATGGTGCCTGCTTCCTAGGGTTTATTTATAAGGGAAAGGAGGACATATAAATTCAGAGAAAATTCAAAAATATTTAACACGTCTAATATGATAGCCGTTCTTTTTGCAATAGCAAAGAACTGGAAGCTAAAAGGGAGGGGGTGCCGATCAACTGGGGAATGACTGAACAAATTATGGTGGATGAATCTAATGGAGGAACACTGTGATGCTGCAAGAAGTGACAGCAGGGAAGGTTTCAGAGAAAACTGGGGAGACTTAGAAGAACTGATGCAGAGTGAAGTGAACAGGAACCAAGAGGACAATTTATACAAGGACAGTAAAGGTAAATAACTTTGAAAAACGGAACTGATTAACGTGATAACCAACCATGCTCCTGGGACAGATAAAGAAACATTCTATCTACCTCCTAATAGAGAGATGATGGATACAAGATGTCCTTCTAACACAAACATTTTGGGACACCAGCCAGTGGGGGACCTTATTTTGATTGAATATACATACTTGTTACAGTGGTTTTCCTTCTTTTCTTTTTTCACTCCATAGGTGAGGTGAGAGGGAGAGAAAATAGATGCTTATTCATTTTTTTAAAAGTTTACAACAATCCAGATTTCTAATATGTAGGACGAGGTAACAAAGACTCCATGCAGGAGAAAATTAGCCAGTCCATAGTAAATGATTAAGCCATTTTATTTATCTAGATCATTTCCTAGCCTCAATTTGGAGGCAGAGAAAATGCTTTCCTCAAGGCCTCCAGAGAGACAGGTACCTTCTTGCTCTGTATTTTAGAATTCACCCACAAGGGCTCTCTAGAATGAACTGCCCCTTCATGTCTAAACTCTAAGGCTCCTTCTCAGCTCATGACAAAACTGCCTTCTTGTGGGGAGGCAATGACCCACTGGCTTGACCAACCCTCTCCTACACAGACACCACCCCACATCACATATGGCACCACGGAAGATGCCAGGAAAAACAGACAGGTGGCATCTCCATCACCTCAGAACACCAGAGGGTCTCTGGTCTCAAATATTAGTGGATGTTTCAGTCTAAAGAACTTGGAGATCATTTAGTCCACATGAGAAAACAAGCCCAGAGAAATGAGTTACTTGGGATGACTCAAGTGATTCACATATGGAGCTAAGAGGCTAGTCCAGTTTTACCCAATTCCAGTTGGGTGCATGCTCCATGACACCACCACTGAATATGATTGTTCTCTGAGGCCAGCTCTGCCGTTCATTCACACAGTGCAGTTTCCTCCCTCTAGGAAACAAGGTTCTGGATGAAAACCAACATGACCCTTCTTTTCTTGGGACATACCTGCATTTCCAAGAAGGGATACTCTCACATGGAGCCTCTCTCAACGCTTCTGAAGCTTCTGCTCTCACGGACACTTGGGGACCCCTAACGCTAACTGGCACTAGCAGTTAAAGAAGTCTATGCCTGTGCTGAGTCATACCCTGCTGTTTCTTACTCCTACTTCTTGGGTTAAGACAAATGTAATTAAAGCCCAGGGTAGTTCTTGGCCCATCCCCTCTCTCTCCCCTGCCCCGGCCACATGGTGAGTACCCACACAGCTTATATCCCACATGACCAGTCGTCACTACACCCACCCACGTACTTACCCACGAGTCTCGGGTCTCACACGCCACAAAAATTCAGCAAATACTTCATACACCTACACACACACACTCACGTAGGTCATACCCAGCCCAGACTCCAGGGTAGGCAGCTTTATGTCTCTGAATTTTCCCCTTGTCTAGCTTCTGTCTCTCCCATCTTGTCCTGATCCTCCTCCCCTCAAAAACAAACAAAAGACCCTTTCCCTCTCATTTTGGAGTGTATCTAGAGTGGGGGAGATGGCGATTGTCCCCTCCAGGGCTTAAAAAATGATTTCCTTTGGACCCTGTTATATATACCAAGCCAAGGCCCCATGAACAAGTCGAGGAGAAAATGGCTAGAGCCTTAACTAGGCATGGCCAGGAAGGTGGCTGCCTTGGGACAGGGTCTGTGCAGTGCGGGGAGGAGGACAGAGATTCTCTAGGTTTGGAGGCTTTCCTACTCAGCAGCCTGAGAACCTGGTGTCCCGGGTTATCCTTGGAGTTCAGCTGTCCTGACTCTCATGCTCCATCTGGCCCCAAACACTAATGCACCATAGAAAGGAAACATGGAACCACTCCGAGGATTCGGTAGCATTTCCAGCACCTTCCTTAGAATGAAACAGGAACAATTCATCCATCCGAAGGCAGGAAATAGAAATCCAGAATGGCCAAGGCCCCTCGGAGTCCATTGGGTAGAAATGAAATCGCTAATATTTCTGGAGCCACGTTAAGGGTTGCAAAGTGTTTTTGTATAGCATCTCACCCGGTCTTCACAACAACCTGGTGGGCTAGCTGCTGCTATTACCCCCTTTATAGATGGGAAAACTGAGGCCACCAGGCTAAGGAATTTACCCTAAGGTCACACAGCTAACAAGTGTCTAAGGAGAGATCTGAACTCCATGACTCCATGACTCCAAATCTCCAAGTGGACTGGAGTCTATATGGAGTCCGCCACACTCCTCCCTTCTTTTGGCTTTACGGAGAGCTCCAGCTTTGAACCTTGACGAGAGGGGAATAGGGAAAAGAAGGAATGAAAGTTGGGAGAAGAGGCCGGAGAAGTCCCCACAAGGAGGGGATCCCCAGGCCTGGGAGGCCTCCATTGACACTCCTCAATCTCCCTTGCTCCCGTCACTCATCTTCCCCACAGCTGACCTGCCAAGCACTACTCTTTTTGGACACTTTTAAAGTTTTTTTCTTTATTTAGACAGAAAAAAATCAACTTATTAAAAGTAAAATGCAATAAATAAATAAGTTAAGCATTGAGAACTGTTTGAAATTTAGACTCCCCAGGCTCCCCTTCCCATCCCCTCCCCAGTCCACCCCATCCCTTCCCCTAAAACCTTTTCCTAAAGAAAATGACCAGGTAATAAACCCCTCCAACCCTCCCCCTTTTCCCACCCACACCCCTTGCCCACCCCTAACCTTCAAACCAAAGAGAAAAAATTAAGAAAGAAAAAAATCCACGGGGAACATTGTCTAAACTCCCAGAAAGAGAGATGGCAGCGTCTGGGCCTGGCTGGCTACCGCACCAATGTGGTATTTACAAGAAAGGGATCAGCAGAGACTGTAAACATTATTTGGGGGAGGGGAGGTCTTTTCTCTTGGGGAAAGGTCTCTGTGGCTGAGCAGGAGATGGGCAGCCCCAGAGGGGGACTTGGGGAGGCAGTGAGCTTTAGGGCCTGACAGCCCAAGTACAGGAATGTCCTAGCTCTAGTAGGGGCAGAGGAGTGAGGAGAGAGAGCTGCTGGGAGACCCCCCCCCAGAGTGGAGGAGAGGCTAGGAATGGGGGGATCAGAGTCCCCTGATCCTCTCCTGGGGGCCTGCACAGTTCAAGAGACAGAAGAAGTCTCCCAATGGGGAGGGGAGGGAGAAGACTGGGCACTGGAGGCGCCGGGCACAAGTACCACTCCTTGGTAGGAAAAAGAGATGCCCTACAACACTTGGAGCTGGGCCCTTTGTTCCCACTCTGCAGCCTTTGTGAGGTCCAACAGGTACCGGGGAGGAGGTGAGCACCCAAGTGAACTACAGGGGCTCAGTCATGTCATTCCCCTCAAGACTGTGGTAGGCATCAGGGGAGAAGAAAGTTGGTTTGTGAGGAGGGGTGAGGCTAAGTGGAGGTGTCTGTCCTGTTTTCCCAGGACTCATGAAGCAGCTGTCCCCAGGGGGCCCAGCCAAGGGCCAGAGCAGATGTGCAGATAGGGCTGGGGGGTGGTCAGTGGGGGAGGAGGGGATAGGGGAATACCCCCTTCCTCTGGCATCTCCAGACCTGTGAATGAAGGAAACATCTGTGAGGGGGAAGAAGCCTGGTGAAGGGATGAAGGGGGAGTGGTTAGGGGAGAGGCATATGGGAGTGGATGAAAGGAGCTCAAAATCTGTGGTACCCAAGGGAGGAAGGGAACTCTCAGTCCAAAGGGGCCTAGACTCAAAGGGAAGGCTTAGGTGAGGTGGGGGGGAAGGAGCCAAATGAAGGAAAAGAAGCTACAAGAAACCACAAGAGATTAGCGAGAACAAATTCAAACAGCAAATGGGGAAGACTGAGAGTTCGGGGCAGAGAGAGAGGGACAGAGAGAGAGAGAGACAGAGACAGAGAGCCAGAGAGAGACAGAGAGAGGGAGAAACAGAGAGAGAGGATTGGAGGCCAAAGAGATGGGAGGATAGAAGAGAGACAGCACTCAATGGCGGGGTGCAGTGGAAGAGACAAGGGATTGTGGCTCTGGGGTAGTAATAAGAGTCCAAGAAAGACACAGAGGGAGAGGAGCCCGCTGTAGGGGGGAGCAGGAGGAGGCCAGGTTGGGGGATCCTGGGGAACTGGGCTGGGGGCAAGGGTTTCCAGGGGAGAAACCACTCCTGGCCCAGCTCCCTGGCTTGTTTCCTCAGTTTTTATGAAAGGAAGTCACAGAGCGAGAGAGAAATGAACAGAACACAGACCACGATCACCACTGTCTGATCAAACACGGCCCGCGTGCTGCCCCCCAGCCCTCACACTGGGTTGGGGGGGGCATCCTCCCCCCACTTCCGCGGCCCCGCCCCAAAATAACAAACATTCGGCTCCAAAGACAACACGCTCGTTCCATGCGACTTACAGGGGCCCGGAGCAGGGGTCCGGGATGGGGGCGTCGGCCGACTTTGGACACGGGCCCTGGGCTGGGGGCCCCCAGGGTGGGGGGAAGTTAAGCAGCCGGGAGTGGGGGGGAAAGGGGGAAAAACAGAAAGTGTAGGTATCGTTCTTGGGTTGTGCATTTTAGGGGACTTTGTCCAAGGGAGATAAACAATAAAAAAATACAACCAAGTTTTGTGTCCCTGTGACCCTGAGGTCAGGCTGATAGCTGCTGACAGGAAAATAGAGACCCCGGGATAATGGAATCCATGATAATCCAAGCCGTGGACATCCTCCATCTAAACCAGAACTGCTCCCAGGGATGCTGAGAGCTGGGGCTCGGCCTCCTCTCTCTGCACTGCTCCCCTCAGATTCCCCACTTCCCCCCTGACCCCGACCTCCACCCTTCACCCCCCTCCCCCCTCCTGCTGACTAGGGAAAAGGGGAGACACTGAAGGGGAAAGGCAGGGGGTGTCCTGGAGCCCACCTGGAGTGCTACTAGACGGCCCATCTACCCCCAAATCCTGACTCCCTTACTCCTCTCTAATCCAAAGTAGAACCAGGAGAGAGGTACACACAGACACGTGGACACACAGACACCAGACACCAGGGGGCCAAGGGAGGACACAGACAAGGACAGATACAGCTCTGGAGGCCACAGCCCCAGAAGCAATTTATTTGTGTGAGAGAGAAGAAGGGCGTGTGTGTGGGGACACTGTGCTAAGAGGTTAGGGGGAGATGGAAGGAAGACAAGGAGATGAAAGGGGATTGCCCCATATTGCTCTCCTGGGAGTCTGGAACATAGGGACACAGAGGATAAATGGAGGAGAGGAGGAAGGTGATGGCCAATGGGCCATGGTAGGGAATGGCCCTGGGACTGGAGGACATGATAATGAAGAGAAGGATGGAGAAGGGAGGAGAACCCACCTGCTGCCCCTCAGTATGGTCGGTTGGCATCCTTGGGCCGCTTGAGCTGGACTTTGAGGCGTTTCATGCCGATCTGGAAGCCATTCATGGCCTGAATGGCAGCCTGGGCGCTGGCTGGATTGTCGAAGCTCACGAAGCCTGAAGGGAGGCATGGGGATGGTTGAGGCCCTTTAGACTCAACTAAAAATCCCACTCGACAAATGCGCCTACTATGTGCATGTGCAAGCAATTGTGGACAACAAAAAAGACAGTTCAGCAGACTTGGTCACAAATCTTGCTTCTGACACATCCTATTTGTGTCTTTCTCAGAAACCTCTCTAAGCCTAGAGGTTACACAATTATTGCTAAGCCCTTGGTCTAGAGAGTTTCTTGTCAGAAATTTCCTACACCAAGGAAGTCACAGGTCTGGACCAAGGGACTGGGTCAAACTCCAGGGAGACAAAGACAAAAGGCAAAATCATTCCTGCCCTCCACACCTGCAATGTATGGAGGGGGGTAAGACACAGCCATCCCCAAGTCTAACTGTGTCACCACCCTTCTGCATGTGGGCCCTCCCATAGTTTCCTGACCAGTCTCTACCGTCTCCGCTCCAGCTCCGGCATAACTGCCCAAGTGATGTTCCTGCAGTAGCATCTGGCCAGGTTAATTTATCCTGTGACTACCAATTACTCCCTAGGACAAATAAATGCCTCTGTCTGGCATCTTGGTCCTCATTGACCTCCCCGATCTGTCTTTTTTACGAGTCACCCCTTCATGCACCCCCTGTCTGGACAAACTGAGCCTCCTGCATCTGTGACTTGGTGCCAGCTGCCCCACCCCGAGTCAGGAGCCTCAGGCTTCTGAGCTGTCTGCACACTCAGCTCACATCTCCCCTCTTTTGGGACCCTTCCTCATGAATTCTGTGGGTTTATTTTGAATATATGTGGTATGCACTTTCATGCCTATCTTATGATAGAATGGAAGCTGCGAGCAGGGGCAAGCCTAGTACCTAGGCATGGTAACTGCCCCCTAGTGGTTACTTAAAACACATTTGTTTACTGACCAGCACTTGGCCAGGCTGGTCCTCAGATACTGAGACCTACTGGGGGGACCAGTAGACACAGCCATAGCAGACACTAGCCTGAGATTTAGGCACCAGGGAGGACGTAAGGACAAAAGTGCTCCTGAGTACTCTAAGAAAATCTGGGGAAGGAGGAGAGCACTTTGGGTCGGAGCCCTCAGGGACGAGCCAGACTGCCTCTTCCAGGGAATCCTCCTGGATTTCAAAGGAAAGGAAAGGCCAAGTTTCTCTGCACTACTGACCCTACCCCCCACAGGAGAATTCATAACTGAAAGGGAGCTTGCATTTTATCTAGGCCAACTTACGACACAGGACAGGCAAATTCCCTCTACCGTAACCCAGAGAGATCATTCACCCGACTGCCTCGGCTCAGTCTCCAGCTGGTCCATTCCACTATTGGTTATACTATTTTTTAAAATAAGCCTCCATTTATAGAATGCCTACAAAGTTGAAGAGTGCTTTCCACACAACAACCCCATCAAGTATGTAATGAACACACTATCCTTCCCATTGTTGGGATGAGACAGAGGCAGGCCCCAGAGAAGAAGGGATCTGGCCCAGGTGCTGAGCACCAGCCAGAAGGCGAATCCGACTCCTGGGCTCCAAGGCCACCTCTGTTTCCACCACGTTATGCTATTAGAAATGGATTTCCCATTCTCCATCAAAACTGTGCCTTCCTCCAGCACAACAAAGAAGAAAGGCCCCTCTCGTGTGCAGTGCATTCCACCAAACAGCGCAGTCTACTGTAGGACGAGTAGTAAGCGCTCAGAGGCAGCTGTCACGGCCCTGGGCCCTGGGCCCTGGGCCCTCGCTGTCTTTGCTGCAGGCCTGACCCAGGCCCTTCTTTCAGCTCTTCTCTCATGCTCAGCTTCCGTGCCCCCACCCAGCAGGACTGCTCAGCCCCTACACAAACCAGGCCCGGCCCTTGCGTGGGAAGGAGGAGACGGAGCCAGGGGGATCTTTGGGGTGGACAGGCTCAAGGGAGAGTGGTCCTTACCAAAACATTTACTCTGATTAGTGGCCCGGTCGACAAAGACCTTGGCAGATATGACATGGCCAAAGGGAACAAACATCTGAAGGATCTCAGAGTCAGTGAACTCCTGGGGCAGGTGATAGATGAAGATGTTGCAGCCATCAGGGCCTGGGGAGTTGGAGAGAGGGAGACAGTGACAGAGCAATGGAGAGAGAGAGAGAGACAAAGAGAGACAGAGACAGAGAGAAAGAGAGAGATGTGAGGCAGAGAGGGAGACGTGAGAGGCAGAGAAGAATGACAGAGATGGCTGAAGCAGGCCAGAGCCTAGAGGTAACCCTTTCCCCCCAACTTAATGCAGGACAGGGTCTCAGCAGCACATTTCCCTACTCTCCTCTTCAGATATCTGGGCCCCACACTCCCCAGCAGTAAGATCCTATGTCTGCAGCTCCCCCTGCCTGGACCCCCCATGTTCCCATTCCCCAAATGCCCCACCCAAAGATACCTTCTCGCTGCTGCTGCTGCTGTTGCTGCTGCTGGGGGGGTGGAGGGGGCTGCTGGGCGACCAGGGCTGGAGGCTGAGGGAAGGCGGGCGTCACCAGGCTGTAGGCTGCTGGGTAGGCTGCTGGGGGGATGTGGGAGGGGAGGGGAGAGAGAGCCAATGGGGCTCTCTCTGAGCCATCGCCAGCCTTCCCCCCCACCTCCCCCCAGTCTCTCTAGAACTGAGAGATGTGAGGAGGAGCCGGCCTTCAGTCTCCTTGGGTCAATCGCCCCTGCCACAGAGCTATCTAGCATCATTTCTAGCCTGCAGAGATTTCTGCTTTTCAGTGGAAAGAGAAAATGATGTCCTCAGCTCCCACCAAACCAGAAGCTGCTTTTACTGGGTCCCTTCCCTTGGGCTCCCACCCTTCCCCACAGGGTTGGCCAGAGCCCTTGGCCTGGAGCTCACCTGTGTAGTGCTGCATTCCTGCATAGGCCTGCTGGAGAGGATCCACGGGGGCTGCCGGGCTCTGGGCTGGGGAGAACAGCAGAGGGGCTGTGAGAGCCTGGACGGGAAGGCCCAAAGGCAGAGCCCAATCAGCCATGTCTCTGACCTAGCCCACCTGGATAGGGGTGGACACCATTGGGATAGAGTGTGTCAGGGGCTGGCTGCCCGGTGGGCTGAGTGGGCACAGGGCTGTAGCCGTTGACACCCAGGGCGGCAGGGATGGCAGAGACAGGCGTGGCAGCGATGGCAGGAGGGGTGCTGGTTCCTAAGGAGGAGAAAGAGACAGAGACAGAGAGAGAGAAAGTAGAGAGATAGATGCAGATACATGCAGATACATGCAGATACATGTGTGTGCGCGCGCACATACACACACACACACACAAGGAGAGATAGAGGGAGAGTCTTAGGAGGAATTTCATGGGGTCTTACTATGAAGGGTGAGGAGGCAAATGTCCCTCCCCTCTTGTTCACCAAGCAAGGGGATCCCTGATCCTGATCCTTTCCAGGATTATCCAGGCCCTCCCAAGGTCCCCACTTCCCTTTCCATCCCCTGCCCCTGGGAGGTCTGGCCGTGGTACACTCCCCATTAGTGCTGACCGTCCCCTTGCTCAGGCCTAATGTCAGTCCCCTCACCATGCCTGGCACCCCTTGACCCTCTTGTGGCTCTCCCATACCCCAACCCATCCCTACCTGAGGAGGGGGTGATGGGAGTGGCAATCAGCCCGTTGGCATTGATGGCAGCCATGTGCTGCATCTGCACGGCCGCCATAGTGGCCATGGGGTTGAGGTAGGCACTGTGAGCTGCTACCAGGGCCGCCTGCTGCTGCATCAGCTGGGGGGTGGGGAGGGGACATGAGTGGGTCTGGGCTCCTGGATGTCTCCCTGGTGCCCTCCCACCCACCCTCCACCCCCTGACCAGGCCTGTGTTTGGTCTCTTCCCAGTGGTGGGGAGCTGAGTGGGGGAAGAGTAAGAGTGGAGGAAGTTAGACAGAGTAGGGTTGGGGGAATGGGCACAGGGTAGAAAGGAAGGCTTAGGTATGAGGGCCTGCGGGCCAGGAAAAGGAGGACTGCAGATGAGAGTAGGGGTCAAGGAGGAAGGAAGAGAAGAGTGGAAGAGTGGGAGGTACACAAAGGAGCAGAGAAGCAAGGGGAGTTTGGAGCTGGTGCTCACGGCTTGGGTGTAGGCGCTGTAAGCTCCAAACTGGAGGGCGATGGGGCTGAACATGCCCAGTTGGGTGGCCACTTGCTGCATGCGCCTAAGGCCTCGTTCCTTCTCCGTGTCAGCAAATTTTACCACAAGGCTGGACGAGGCACCCTGGGGAGAAAGACCCAGTGGTGGTCAGATGACGAGAATCAGCTACTGGCAGTGCCAGAACTGAGGGCTTGCTAGCATCCTGCTCCCCAGTACTAGGA
Organism: Pseudocheirus occidentalis; assembly: GCA_028646575.1. Taxonomy (NCBI): domain Eukaryota; kingdom Metazoa; phylum Chordata; class Mammalia; order Diprotodontia; family Pseudocheiridae; genus Pseudocheirus; species Pseudocheirus occidentalis. Next base: position 356,197,927 of record CM053593.1, read on the forward strand.
GGGAGGACACCCCAGGATCAGGAGAAGTTCCACTGACAGTTTGCTCAATGGCTCTTAGAATTGACCAACCAACCAATAAGTAAATCTCTTTGGGACCCTAAGAGGCCCCCAAACAGGTACACTGTCTCCAAATCACAGAATTTCAAAGTTGGATGAGACCTCAGCAGCCCAGAGTAGAAAGAATCTCCCCCCCCCCACTGCCTCGAGGGGCAGACCACTGCTGGACCCTGAATTGTTAGAACATCTTTCCAGGCATCAAGCCTAGCTCTGCCTCTGCAGCTTCCACATGCCATTCCTGGTTCTGCCTCTGAAATCAAACAGACCACTGGCCTCTCTTCTAACATTTGGGACACTATGTCCCTTCCTCCACCTTCCCCCTCAGCCTGCTGCAACTACTCTTCCTGGGTACCTTCCCAATCCTCGCTGCCCTGTCTGGACACTCTCCACTCATTGCTGCCCTTGCTAGACTGACCCCGGCTCTCCAGCTGGGCTCTGACCCAGGCAGAAGACATCTGGACACAGCTTCTTTGGCGTATCATCCTATTAATTCATATGGAACTTTCCATCTACTCTAACCCCCAGAAAGGTGGGAAACCTACAGCTTCCAGGCCACATGTGGTCTTCCAGGTCCTCGAGTGCAGCCTTCGACTGAATCTAAACTTCATAAATTTGTTTTAGTCTGTGAAGTTTGGATTCAGTCAAAAGGCTGCACTTGAGGACCTAGAAGGCCACATGTGGCCTAGAGGATGCCGGTTCCCCACCCCTGCCTCAGACTCTTGGCAGATGACATGCTGTCTAACTTTGCCTCCCTTCTTGTACTTGTGAAACTGGATTTTTGAACCCCAGTGTAAAACTTTATGGCGAAGTGAGTCAGGATGGCCCTGACGTCAGGAGGACCTGAGTTCAAATATGACCTTAGACACTTGAGGCTTAACTAGCTGTGTGACCCTGGGCAAGTCACTTAACCCCAACTGCCTTGCCTTCCTGTCTCAAAAAAACAAACAAACAAAAAGATTCGGCCAGATGTTCCAGTCTATTAATTCTTTGTGGTTCCCAGCACTCTCCCAATGCACTAGCTCTCCTTCCCGGCCCTCTTTCCTTCCTTCAAAAGGACATTAAGAAGGAGGTAACAGAACTGAAGTACTGGAAAAGTAAAAGTGTCACTGAAATTCCAGGGATTACCATGGCCATCATCACATCAGTTCTGGATGATCTGATTTGTGGATTATCTGGGGTAGAGGTTTATGGTCCCAGCTAGACTAGAGGCAGACGCTTCTTTGCACCCCAACCCTGCACTCAGGGAAGCCAGACTGGAAGCACCTGCCTAAGGCAGAGACTCTTTTGTGTGTGTGTGTGTGTGTGTGTGTGTGTGTGTGTGTGTGTGTGGTAGAATCTGCCCTTTCTAAGCCTCCCAGGTGTCACCAAGTGGGTGCCTCCCATCAGTAGAGTGACTGAGAGTCTACAGGCTTCCTTGTGTAAACCAGGCCAAGGCCACACAGGATGAGGGATGAGGAAGCATGTGGCTACTTGAAATGCCAGCAGAGTTCTGAGCAGCAGCGTTTTTGCCCATTGGCAAGGATGGCCAGGGAGAGTGCTTAGCTTAGGCAGGGATCTCAGAAAGTGGGACCCACAGCAAGGGGAAAAGTTCTCACCGGGAGGGTCCGGCTGCTGTGGAGGGTATTGATGGCAGCCTGGGCCTCAGCGTGGGTCTGAAACTTAACAAAGGCACAGCCTGGGAGAGGGGAGAGAAGAGAGAGTGTAAAGGGCTAATTACCTTCCTTCTACATACAACTCTACCATCACCTCTTCCCCCTTCCCAGTCAGGGTAAAGATGCTGGAGAAGAATCCTCTGACCCTCCCCTCATTCCCCCCTCCTTGCTGAAGACCCCGATAGGTCATGGAGCGCCAGAGGGGAAACATGGAGAGGGGCACACCTCGACCTCTGGGCAGCTTACCTTTGCTGGTCCCATCAGGCCCCCGGAGCACGGTGCACTCGTCAATGGTCCCGAATGGTTCGAACATCTTCCTGACATCTTCATCCGTCTGCTGTTTCCCTAGCATCCCCACAAAGAGCTTCCTGTCTTCTGGGAGCAGGGTGGGAGGAGAGAAAAAGGTTTTCAGAGTTTTCTCCCTTGCCCTCCCACCATAATGGAAATATGAGAAGGGAAGGGAGGCAGGCTATTTCTAACCCATCCTAAGCCCCATGTCGAGCCTATGTGCTCCCCCCTTCCCCCGAGATGGGGATATGAAGTGGAGGAAAAACCAAGGTGAGGGAAAGGCAGAGCCAGGCTACAAGCCGAGATGCTCCGCTTGTCTCTGCCAGGACCTCAATTTCCCCAATTGCCCAACTGGGACAACCACTACTTCTCCTGCCTTGGTCCAGGACCTTTTGGAAATCCCAGTTTTCCTTCACAGGCCATGTCCCATCCATTCCTTTAGGCTCTGGGTGACCTGATAACCAGGACAATGGGAGGCAGCTGGAGGAATGAGGAAGAAAGATTATAGCTAAGGAGAAAGCCTACCTCCTCTGTTCTCGCTGTCTGCTGGTTTCACCTGGATAGGCCGATTCATCTGAAGAAGAGAAAATAATGGAGCTGCTGGGGACCCTTCTCCAGTCAGCCTCAGTCTGGGCCTTTGGAGAGGGGTAAGGGGTGCTGACCCCCCAGTCCAGGTCATTGCCCCACCTCCACAGATCTCAGGGAGTTGACCTGGGCTTAAGGAGAAGGGAGGAATGAATTGTATTCCTCCCTTGAGATTAGGACCTGGGGAGATTAGAGGGCCATGGAGGGAAAGGATAGGGGGGGAGGAGATTCTCCTGGGGAGCACAGCATCGAGGACTGGGAAGCAGCAGCAGGATTGATGCTCGTATAGCAGGATAGAGCCAACCCAATAGTCTTCAACCATGGCCAGCTCAGTCTGAAAAATCAGGGACGACAGAGGCATCCCATAAATTATCCAGATTGAGAAATCCCACAGAGGGCCCTAGATGGAAGAGTGAAGGACTGATGGAAACCCCACTGAGGGCTCCAGACCAAGGGAAACCCCACAGACGCCTTGGCTTCCTCCTTGCCCTCTCTCCATCCCCCCCTGCACCCCTTGACCCCGGGGGAAGGATCTTGGGCAGCACAAAGGGAGCAGATGCCCAGTCACCGTGGCAACGGGAGAATGCACGCCATGGCAACCGCCCACTCAGCCTGATTTATCCGTCCCTGTCGCCCCGGCGACCAGTGACGTCATCACTTCTGGCGCTCAACACACCCAGAGAAAGGGTGGGGGGAATGGGGGATGTTGGGGGTGAAAAATCTAGCAGGGACTGGGTGGTGGGCACAGGGGAGGGGGTGCCAGGAAACCTTCCTTATTCCAGAGGGAAAAAAAGAATCAAAGGCCATTTTGGGGGTCAATTCAACCATTCTCCTGCCTTTCCTCCTCCAGTTCAAACACCCAGTTATCTCTTCCAAATGGAGTGATCTTTGAAGATGGCCCAGCCCCCCTCGCAGCCCTCCTCTTGGCAAGTCTCCCACCTATTCGTAAGTTCTCCTGATCGCTAACCTCCCGACCTCCAGTGGTGGCCTCTCTCTTTGTTCAGTCCTCAGCCCCTCTCTCCTCTCTCCTCCAAGTTCCTTGTCTCTGGTGGGAGGACCTTATCTTTACAGGATGCTTTCTTAAACAGGGCAGGAGGCACCTCAGAAGCCAGTGGGGAGCCGAAATGGCTGTCCATGCAGAGGGCTCTGCCCTGCCTCCCCACCTCACACCCATCTCTGGCATTCCCTTAGCACTGTGGCTATTTTGTTATGAGCGATGCCTCAACAATTGACTCAAAAAGAAAATATATTCCGTTGCATGTTATTCCACATCTCTGGGGATGGGGCGAGGGAGGAGGGGTGGAGGAGGCAGACCCAGGAGGAGGAGAGACAACCCAGGAAGGTGAGAAGAGCCCTGGGAGGGCATCCTGGATTCTAGTCTTGGCTTTGTCAGGAGCCAGCCAGGAGCAGACTGTCACCAGCCAGCCAGGAGCAGACTGTGTCACCGTGGTCTTGTCACTTCCCCTCTGGGTCTCTGCTTCTTGTTTATAAGGTGGGGAGGTTGGAACAGACCATTCCTGGGATCCCTCTAGCCCCTCATCCTGCGTTCACAGCTGTTATTAGCCTGATAAGGAGAGACAAGCAGCGCATGCCTACGTCTCTCACCTCTTATCTGTCCCTTTCCTTAGGGTTATTTCCCTCAGTGTTCCCACTGTTTGTTCAGGTTCAGCCTGGAAAAACCGCCAGCTGGTTAGGCTCTACTTGGGTCTTTTCCCCATTCTCTTACACCTTCCTAAGTCTCCTAATAATGCCTATATCTTACCATGATTTTATCCCTAAACTAGAGGCTAAGGGACCCAGGTCCCTCACGCATCATCAGATCAGAGGGCAGCTGGTGGAGGTGGAGGGGGATAGGAAAAAACCACCCAAATCCTCTCTCTCTGCTCCCTCCCAAGCAATCTCTGTCCTCTGCCAATCCAGGATTATCCTCTCCAACGTAAAGCGGCTTAGGGATGTGAGGGTGCAGTGTGTGTTTCTGTGTTTAGCCTCTACTAGGTGTGCAGTGGTTGGGTAGGATTCTCGATGGGTCTTGAACAGGGTATCTCTACCATTCCCCTTTCCTTTTCACTTGAACGTGAGTAATGACAAACAGGAGATCCCTTCATGACCTGCCAGTCTGCTAGGCTTCCTATTCATCCCCAAGAGAGATCTAGGGTTAAAAATAGGAGTCCAGGAAGTTCCTGTTCCTAGCTTGAAGCCCCCATCACTGGAGGATACTTCAGACCCTACTTGTGGTAGATAGAGAAACTGAGACCTTGAGAAAGGAGACCTGAGCAAGAAGGAATGAGAAGGAAACTCAGGCATCCAGAGAACTCCTGAAAACAGAAAATGAAGACACTTTACCCTCTCCTCACAGGGTAGACAAAACATAAATACACATGGCTTGCAGACACAATAAATATCTACTGATGATGATGAATCTCTAGTACAAAGAAGTATGTGCACACAAGTGTACAAATATGGGCTTCCAGAGACCCCGATGCAAAGCTATTCTCATTCTTTCCACAAACCAACCCCTCCCGTGCTCTTGCATCCCCCATTCCCAGCCTCTCTTCCCTCCTTTGCCCCAGTCCTTCCTGTGGGAGGCTCTGGCTTTGTTAGCTCAGCTTGGGCACACCTGCCCCCCCTCCCCGGAGTCCAGATGTGCCCTGTTTACCTGGCAACAAGGCCCCCACTGGGGCCCTTGTTCCCTAGCTACCCCGGCCAGGTGACAGGCCTTCTAGAGGGCTTCCAAAAGAACAAGGGGCTATTTATACCTCCAGCAGGTACAGCTTAGGTCTCGGCACAAAAATATAAGCTTTTAATCTTCCCTGTACATAGGCTATGCGCAGGGCTCCCCTCCACCAAGATATTCCTAAATCTTCGCCAAAAGGTGAAATGCTTTCCCGGTGATGCCCAAGTGTCCAAGCCAAAATTCAGGCCATTCAGGTATTATGAACTATTATGGGTAATAACAGCAATAAAAACCCCATATGAACTAATTGGGTGAGATTATTTTTCAAATGTAGTGTCTCAAGTCAAACTCGAAGTGAGAGTGAAGATCCCCCGTGAGATCACATCCCACTACTGAGGAGATGTCCAAGGGCCTATGGGGTATGCCAAAGAGGAAGGAGAATATATGACCCTCAGGTCTCATCCTGCCCCACCCTGAGAAGTGGCTCCTTCCCATCAGATTCTAGGGCAAGGAGACGAGAGAAGAAAGAGAACCAAATACACCCATTAAAAGGGGGCCTGTCAGAGGAGGGAATAGTGGGGAGACATTAGGAAGAACTTTCCAACAGAATTCCTCTTGTGTGTGAGCATGCACACACACACACACCCTCACACAAAGGCTGTCTGTGGGGAAACAATGAAGCTCGGAAGGAAGGCAGGTGGCAGGAGAAAAGACCTGAGGGAGGGGGAGGGGGGAGACACAAAGGGCCAGGCGGGGCCTTGGGCTCAGACATCTGCTCCCCTAACCCCTGGAAGTACCCTTGTCCTACCCCCCAAATACCCTGGTTGGGGGTATTTACTTTCAAGGTTTACTCCAGGAGTGCTTAACTCATTCCCTGCCCCCAAAATCTTTGGAAACTCTGGACTATGGTCCTTGGCATGAAGGCTAATGTGGTAAACGCCACTTCAGGCAGGTGCTTTAGGGCCTACATTGGGCAATCATTAACCTGTCATTCCCCCCCATCGCTTCCCTAGAAACCCATCCCCCACCTTATTTGCTCAAGAAAGAGAAGGCCTCTCCTTTCCCCATCTTTCCTTTTGGCCTGAGCAGGCTCAGACACCTGGGGAGGGATCAAGGGTCAATGCCCACTATCCCCCCTCCACTGGCTGGTCCACACTGAACCCAGACCCTTGTGCCTACCAGACTTACTTCCTCCCTCAATTTTTGCTCCTCTCCTCTCCCTCCCAAAACTCTCTGATTCCTGAAACAGAGACAAAAGAGATATACATACACATAGAGGCAGAAACAGAGATGGAGGCTGCTCATCTATGAAGTATATCTCAGAGCCACTGAGGAAAGGAGGAAAGGAAAAATGGAAGAGACAGAAAGGATGTTTCCCATCTACGTGTACTCTCTAAAGAACACTAATACAGAGAGGTATTTACCCATGCAAGTGCATATAATGTCTCTATGTAGATACATGCACACAGACCCAGAAGCCGTATGCCCCATGGAGCCACATCCATTAACTTCATGGAGCCATGACCATTCTAAGGCTTCTTCTGTGAGTTAGGGGTGGGAGTACGGGGAAAGTCTAAGAGGCTGGTTTCCTTCTTCCTGAACTCCTCCTCTCCCTTGGCAGTGCTAATGAGATTAAGAGGATGCAGGAGCAGAGAGTTAAGCATTTGTGAAGGGGTTCAGGTTGGGAGCTGCTGTAAAGGCCTCATTCCCCCAAGTCCCCAGGTCTATCTTCCTGGCTTTCTTTCCCTATCACTACTGGGTCACACACTGTCTAGGAAAAAGAGTAAGATCCACTTTCCATCTCCAGAAAGAGATGGGGCAGAGGCCCAAGCAGATGGAAGAAAAGTTAGGTCTTAAGAAAGACTTTCTGGCAGCCATAGGGTGAAGACAAGGGGATACTGTTTATAGCAAGAGGGACCAGGGCATTTCCTTCCCTTGGGAGAGATCACTTGTCTGGGTGGCAGGAGGGAAGGGGCGATGGGGAGGTGGGATGACTGGGGGTAGGAGGGAAATGGCTAGTCTAATGAACCTAGGATTCTGTCCTTTTAGCCTCAGTTGCCAACCTGGCCCTGTGTGACAACCTACCAGAACAAGATGAAGAACAAAGAATGGTTGTTTAGTGGGGAACAGGGCCTCCCCTTTGGGGACCCCCTTTGCTTTCCTGGGCATAGCTACTCCAACCAGGCCAGGTTCTCCAGAAGGGCAGAAGAGCCTAGTATCAGAGGAAAGTCTGCCCCTCCTACCCAAGGCCCCTCCCTGGCTCATCTCTGTCCATGTCTCAACCCATCTTGGTAATCTGTGGCTGTTAGCTTGTTCGCCCTCTTACGGGGGCACAAACTAGGCCAGTTTGAGCTCCAAAGTGGGCCCCAAGATGCTAAACCAGCAGACATTCTACCTGTTTCTCAGGCCACCATAGAAACTGCCCACCCCCTCTGCTTCACACCCACTCTGGCTACTGCTTCTTTCTCAGTCACGGATACACTGCCCTTGGGGGCCTCCTGCCTTTTCCAACTGGCACTCAGAGAGCAAATCCTCGTAATTGAACATTCCCTTCCTCCAGTCTGTAATCAGCTAAGCCTCTGGGGGATAACCTTTGCATGAATTGGGAAGTAGGAAACAGAGGTTGGGTCTACTCTTTATCACAGGACAAGCCTATTTCCCTGAGAGTCACTAAGCTGAGGAGAGGAAATGACAGGAAGCATGGAGGCTTGACAGAGGGAGGATTTCCTGATAACTGGGGATGAGAAAAACCCTTTTGGATAAGCCTGATATTGGGTACCCCTTGTGTATCAGCTGCCTCCTGAGTGCTGGCAAGGGGAGGTAGGAGTCCCCCTACTACTTCCAAGTACTACAACCCTGCAAGTACTGACCCTGCCAAGGCTGGGACTCACCCCTGGAAGCGTCTTCTGCTCGTGCAGGGCGCTCTGCGCCTTCAGGGCTGAATCGCGGGCACAATATGTCAGGAAGGCACATCCTGGGGGGTGGGGTGTTGGCAAAAAGATAGGGTGGGGGGGTGAGTCAGCCGACCTCTCCTCCCTCCCCTCCCCAAGTGCTGCTCAGTGTGGGGGCCTCAGGGCAGGGGGCCTTCTCTCAGCCAGGGCAAGTCTCTCCCTTTCCTTCTTGGCATCTTTTGGCTAGTGGGGGGTGGGGTGGGGATGGGGAAGGGACTGAGGGGCACATTCATTTTCCAGGGAGTTGTGAGAGATGGATGCTGTAGATCTCGGTGGAGAAGAGGGCTGAGACCCCGAAGGGAGGGAGGTGGGGATCTAAGGAGGAGATGAGGCCTTGCATTGGGGAGAAGGGGCGTGGAGTTTCCAGACAAGTGAAGGTCCCTCTCCCCCTCCCTTCACTTTCCCTTTCCTTTTCTCCGTCTCCTCCAGCTCTCTTCCTCTCATCACCACTATCCCACTGGCTTCTGATCTTCCTCATTTCCAATTACTTTCCAACTCCAGATCCCTTTTTGTCTCTCCCATGGAAAGAAATACCAGTGGGTAGAGAGTGGGCCAGAGGGGTGGGAAAGGGAAGAAGCTGTTGCCTAGAAGGACCTCTTCTTAGGGCAGGCCTGGGGGGCAGCAGGTGGGGTGCGAAGCCCTGGTCTTGGATGTTCATGTGATTCAGTCCCTGGCCCTCCAAACTTTTCCCCAGCTCCTGATTCCTCTGGGATGGGCCTGGAGATGATTCTGCCCTCCCCCAACTCTCCAGCTTTCCAAGACCCCCAGTTCTCACTTCCCAAACTCATGTTCTCCTTTCTTAACCCTTGTGGCCTTCACTCTAGCTCTTCTTCTTCTCAGTTCTTCGGATCTGACCCTTATTTTCCCTACTCTCCAATACTCTGGGATTTCCCAGCTCTCAAGCTGCTTCTGTTCCCTCTTTCTCCATGAGTCTTCCTTCCTCACCACCTCCAAACCAGATCTTATCCCAATTGCTCTTTATCCTCTTCCCAAGCACCATTGCTCTTGTACCCTATCTTCTCAGCTCCCTAAACTCCCCCTCCCTAACTCTGATTCTGATTCTGTCACCCTCCAGCCTCTCTCTCTGGACCCCTGACCAGAGCTGAGCTTTTCTGGGCTACTTCATGCTTCTGTTTACAGTCTCTAGCCCCTAAGCCCACCCCCTCCCCCGTCTCCATCACCACCTTTTTGGTCCCTCAATATTCTCAGCTTGGCGCTCTCCCACCTTCCATCTTCCTTGACCCATCCCCCAGAGCTTTTCCAGCTCATCTCCCACATACTCCCTAGTTAATGCCTCCTCTTGAGGCTTGCCCCTCAGCCCCTCACCCTTGTGCAGCCCGGTGTACTTGTCCTTGATGACAGTCAACTCGAAGATGCGGCCAAACTGCTCGAAAATTGGCTTCAGGTCCTTCTCGTCCAGGTGCCTTGGGATCTGCCCCACAAACAGCTTGATGGCATCTGGCTCCTTCATCGGGGCGGCCCAGGAGGAGGGGCCGAGGGGGGCCAGGGAGAGAGGCCCAAAGGCCAGGGGTGCTTCCCGGTGAGGAGGGAGGTGGTGGGGGCCGGGGGCACAGCCGGGGCTGGCTTCCCCTGTGGCCCCCAACCACACTGTTGGGGAGGAGGGGGTGTTCTTCACACAAAGGAGACTGAAGGGGCTGGGAATTCAGAGAGCCCAGGGGTCAGGGGGCTGGGCTCACACTGCTATGCCAGGGGGCATAGCCCAAAGGATTGATCTCCCTCCTAGAGATTTTGGCAGATGTCCCAGGATTGGTGGTTGTAGTGGTGTTTGTGGGTCAGAACCTGGAAATTGAAACTGGACAGCAGGATGCTGAAACTGAGTGCTTGGGCTTGAGAGGGCTAGAAATTGGAGACTGAGACTAAGAGCTGGCTGTGGGGAGGAGGGTCTGAGGGAAGGGGGGCCCTCAAGCTCAAAGAGCTGGAGGCCTTGTTGGGTTGCCTGGAGTGTCAGTGGGGGAGACCCCCGGATTCCTGATTTGGGACAGGCAGGTCCTTCCTTAGCTTCCCCCCTGGCGGACAGCTCCCCTGTGGGCTGATCCTTCTGGTGGGTTCGATGATTCCTGATGCCCAATTCTTGATCTTTGATGGCGGCAGGACTCCAGGGCGTCACTTTGCCCTGTCCCTCCCCCCAGTCCTGCCCCTACCCCCCCACCCACCCCCACCCCCAGTCCCCGGGCCTAGGCGGGCTCCCGGCTGCTCCAGCCGCTGGGGTTGCCCGCTTTCCCAGTCACCTGGGTCCTGGAGCTCTGCTCCCCGGCTGTTCTCTCCTCAACAAAAACCTCCCCCTCCACACCCCCCACTCCCACCTCCCTTCCCCTGACATCAGTGATGTCAGCCTCAGGGGTAGACTACAAATTCTCTACCCTGGAGAGGAACGAATAATCAGGCATGAGCCACACCCTCCCTCTATCTAAAGTCTCTCTTATTCCCAACTACCCCCAGCAGAGCAGCTGGTCCTATTGACAATTACACCCTCCTTCTCCCTCCCCATCAGTAGTCAGATGTGTAACTAAGAGAGAGAGTTTGCAGAGGAACCCTAAGATAGGGTCCATTGTTCCGGGGTTGGAGCTGTCCCTGGTGCTGGAAAGGAAGGCCCTGGAGAAGGGAGCTGAGGAGAGGGGCAGTGGGTAGCATGGAGTCTAGGGAACAGGAGAGAAGGGAACTAGAGAGGTGACCAGGGAGGGAAATCTGCGAGAGAAAAAGAGGTCCGGGTAGCAGCCGAGTAGGCTGAAAGCCAAAGGGGAGTGGAAGGGGGAGGGGACAAGAGAGTAGAGTAGAAGGGCTAGGGAAAATGAGAAGAAAATGAGGTTAAAGGGAAAAACTAGGGGAAGGGAGAAGGCACAATCAGGCAGAGACCAGAAAGCAGGAAGAGCACTGAATTTTACTAGTAAATGAGACAGAAGAACCCAAGTTATCTGGTATATAAGTGTTGTTCTTGTAAGTTCCTTAAAGGATGGAATTATTTCATTCATCTTTGTATTTCCCACAGTGCCTAGCACAAACACACACACACACACACACACACACACACACACACACCAAACATCTGCGGAATGAATGAATGAATGATCTGTGGAGAAGCAGAAGCAGGTGGGTGAGGGGCTCTTATGACAGTGGGGAGCGGCTGTTCTGAACATCTTCAGGATCGGCTCCTTCTTTTCCTTTATCTTGTCTTTTACCTTTTGTGTATCACCAGTATACAGCTGGTGTTTAATACATGCTTACTGATTGACTGACTTTATCATAATAGCTCACATTTATATACCATTCTAAGGTTTACAAAGTACTTCCCTCACAATAGTATGAGGTAGAGGATGCAAATATAACTTTCCCATTTCACAGATAAGAAAACTAAACTTCAGAGAAGTTGGGATTTCCCTGAGGTCCCACAGCTACAGGGCATCAGAGTCAGGAATCTGAATCCAGCTCTCCTGACCCCAAGCTAAGCCTCTTTGAATGTGCAGTTCTCTCCCACATACAAAAATGTGCTTAGGAGATAAATCTGGGATCAGCCCCCTCCCCCCCAAACACTCTGATTTATATGACACAGTATTTCAAGACTTTTCATTCTGAGAGGCAGCTATAGTGGAAAGAGCACAGTTACTAAGCACCTACTTACTAAGCTAGTTGGTACAGTGGAAAGAGCACTGAGCCTGGACTTGGGAAGATCTGAGTTCAAATGCAGCCTCAGATATTTATTAGCCATGTGACTCTGGGCAAGTCACTTAACCTGTTTGCCTCAGTTTCTTCATCTGTAAAAATGGGGACACATCGGAGAAGGAAATGGCAAATCTCTCCAGTCTTTTTGAACAAGTTCAGCTACGTGCCAAGCACTGTGCTGAGAGCTGGAAATAGAAAGAAAGGAAAAAGACAGTGCTTGCCCTCAAAGGCTTGAGCTGAAAGGCCTATTTCCCAATGTTTCCTACCACTGTAATAAGCCATGTGATCCCTCTAAACCCCAGTTTCTTTATCTATGAAATGGGGAGAATAATATTGGCACCACCTGCATCCCTGGATTATGAGGAAAATGCTAAGTGTGTGTGACTCAGAGATGGGTGCTGGGCCTGTGGTTTCATTGGTTTAGGAAACTTCCAGGTGAAGATGCTTCTTCTACCCTGGCAAATCCCAGTACCCCTGAAACAAAACTGGGGAGAGTGCCCTGCCCGACCCCACGCCAGGAGCCAGCACAGACAGGATTGGAAGCCTGGGTGTTCCTGACTGCCAGGCCAGTTCTCTAGCTCTTAGGCCATACCACCTTTCCCTATGTGAATTATTCAATTACATGAAACCTTAATTAAGCAGACAATATGTTCAGAACATTTCTCCATGTGAAGTGAAGACCAAGTCCCTGCCTTCTTGAGCTCCTGCTCTAGCAAAGGGACCAGACATATGTACTAAGTGCACTACAGGGAAAGGAAAGGAGGCCTGTTCACACAGGGTAGTCCCCCATTCTCCTCTGAAGAGCTCACAGCTGCTCCTCCCTTAGCACCCCACAATCAGGAGTCCTGTGACCCCTAGTCCCTCAGCAGTGATTACCATTGCCTGCCTTCCACTAAGAATCTAGCCAGTCCTCTTGGCTTTTGTTACACACATCCATCCTGCCCCTGCCCCCTGCTCCCTACTCTGGGGTGGCCCTGGTTCCCCCTTCTCTTTGGCTGCCAACCATGCTGGTAACTCTAGTAGCCTCTGCTCTTTCACTGACATGCCAAACCATTACCTATGCCACAGAGTGGGAAACCACGCTCTTTCCATTTTTTTCTGACATCCAATCCTTGCAGCATGTGTTCTATGAACTGGAATCACGCGTTGGTATTTGGAATGGGTGTATGTGTGTAGGGGAAGTGTTATAATCTAATTGCTTCGTTCTGCCTAAGACTCATTACCAGAGAGATGTCTTTGCCAAATCCTCTGTGCCAGAGCTGGTGATTCAAGACACCATGACTAGACAGAGGGCCAGGGGCACAAAGGCAGATGAAAGTGCGAACAGGGTAAGAAAGGAACTTTCCCTTCTATCCCTCCCAGCCCCCCTTGCTCTCCCCTCCACCGTCTTCTGACCTCCTTATTTATGGAGACATTAAACAGGCCACACTCCCCAGGACAGGGCCAAGGAGGACCCCATGACTCTGCTGATCTCATTAGTCCAGGTCTTGTTGACAGATAGGCCACTCTGATACCATCTTAGGCTTTGTGCTAATCATTTTAAATAGTAAACATTTCACAAAGAAATAAAAAAATGAATGATGATGATGAACCCTGCCCCCTTGACGAGGATAGGGAATGAAAGTTCTAAAGAGGTCACTGGATGTTCCAGTCTGTGGGGAAGGTTTTAGGAGAGAAAAGCTCAGAGCCAATGTAGCTTGGATTTAGTTCAGGATTGTCCTTATTTACTGGATGACCTTGAGAAAATCCCTGACCCTTCTTCTACCTCTTGTGAGCTTTTCACTAAAATACCTGTCATTTCCAAGGCATTCCGTGGAAGGTTTCTTTGCAAGGAAGACCAGGGGAGAGTTCTAGACAGTTCTCTTACCTCCAGATTTTCCTGTGGGCCATTCTGGCCTCATACAGGGAAAGCCAAACAAAGTATTATGAGAAATCTGAGGAAGGAGAGACAACTTTCACCAGGGGGTGGTGGTGCTGGTGCTTAGGAAAGCAGGGAAGGCTCCTGGAAGAGATAACTGGCATATGCATTGGGTCTTGGGGGGGAGGGACTTTAATAGGAGTTATTTCCTCCCTAGAGCAGTTTTTAACCTTTTTTGCTTCACAGCCATCTTCAGAAGGCTGGTAGAGACTTTGGACACCTCAGAATTACCTTTTTTAAAATTAGTAACTGAAGGAAATGCTAAATTTCAGCTAGAAATTAGGCAGAATAAAGATGTAAGCTTTCTCATCCAAGTTCATGGCCCTCCAATTAGAGTTTTTCCTCTATGGAACCTAGAGAGCTGTTAGCAGAGGATCACAGACTCACCATGTTTTAGAATTGGAAGGGACCTCAGTAGCCAGAAAATCCCATTCCATACCTAGAGAGGAAGCCCCATTCTAATAAGCTCAACAAGTGGTCATTTAGCCTCTGCTGGAGAGCCACTGGAGGAGCCAGAAGGGAAGTGGTTCCTGGCATCAAGCCTATGCTTTCCATTTCCCACCTTACCTCCTGTTGGTCCTGGCCCTACCTTCTGGGGCCAGACTGAACAAGTGCAATGCTTCTTCCATAGGGTAACCTTTCACACCCAGAGATCATGTTCCCCTGGAATCTTCTCTTTTCCAGGCTAAACCTGCCCAGTTCTTCCAAATGACCTTCACATGAGAAACACTCAAGAAGCTTCACCATCCTGGCTGCCCTCCTCTGGACATTTTCCAACTTTTCAGCATCCTCCCGAGGCTCCCAGAATGGAACACAATGGTCTAGATATGATTTGACCAAGGCAGAGGACAGCAGAACTATCAGCTCCTTATGCCTCTCTGAATGCAACCCCAAATCACATTAGCTTTTTTTTTGGTGGCCAAAGTGCATTATGTTTGGCTTGTAGTACATTAAATAAACCTCCCCATCTTTTTCAAGCAAACTGATAACTAATGATGCCTCCTTTAACCTAGAATGGTGAAGCTGATTTTTTGAACCTCAAAGATTTTACATTTATCCACTGGTGAATTTAATCTTATTAAACTCATGCCAGTGCTCAAGTCAGTGAAAATCTTTGTGGCTCTCTGTTGCCATCTACTATGTTAGCTATCCCAGCTGGCTTTGTGTCAGATCCTAGTGTGAACTGTTTACCAGCTTCCAGGTCATTAGCTCTCTTTTCTCAAGGAATTTAGACTCTTGCTTAACTATCTCCTTCTCTATACCAACTTTTGCCCTTGTACCAGGGGCTTATGAATACTGATGTATCCCTTCAAATATCCTAGCCTCGAAATCCCACCATTTCCTTAACACCCATGATCTCCTCCTCCACAACTTTAGCCACATGTAGGGATCGTTTTTATTCTGTCATCAACCATAAATATTCCATTTCCATGACTGAAAAACTCTACAATTACTTTATCAGGTCCTAACTTCCTATAATTCCATCTCTTTTTATACCTTAAAATTTTTAAACTTATTCTTCCTTCTCGCTGGGATTCCAATCCCTTCATTCCTTAAAACTCTCCTGGGCCACCACCCACCTTCTAACTTCACCTTCTTCCTTCCTGATCTCTATCCTAAAGTTAATGAGTTCAGTTCTCTTTTATAACGATTCTCTTACATTTTGCCAAACCCTAATCCTGGAGAAAAACAGATATCATTTTATCATTTTTGAGATGACGCCGCCCAGTACTGCTTTCCTCACTTTTATTGACTCTGAGGACTACTCCATTCCTTCTAAGAGATATCTGCCCACAGTGGTATATGTAGTGATCACCTTGAACTAAATTTATCTATTTAAATTCACTGACACCCAAGATGTTTACTTCTACTCTTTCTATCACTTGTTTGACCATATCTAGCTTATATTGGTTCAGAGATTGTATATCCTAGGTTCCTATGAAATACTAATCAGACTTTTCTTCCATCACTAAATACACCCACAGTTGAGTTTCCTTTTGGCTTTGGCCCAGCCACTTCATTAGTACTGGAGCTACTTATAGTTGTCCTCTGCTCTTTCTCAGTTGTGTAAAGGACACCTTTGGACAAGAGGGGCTCCTTTTCCAATGTCATTTCTTTTATCATTTTAGTGCTGTCTGTGGGGTTTTCTTGGAAAAGATATTAGAGTAGCTTGCAATTTCTTTTTCCAGTGGATCATCTTTTGTCAGAAATGAAGAGGTGGCAATAATGCAGAAGAACTATACAAGAAACATCTTAACATCACCAATATCCACAATGGGTGTGGTTACTGGTCTAGAGTCAGACATCCTGGAGATGTCTGAGAGAAGGAGATGTCTATAGAGAAGGAGATAGTTAAGCAAGAGTCTAAATTCCTTGAGAAAAGAGAGCTAATGACCTGGAAGCTGGTAAAATCAGACAAGTAGTCCTTAGGAAGCCTTGTTAACAATAAGGCTAGTGGAGTTCATGGAATTCTAGCTGAGCTATTTAAAATCCTAAAAAAAACCGATGCCATTAAAGTGCTATACTCAATGTGCCAGGAAATTTGGAAAACTCAGTAGTGGCCACTGGATTGGAAAAGATCAACTTATGTCCCAATTCTAAAGAAGGGCAATTCAAAGGAATGTTCAAATTACCAAACAACTGCATTCATTTCACATGCCAGCAAGCTTATGCTTTAAGATTCTGTATGCTAGGCATCAACAACAGGTGAACTGGTTTTTGAAGAGGCAGAGGAACTAGAGACCAAATTGCCAGCATTCATTGGCTTATGGAGAAAGCAAGGGAGTTCCAGAAAAAACATCTACTTCTGCTTCACTAGCCACACAAAGGCCACTGACTGTGTGGATTACAGCAAAATGTGGCTAGTCCTCAAAGAGATGAGAGGATGAGATCATCTTACTTGTCTCCTGAAGAACCTGTATGTGGGTCAAGAAGCAATAGTTAGAACCAAGCATGGAACAATTGTTTGATTTAAGATTGGAAAAGGAGTACAACAAGGCTGTATATTGTCACCTTATTTATTTAATTTATATGCTGAGTACATCATGCAAAATGCTGAATGAACAAAAAGATGGAATTAAGGTTGCCAGGGGAAATATCAGTATTTTCAGATACACGGATGATGCCATTCTGATGGCAGGAAGTAAAGAGGAATTAAACCTCTTGATGAGGGTGAAAAAGGAGAGTGCAAAAACTGGCTTGAAGTTTAACATTAAAAAAAAACTAAGATCTTGGCAACTGGTCCCATCACTTCCTGGCAAATAGAGGGAGAAGAAATGTTAGATTTTATATTCTTGAGCTCAAAGATCAATGCAGATAGCAACTGCAGCCATGAAATTAAGAGACATTTGCTCCTTGGAAGGAAAGCTATGGCAAAAATAGGCATACTAAAAAGCAGGGACATCACCTTGCTGACAAAGGTCTGTATAGTCAAAACTATAGTTTTTCCAGTAGCAATGTATAGCTGTGAGAGCTTGATTATAAGGAAAGCTGAGTGCCACAGAATCAATGTTTTTGAATTGTGGTGCTAGAAAAGACTTTTCAGAGTCCCTTGAACAGTAAGGAGATCAAATCAGTTAGTAGTTAAAGAAATTAATTCAGGCTATTCACTGGGAGGTCAAATACTGAAGCTGAAGCTGAAATATGTTGGCCATATAATGAGAACATGGAACTCATTGGAAAAGACCCTGATGTGGGGAAAGACTGAAGGCAAAGAGGACAGAAGACAATGAGAAGATGGTGTCATAGAAACAATGAACATGAACAGACTTTGAGAGAGTGGAGGGTTAGAAGAGCCGTGTCCTGTGGTCCATGGGGTCATGAAGAGTTGGACATGACTGAATGACAGAACAGCAACAACAAAAATCCTGGATTACCACTAAACACGTCTCCTCTGCTTCTACTCCAGTGCTCTTGAACAGAGCTGGAGGAAGTCAGGCAACCAACTTGACTGGGTCATCCATTACAAATTTATGTTAGCTAATCTCATCCTTGACCTCACTATCCTTCTATTCTCCCCGAAGTGATTATCCAGTCCATTCCCTTCAGAGGCTGTTCCAAATCTTTTCTCTAAGTCTTCCATTCAAGACTCCCCCACCTTCTAAGCTAAAGAACACCCTACCTCATATTTTTCTGAGAAAATAGAAACAATTTGCTCTGAGCTCCTTCTCCTTTCTACATCTCAAAACCCCTTGATACCACCCTCCATCTTCTCCTTTACCTTAGTCTCTGAAGAAAAGATGACACTTCCCATACCCTCTGTATGTACCTCTGATCCCATCTCACTCTCTTTTCAAGCAGATTGCCCCTAGAATTACCTACTTTTTTTTCTCTAATCTTCAATGTCTCCCTGTCCACTGCTTCCTCCATTGATGCCCAAGCCTTCTTCAAGAACACTCATTAAATCCGGCCATACCCTGAGACTGTCTCTACACTTGTTGCTTCCACTTCCTGACACTGCCCACAGCTGGTTTTTCTGCCTTCTGGTCTACTGGTTTCATCATCTCCTCTCTCCTAAAAATGGGTACCCCAAAGGCTCTGTCCCTAGGTCACTTTCTCTCCCCTCTTCACACTCTCTTATTTGATTATCTTATAAGCTCCCATGGTTTCAATTATCATCTCTGTGCATGACTCCCTGATCTAGATATCAATTCTAGACTCTGCTTTACTCCAAATATGCACTTCCAACTGTCCAGTGGACTTTTCAAGCTGTATGTGTCATTGGCATCTCAAAGTCAACATGTTTCAAACAGAACTGATCCTCTTTTCCCCATCTCCACCAAACTTCCTTGTTCCTATTAAGGGTGATTCCATCTTTGTAGGCCCCTATGGTGCTGATCATCTCCAATTCTTCATTCTCCTCACCCACATATTCACTTGGCTGACAAACCTGGACATTAATCCCTCCACACCTCTCACAACCACTCCCTTCTCTCTATTCATACGGCTACCATTTTCCTTTAGACCCTCTTCCCCCCTCTTTCCTGGACAGCTTCTTTACTGGTCTTCTCACTTTAATTCATTTCCCAAAAGCTGGCAAAGTGTTTCCTAAAGCCCAGGTCTGATTTTGTCATACACACACAAATCCAAGCAATAAACTACAGTGTCTCCGTATTGCTTTTGGGATCAAATATAAACCCTCTAGTTCAGCATTTTAAGCACTTCTCAATCAGTTTATCCAACAGCTTTTAAGGACTTGTAAATTAATCAAAGACTTTTTGGAACTTATTTTAAGTCAATGATTGATTGATGGAATAGGTAAGTGTTCTTATAAGGTACCAGGGCATAGTATTATGATACTTTAAGAGGAATGAGGAGATTCAATTGACTCAATCTTCTCTTACCCTTATAAAAAGGGGAAAAAAATGAAAACATTTATTTACTCAGGGAGCTTACATTCTATCAGAGGAGACATGTACACATAGAAGAATATACACATAAAAATATAAGGTAGTTTTGGAAAAACTAGGGGGTGGAGTGGATAGAACACCTGACCTGGAGTCAGGAAGATTCTCCTTCTTGAGTTCAAATGTGGTCTCAGATCATTAATTATGCGACTCTGGGCAAGTCACTTCACCCTGTTTACCTCAGTTTCCTCATCTGCAAAATGAACTGGAGAAGGAAATGGCAAACCACTCCAGTATCTTTGCCAAGAAAACCCCAAATGGGAAAAGCTAAACAAGCTGTGGTATATAAATGTAATAGAATACTATGTGCTATATGAAATGAGGAGGAGGTGGACTTCATATTTACCTGGAGAGGCTTATACAAACTGATGCTAAGTGAGAAGAGCAGAACCAGGAGAAATTTGTACACAATGACAGACACAACTTATGTGTGATGACCAACTCTGATAAACTGGACTCTTCTCAGCAACGCAAGGTTATAAGACAACTCTAAAAGACTCAGGATGGAAGGAGATGTCTACACTCAGAGAAAGATCTAGAAATAACAGAGTTTAAATGCAGACTGAAGTAAACTACATGCTCTCTTTTCCATGTTTATTTTTGTTTCCTCTTTCCCATTGTTCCTTCCATTGGTTACAACCCTTCTTTACAACTAGACTAATGTCTACTGTGAAAGTATTTGCAGATCCTATACTTGATTGCATGCCTCCTTGATGCCAGGGAGGGAGGGGAGAAAATTTGAAACTCAAGGGATTGTGGAACTGAATCTTGGAAACTAAAAGTAAATAAACAAATCAATTTTAAAAATTAAAAAAAAAAAGAAAACCCCAAATGGGATCATGAAGAATAGGACACTGCTGAAAACAAATGAACAACAACAACAAAACAAAAAGGTTTGGAAAGGAGGGTTCTAGCAGCTGGAGGGATAAAGAAAGGTTTCATGTATAAAGCTGTGTCTTGAAGTTAAAAATAGACTCTCAGAGGCAGAAATGAGATGGGAGGGCATTCTAGGCATAGGGAGCAGCCAGAGCAGGGGCACAAGATGGGAGAGGGAGAGTCCTGTGTGAGGAGCAGCAAGGAGGCCTCAAAGTACAGGAAGGGAAATAATGTAGAATAAGGCTAAAAGAGCTTTAGCTGTCCAGCAGAGTTTATACTTTATCCTAGAGGCAAAAGGAACCACTGTAATATACTGACTAGGTAATGGCTGGATCCTCACTTAGAACAAATCACTTTGGGAACTTTGAAGAGGATGGACTGAAATGGGAAGAGGCCTGAGACAGGAAGACCAATTAGGGAGACTGATAGCAGACTAGAGCTGTGGGGAAGGAAAGGCCATGAGAGCTTGAACTAAAGTGGGGCTTGAGAAAGTTATGAGAAGGGGGTCAGATTGGAGGCAGGCATCTGACTGGATATGGGAAGTCAGCAAGAGGACCTGAGGAGAACAGCAAGGGTGCAGCCTGGGTTATTAGAGGGACGGTGGTGCCCTCGATGGCAGACAAGGACACAAGGGTCCACTTGGAGAAACTGTAGGCTTTTCTAGGATCCTCTTACTTTCCTGAAAGTGGCTAAAAAGGGTTATTGCTGTTGTCCTTTGCTTCCTTCGCCAGCTTCAGCTCATTCTGATCTTTTGAAATCCTGACACTATTTTTCTTTTCTTTTCTTTTTTTTTTTTTGGCTCTTTTTGGAGGGGAGAAGGCAGGGCAGTTGGGGTTAAGGTCACACAGCTAGCATGTATCAAGTATCTCAGGTCGAGTTTGAACTCAGGTCCTCCTGACTCCAGGGCCAGTGCTCTCTATTCACTGCGACACCTAGCTGCCCCCTGATACTATTTTTCTATACCACATTCTTATATTCATGTTCTATTACCTTCCCTTACTTCTATTTTATGTAAGTAGATATAGATGTATAAACTCATGTGTGCATTACATATATTCTTTTTATATACACATGAACTTCTTTTTTTAGAAGTAATTGGGATTAAGTGACTTGCCCAGGGTCACAAAGGTAGTAAATGTCTGAGCACAGATTTGAACTCAGCTCCTGTGGACTCCAGGGCAAGTGCTCTAGCCACTGTGCCATCCAGCTGCCTACACATCCTTTTAAAAACTTCTAGTTGGACAATGAGTTCTCTGTGCATCTACATTGATCTCTTTAGGCAACTGTAATTTTCCCTTTGTGTCTTCACAATTTCATCCCTGAGAATTTCCTATCCCTCTTAGGATGACTTCTCTTGTAACGTTTTAGGACACTGGATCTTATCTCTGCTTCTCCTGAATTTTTGAAATCTACTTTCCTAGACTATAATTTACATGTCAGACTATGCGTAGCTTTCCTTTCCTCTACCACAAACTCTAAGAGGGCATGATCATTTCTTAGTATGTCCATCATTTTCATTCTAGTAAATGATTCCTCCTTGTTAGTGAGAATCAGATCTAGAGTAGAAGTTCTCTTTGTTTTTTCCACAATTTTTTTTAAGGTTGAAATTTTTATTAAGACAAGTTAAAAAGTTATATGCCATTTTGCATATGGAGATTCAGAAGGAGAGGGAAAGGGATATTATTGCTAGATAATGAAAGACATCGGGAAGATTGAAGGCCCCCCCCCATCACTACTATGTCACGCCTTTTCACTAGGCTTGTAATTAATTTCCCTAATTCCCCATCTATTTGCTCTAAGTGGTTAATAGTATGTTTCAATGACATATTCACATCTTTTTCTCCTTCAATTTACCTTTACTCTCTATCATGCTTTTCCCTCTGGTCTCTGCATTTTGTCATGGGTATACCTTCTTAATACAGAGTGTTCTCCCACACCTCTTATCCGAAGTCCTTATCCAAAAAAACCAAAGCTCCCACTTAAAGCGACTGTGTCTTCCTTATTGAATCTCACTTTGCTTCAAGCATAATGCCTAATATAGTGTGGATTCAGTGAATGTGTTATATCAAATTGAGATGGCCCATTCTATTGAAGTATAGTTTTTTTTTAAGATAAAAAGAAAAAAATATCCTTGCTAAGTGGAAGCTTCAAGGGTCTTCCGCTTTAACAGAGAAAGACAGTATGGGTGAGGTGCCAAGACTGAAGAACTTCAGTCTGGGCATCACAGTGAGGGCAAACGGAGCCATCTGAAGGACACCCGTGGTCCAGAAGCAACTGGGGTATCCACGGCTGTGGCCAGGCAGGGGGTGCAGAGTTGGGGGGTTTAAGTGTAGCCACGAGCTTGTGGTCTGGGATGTGAAACACGATCTGGTGGGGGTCCAGCTAAGTGAGTCTGCACTTACTTACTTATCTTCCAAGATAGTTCAGTCCCAAAGCTGAGAATTCTCAAAACGATGGGTCGAAGAACCTACTATGTGCCAGGTGTCAGGTGCGGTCCTAAGGCCTGGGGATGCGGCAGTATCTGCCCTGGAGGAGCTCAGTCTAAGGAGGGGCTCCACAAGGGATAAGTGGGGCGCAACGGTGGAGCGGAGAAGGCACCAGAATTGGACAGGGCTGGGCTAGGCTCCCCGGGGAGACTTAGGAGCAGTGAGGGTGCCAAAGGCCACGAGGGCCAGATGAAGGAGCAGCGCCCCCCCCCAAGCCCAGAGGAGTGGGAGGGGGCGGCGGGGGTCTCAGGAAGGGCTTTGAATGCCGAGCCGAGCATTCTGACCTGGTCCGAGAAGCTTGCTGAGCCGCAGAATCACCTAGGGGGCTGAATGGAGGATGGGCTGAGGACAGGAAGGGGGCGGGGCAGAGGCGTGGCCCCGGGCGGTCCCAGGTCAGAGCAGAGCCCGGGTCACCTCGCCCAAAAAGGCCCCTGGTGAAACAGCTCCCTCCCCATCCAGGAATTGGGCCACATACGCGCGTGTGTTCGTGTGTTCTTGTGTGTGTGTGTAGCCGCCAGACCGAGGGACAACTGGGCAGGGCTGGGGGAGGGGGGCGGGGTGGGATAAGGCTCCGGCTGGAGTCAGAGATCCTGCGTTCAAATCCTGCCTCCGACACTTGGAGGGAGGGTGGGGAAGTCACTTTTAAGTTAGGGCCTCAGTTCTCTCAAATGTACAATGAAGGCAGGGGCTCTTGATCAACACTCCCACTCTCCCCCCCCCCCCCCGCAGGTACAGACTCGGGGGTCACCGTGGACCTCGGAGCCCAGCCCAACCCCCTGGCTTGGGAGACCAAGGCTCTGCGGACCGAGGGGGAAGCACTGCCGGCGACGGGATTCGAAGGAAGGCCCTTGGCCTCTGAAGTTGGGGCTCTTTCCCTGCAGCGAACCTGCTCGAGCGCTGTCAGGGTAACTGGGGGCTCCAAAGG
>CM053593.1:356221521-356246521 GCA_028646575.1 Pseudocheirus occidentalis
CGCCCCGCCCTCGGAGCCCCGCCCCCGCGCTCCGGGGGGGGAGAGGGCGGGGCCTCCAGGGCGTCGCCATGGTGACCGCGACAAGATGGCTTCCTTGAGCTCCGGGCTAGAGGGTCCTGACTACGGGGCGCTGAGCTCAGAGCAGCTCACCCGGCTGCGGAACTTCAAGGTGGGTGCAGCCCCAGCGTGGGGAGGGGTGTGTGTAGGGGTCCAGGGAGGGCCTTTCCCTCCCTCCTCCACATATGGACCTGGGACTCGGCCTGGGGGGCGGGGCCGGGTCTCCCCTTCCCCGCCCCCTCCTCACCTTCTCGCTGGGCTCGCGGGCTCCCGGACTCCGGGGCGGTGAGCTTGGGCTCAGGCTGGGGGTTGGGGGTTGGGTAGGGCCTCCTCTCCCCCTCCCCCCAGCAGGGAGCCCAGGCTGGGCGGGCGGGGGCGGGGCCTCCGCTCCCCTTTCGTGTCCCGAGGTGGGCGGGGCCTAAGCCACGCCCTCCTCCTATTCCCGCCTCCCGCCCCGCCCAGATCAGCACGCGCATCGAGGACGAGCAGTACCTGCGCTCGCACAAGGAGGTGGAGCTGCTGCTGAGCGGCTTCTTCAGGTAGGCTGCCGGGCTTCGGACGCTGCGGTATTGGGGGAGCGGGGGCGCGGCCTCGGAAACCCCTTGCACACTCCCAGCCGGGCGCCCGGTCTCCAGAGGTGGGCTAAATTCTTGAAACAATAGCGACTTCACGACAAGTGCGATGGTGGCCGGGGTCATGCCGGGTAGTACAGGTAAAAACGGGACCCATTCCTCAGACTGCTTGGAAGTGCCCCTCCCCCCCCCTCCCCAGGGCCTTCCAGCTGGCTTCGGCCGTGAACGGCTGTGACCCACCAGAGATGAAAAGCACGTTAAGACACCGACAGTCTGCAAGCGCCGGATGGAACCGAAGAGACGTCTTACTGCAATTCCATTTATGCTTGAAACTGAAACGAGGGGCTGTCTTTGCTGGACCCCTTTCCTTTCCTTTCTCCTTTCCTTTCCCCTTTCCTTTCCTTTCCCGGGACCCATTAGGGGGTGAACAGAAATAGAATCAGATCTATTCGTGTTACTTTGCAAAAAGGATTTTTTTTTAATCCAAGAAAAAGGTTGAAGTTGTGGACCACAGGAGTTTTGAGGATTCACTGCCACCGCCACTACTCATTTTCAAAGTTATCTAAAGGAGTGAAAATAGCTTGTCTTTCTTTGAATAATCATGCAATCCAAGTCAGTGATGGGTGCCACAGAGACAGTGAAGACTGGAATTAAATCGGTATTAATAATCTAGCCCTGCCAAAGGGTTAGACTCTTTGGGGGAGTCATAGTAACTCCATGTCAGGTGAGCTTTTCCCACTTAGCTTGAAGAATTTTCAGGAGGAGGTTAGGTCACTGAGAATTGGCTGTGTCTGTAAATTATCGGATACACGAAGGACAGAGGATTCGAATATCCCTGCCCCACTGGCCCTTAGGGAACGTAGGAGGGATTGTGGCTAAGGAACATGTTTGTTACTAAATGACTCTTGATTGTCTTTGGCCCATTCCCAATCTTTCCTCTGTGCTTTCAGGGCAGGTAAGATGGGAGGCAGTGGAAAGGGAATATTTAGGGTTTGTCTTTATGGCTGGGGGGCAACACAATGAAAGGCTCAGCTTTTCATTTTTTTAGATGCTTCAGATGGAGAAGAAGAGAGAGACAGTAAGAAAGACAGGCAAAAATAAAATCAGAGACAAAGCTAGAGAGAGAGAGAGAAAGACAAGTGACAGAGATACAGAGAGAGAGAGAGATAGAGACAGAGATATAGGGAGAGAGAGACAGAGACAGAGATATAGGGAGAGAGAGACAGAGACTGAGACTCAGACTGACTGACTGCAGAATCTCCACCCCAAATGCCTGCCCTTCAACACTCTTTGCAGGGTTTCTCTTGCTAGTATTTAGCTTCAGGACTGACCTAAGCTGTGAGACACCCTCAAGCAGATTTCCATAGTCTTACACTGGAGAAGAGGTTTTCCTACTTGGATCTTTTGAACCCTACAGTTTTACTGTTATTCATTTACAAACTTCAGATATGTGCTGTCATATATGTAAAATATATACCTATGTATATAAATACAGTAGACAACTTCAGACTTAGAGATAAAAGCAGGGAACTAACTTATTTTACATGGCTTAGAACCTCAGTTTTCGTCTGAGGTACACAATGTATTAGATGGTACTTTTTTATTAAACAAAAAGGGAAGGGCAAAATCCATATGGCTGTGGAGTTAAGGGGTCCGTCCCCAGACATAAAAGTGCATTACTTTAGTCAAGGCCTGAAACAGGGTGTGTGTGATTGGTGCCTGAGGGGGAGTCCAAAAACTTGGAAAGTAAGGAAAAATGAATTGCTACAACTCCTGGCTGATACAGCACCACCTATATAAAAAAGGGTGGGAAACCATGGTAACCTTTTCCTTTTAAAGTACTTTGCCCCAGTCTATTGGAAAATTTTTTCTCCCATCTTTAATTTTATAATGTTAATCATTGAGAAAATGGGATTCATTTTAAACCAACCTGGCCTGTTCCATAAAGTGAGGGATACCTGCATGTTTCATTTGAGAGCAGTTCTTAATCTGGGGGTCCAGGGGCCACGAGAGGTCCGTGGATAGATTTCAGGAGGCTCATGAACTTAGATGGGGAAAAATTATATCTTTACTTCAATATAATTGCTTTCCTTTGTAATCCTAAGTATTTTATTTTATACATTTTAAAACATGATTCTGAGAAGATGCCTAGGACAAAACAAGGTTCTAGAGGCTGTAGAGCCCTGAGAAGACCATAAAACTTTTTTTTTCCTGTCAAGAACTGATTGGAGGGGCAGCTAGGTGGTACAGTGAATAGAGCATCGGCCCTGGAGTCAGCAAGATCTGAGTTCAAATCTGGCTGCAGCCACTTAACACAAAAACTAGCCATGTGACTGTGGGCAAGTCACTTAACTTCAATTGCCCTCCAAAAAGCATACAAAAAACCCCACCCCAAAACTAGCAAACCAAAAAAAGAATTTATTGGATTATAATTAAGTTGGAAATAAAAAAGGATTTCCAATATTTATGCCATGGATTATCCTGCTTTTTCTTTCTGATGAGAATACCTAATGAAGTTAAGAACTGCTTCTTTTTGTCTTTTTTTCCCTTACCTTACCCTTTTATATTCTTCAGAGAAATGTTTTTGAAAAGGCCGGTGGATATCCAAGAGTTTGCTGCAGGTGAGACTATCATTATCTGGTATTTGAGCAAATCAGGGAAAAAGCTATCGCAGGTTGATACTGACTAGCAAAGTCCCTGCAGTGTGGGGTCTACTTGGTGGGGTCCTGGAAAATTGGGGCCCTTTTCTTTTGCAGTCATTTCCTTAGGCAGACCCTCCCCGGGAGGTATTGGTTAGTTGTTGCACTCCATGTTATGACTCCTGTTTCTAAGCCTTTGAATGGGCACTTCATCCCTGGGATAGACCTCCGCCTCTTTTAATCCCTGTCTTTCTTCTGGGTCTAGTTCAGGTGCCACCTCCTGTAGAAAGCTGACCCAGCAGAACAGATACTAATAAGTCTATGCCTAGAAATCACTTTGCATTTAATTTTGTGTACATGTTGTTTTCTCTTGTGAGACTATAAACTCTTTGTGGGGCAGAAGCCTTTTTTATCTGTCTCTGGCACCTAGTATGGTATCTGGCACATAACTGAGGCTTAGATGCTAGTTAAACAAAGTACAACACCCTTCCCAAGGGAGGTACTAGCCTCTCCACCTCTGGAAGTCTTTAAGGGAAACAGAGCTCTCCAGTACAGCAGTATTTCGTTAGGAGGTAGAAGATGTACTGGCCATTAGTAGTAGTTATTTTCAGTCTTATCCAAGCTGATCCGTACCAGTAAGCAGATACTGTTTGATACTCTGCTCTCTGTAGAGAACCTTGTTTTGTTGTCTTCCTGAGATCTGGCTCTCCCTTGTGAGAGGATCTTTTCAGAGAAATCTGAAATTTAGGAGCTGGCAAGTAGAGCTTGGACAAGAATAAATAACTCTTGTTATTTGTATGGGTCAGAAATAGGATAGGGAGCCGAGTAGCCCAGATAACCCATCTTCAGAATGTTTCCCGGGCATCAGCAGGCAGAGAAGCAAAGAAGAGTTCACCCAAGGGAAGCTTACCCTTTGGAGTAAGTCATGAGTGTTGTTGAGATTAGGCAATGTGAACTGTCTGCACTGAATCTTTTTCCCCACTCCAGTGACTTCTTCCCTTTGCTTCTTAACCCAGAGTATTTCACAGACCCAAGACTTCCTGGGAAGATACAGGCACAGCTAATTGAAAAAGAAAAGCAGTAGCAATCAGCAGAACTATGATGTTCTGAAAGCACAGGTGAGAGAGAATGTAGTTTTTTGAGCTGTTACCTATACCCGCTGAAGCTTCTCTACTTTTATGAACATACACACTGTTGTGTCCAAGGCCTAAAAGAATCTTGGCAGAAGATCCAAATTTAAAATATTTGATAACTTCATTTTATTGAGGTTGTTGGTGGAGGGGAAGAGAGCAAGGGGAGTTACTTAATGTGACAGGGGGTGGGGAACCTGCGGCCTACAGGCCACATGTGGCCTTCTAGGTCCTTGGGTAAGGCCTTTTGACTGAGTCCAAGTTTCATAGAACAAATGTATTAAGGGGATTTGTTCTGTGAAGTTTGGATTCAGTCAGAGGGCTGCACTTGAGGACCTAGAGACCCACATATAGCCTCCAGGCCAAAGGTTCCCCACTGTATTAGGAGAAGCCAAAAGGCTTTCTTAACCTATTGGGAGAAGCAAAAAGGCTTTCTTAACCTAGTGAGATAGAAGCAACTGAAAGCATGAAGAGTAAGTGTAGGACAAAGGAGACCGCTTTGGTGAGCATTTTGTTTTTCCTGCTCAATTCCAAACTTTTCGATTTCCTTCTGTGCCTCCTTGGCAGGGAGGGGCTTGAGGGTTCTGTCTCATGCAGTGCTAATGGTTCACCCTGTCATTTTCTGTGCTGGGATGGAATTCTTCATGGTACAAAGAATAAGGAGTGGGAGGAGTTTCTGGTGTAAACACACCAGACGCTAGTTTAGTTTTGCTCTTAGGGTTTGGTGCATGTTTTTTAACCCAAGGGATTTCTGAAATAACACTTTTAAGATTGACCTTTTTGGAGAAATGGAGCAAACTCCATAGTGTAGCTAAACTTTTTCCTGTTTCACAGGGTCATATGAAGAAATGTGCTCCATCATCATGGGTTTGTAAGTTACCCAGGACTTTACCCTTGTGTTATAAAGCTTTGCATTAAAAATAGACTTCTTCCCCCTACTTTATTTCATTGAAGTCATCTTCTTCCTGGACCCCTATTCTGTTTATTTTACAAGATTGGCAAACAGGTTATTCTGTCTCACTGAAGAATCCCCAATGACTCCCTCATTCTGGCCCCACCTGTGTACCTTCTGCACATTTGGTTCAGCATCTGGCCATCATACACTAGATGCTGGTTTTGTGGGTGCAGAAAATAGGGATTTCTTTCTGGGACATGGAGCAAAGGCAAGACCACACTAGTATTGGTGGCTTTTTATTTTTTACTGTTATCCGACAGGGAACCTTATCATAACAGTGGAGAGTGATTATCAGCTCTTTTATCTCCCAATAGGCAAGAATAGGAGGACATACCCTAGCAGGGAGGGCAAAAGGAAATGAGGCTAGATGTCAGGAAGCACTTCCATGGTGCTGAGTGTTCTAAAGCATGGAGAACAGCAGGCAGCTAATAAGGAGGGCCAGGCACTCTGTCCTTGACTATCTTTACAACAGGACAGATACCAAAGCTCATGGCTTAAGTTCAGCTCTGCTAAGACTGAAGGGACAGAGCAGATAAACTTTTGGAATCCTTTGCTGACCAAGAAGTCTTGCTAGTGTTGCTCCAGCCTCTCAAATTTATCCTGTTTAGTGGCTGTTATACATATAAAACCTTGTGCCTTGATTATCTTCCATCAGCATCAGCATCAGCATAGCAACAGTCTAGAATAGGAGTTGTGGTCACGGTGGAAAGATTATAGAGACCTTATAGGCCTTATAGACCACAGACCCCAGACTGAAGGCGGCAAATGGCTCTTCAGGGTCACCTGGCGCAACCCTCACATTCTACATGTGAGGTGCCTAAAGCTCAGAGAGGTGATGAGACTCGTCCACAGTCGGGCAGCGGTTTGGAGGGGGCAGGGCTGGGCGCCAGCCCAGGGTAAGTGAAAAGCTTTTCCCACTCTTACATACAAAGAGTAGCTGCCTACTCTTTCTCTTGCATCATCATGGAAGGAAGTAGAGTGGGTTACTCTAAGAAGTACCCAAAACTGAATCATGAACCTTTGGGCTTGGGGTGGGAAGTATTTTAATCACAGCTCAGCCACAGCATCTCTGCACAGCAGGCAAGCAGCAGTATGTCTTAAGAAGTTTCAAAGAGAGGATTCTGGGAAGATGGCAGAGTAGGTCAGAAAATTCCAAGATTTCCCCCCTCAATTGGGAGAGCTAGGTGGTGCAGTGAATAAAGCACCGGCCCTGGAGTCAGGAGGACCCAAGTTCAAATTCAGCCTCAGATATTTGACACACTAGCTTTTTGACTTTGGGCAAGTCACTTATCCCCAATTGCCCTTCGAAGAGCAAAAAAAAAAAATTTCACCCACAAGAGTTAAAATAGCACCTTAGGGCAAACAAAGTGTGGGTGGAGATAAATAAGAATAGTGGCATAACTGGGGTCTTTCTGGTGTGGTATCTGTGAAGAGTAAACACCTCCAGACTAGATTCTGTTTTAAGAGCAAGCAGCAAGGCTCTTAAGCAACAAGAGACAAGGTCTAGGGTTAGTTGGTTTTAAAGGCAGCCTGGGCCCCAGCCACCTGAACTTTTATTCCTGGGATAGTGAGGGGAGTTGGGCATTTATCTGAGCCTGGGAACATCAAGGGAACCTCTGCTGACCAGGAACACCAGACCCTGCTGTAGTTCGAAGAGCTGAGGCACGGCAAGAAGGAACCAGCTCACGCTCAGTGAATGCAGAAGTACTGGGGCAGAAACCTTGGGCTGCAGGCACTTACAAGAGGCTTTGGTTTCAGTCTATAGGGAAGAACTGAAGACCTGGGGAAAGAGATACCATTCCCCATACTCCAGAGCTAGAAGTGACTACAAATAACTAAGCTATCACCACAAAAAAAAAAAATGCACAGGCAAAGGAGAATGAACCCAATTACAGAAACCTATTATGGGAATAGAGATGATGGGTTCATCTTCAGCGGAGGAAACTGAAGTAAAGAAACCTCCAAAGAGTAACGTCAAGTGGTTACCTGCCCAAAAAGAATTTATAGAAGACCTTAAAAAAGACTTTAAAAATAAAATGACTGAGATAAAGGAAAAACTGAAAAAGGAAATAATAATCTAAGAAAAACAAGAAGGGTATGAAAGTCAGCCAACTAGAAAAGGAGATCCAGAATCTTAAGAAAATGACACCTTAAAATTAGAATTGGGCACAGTGAAGCCAGTGAAATTATAAGAGATCAAGAAATGATTAAACAAAATATGAATAATGAAAAAATAGAAGAGAAAGTGAAACATCTTGTAAGAAAAACAACAGATTTGGAGAATAGATCAAGAAGAAAAATATAAAAATAATTGGACCAACTGAAAGTTCTGATAAAAAAAAGAACCTTGATAAGATAATACAAGAAATAATTAAAGAAAATTGTCCTAAAGCATTAGTATAAGGGAAGGAAAGTAGAAATAGGAAAAAAAATCCATCGTTCATCACTTAAAAGAGATCCTATGAGGAAAACTCATAGTAATATCATAGTCAAATTCCAAAATCCTCAGCTCAAAGGAAAAAATATTAAAAGCATCAAAATTAAAGCAATTTAAATATGATGGTGCTACAATTAGTATTACATGAGACCAAGCAGCAGAGACTTTAAAGGACCACAGGCTTTAGGACACAACATATCAAAGAGCAAAAGAATGGGCTCTGGCCAAAAATATACCCTGCAAAGTTAACTATTATCTTGAATGAAAAAACAAAATGGACATTTGATAAACTCTCAGATTTTCAAGACTTTGTTAAAAAAAAAATCTTGAACTTAATGGACAATTCAACATACTAATATAAGGTACACAACAAAGACTGATTACAAGGGATCCATAAGGACAGACTGTTTATTTTTTTATATATATAAAATCTAACTCTAATTGGGTAGTTCATAAGATTGGGGAAAACCTGAGCATGATATGAATTTAATAAGTAAAGCCATTTAGCAACAGCTAAAAAGAGTAATTATTTTATACAAAAGAGGTACAAGAAGAATTGATATACAGGAATTAGATGGGGGAAGGAGGGCTGGTAGTTCTAGTAACCTACTTTCATTAGAAATGGGTCCAAGAGGGAACAATACATATATGTTTAAGAGTATAGAAGTCTTCTAAATTCAGAAGAACTAAAATGGTAGGGGCATAGGGAGGGGGAGAGGACAAGGGAAGGATCTGTAGAGGGAAGAGTGAGGAAATAGGTAAAACAGGGGTATAGGAGGGTGTTTAGATTTGTGGGAATGGGAACCTAGGGGAGGGATCCTTGGAGGGGGGTAGGCAAGTCACAGGAGGCAAGGAAGGATAGGAAACTGAGATGCATATACATAAAAACAAAGATCAGGAGTAGAATAGGTTTGGGAATGTCTATGTCTATATATATGTATGTGTATACGTGTGTATACGTGTGTGTGTGTATGTGTGTGTGTATGTATATGGAGAAGCATCTAAATTTTATTGTGACCTTCTAGGGGGAGGTGGAGAAGAACAAAATAAAAAAATGCATAACAGAGAACAAAATGCACAAGGAAGCAAAGAAAAGATGGACAGTTCTCAACATGAGTATTATATAGGTTTTCTTGAAATGAAAATTTATTTTTACTTATTTTGAATTCTCTTTCATGTTCTACTATGTACACAACATGCTTTTTTTTTCTTTCTAACTCTGTATTTAAGTTCCAATATTTAAGTTTATGATATGATTCTGTTTCTTTTCTCTGTTCTATATTTGTGTTCTGGCATTCGAGTCTAAAATAAAATTGGGGAAAAAAAAAACGTGAAACAAAGTCCTAATTTTCAAACAACACACCAGCGTCACTCACCTGTTATGTAGAGAGCACAATGGGGACCACGGGAACTTTACAGACCAAAGACTTGGTTCCTTAACATTAGACTGTGTGGGGAAGCACAGTGTTTGTCAGTACAAGTACAGCAGTGATGGAGATGAGGCAGCATGATAAGACTGACATTTTCATGCTTGCCTTGTAATCAGAACTGGGGGGATCCAACTGCGGCTCTCTTGTTCCCTGGGTAATAATTTAACCCCCTGGGCCTCTGTTTGTTCATCTATAGAATGAAGGGCTTGGACAAGATTAGCTCAAAGTCTAATGTATAGAACACCTAGGTACATCCAGGTACAAGTATGTGATGAGAGCCCCTACTAGAAGAGGGAAACTTTTCAGATAAGGGGACTACTAGGTTAGTTTCTATTTAAAGGCCAAACTTAGGATACGTGTGTATGTGTGTGCATGCGTGTGTGTGCGCGCGCGCCCTTCTACAAATGTGGGTTAGACTTTAAAGCTTGTCTTTTCTGCTCTTTCCTCTCCCACATTGGCAGAGACTTTCTAATCTTCCATGTTGTGAATGTAAGGGTGTAAGAGCTGAGAATATCCGGTAAAAAGTAAGAGGGGAAGTCCCTGCTGCCTGGGACTGTTCTGTATGTAGCCAAGTAGAAGGGGCAGGATAAAGAGAGAAGCTGAGCTAGGAGTGGTGATTGAACATCCT
This sequence comes from Pseudocheirus occidentalis, assembly GCA_028646575.1. Taxonomy (NCBI): domain Eukaryota; kingdom Metazoa; phylum Chordata; class Mammalia; order Diprotodontia; family Pseudocheiridae; genus Pseudocheirus; species Pseudocheirus occidentalis. The sequence goes on from CM053593.1 coordinate 356,231,370, forward strand.
ACCTTGGACTGACACTTGATCCAGCTGCCTGTCTCTTGGGAGGACTGCATCATCTCTACAACAGTTAACTGAGGGACTGTGAGAGTGATTCTTTTGTATTGGTCTTGAGAAAACTGAATTCATATGAGAGAAATTCAAAGCAGACAGGAGTCTATCCCCAAAAAATGGTCCTGTAGCTTTTACTCAGACCTTTTTGGTACTTGCCAAATGCCAGGGTGGCCTGTCCCACTTTCAGACAGTTCTGACTGAAAGGTAGTTTTTCTTGACAGACATCAAGCCTCTCTGAAATTCTAGCTCCTTATGTCTAGTTCTGCCTCTGGAATCAGGCTAATTCCCCTTCCACGTGACAGCCTTTCCAATTCCTAACACAAGTGTGCCGTAGCACGGCAGATGTAGAGATGGAAAGGACCCTGGAGGTTGAGTCAAATGCCTTCATTTTACAGAGCATTGAATAATCTAAAGCTGCAACTCGCTAACTGCCTGCAGGCTCTTCATCCCCCTGCCTGTCTTAGTGGGCACGTGAGGCACAGTGGTCAGTGACTGTTGTCTACTGTTCGACTATGAGCTATTATTTGATAAGCCCACGGACCCCAGTTTTGGGGATAAGAACTCACTATTTGACAAAAACTGCTGGGAAGACTGGAATGTAAGGCAGAAACTGGGCACAGACCGAGATCTTACACTGTATACCAAAACAAGTCAAAATGGGTGCACGATCTAGGCATAAAGGCTGATATGTGGGAGAGCAAGGAGCCGTTTACCTGTCAGATCTATAAAGGGAAGACTTTATGACCAAGCAAGAGTTAGAGAGCATTATGATATGCAAAATGGATAATTTTGATTACGCTAAATTGAAAAGTTTCTGTAGAAAGCCAATTTAAGATTAAGAGGGAAGCGGGAAATTGGGAAAGAATTTTTACAACCAGTGTCTCTGATAAAGGCCTAATTTCTAAGATATACAGAGAACGGAGTCAAATCTGTAAGAATTCAAGTCATTCTCCAACTGATACATGGTCAAAGGATATCAACAGGTAGTTTTCAGAGGAAGAAATTGAAGATATCTATAAGTATATAAAAATGCTCTAAATCACTATTGATTAGAAAAATGCAAATCAAAACGATTCTGAGGTACATCTCACCAAGTCAGATTGGTTAAGATGACAAAACAGGAAAATGATAAATGCTGGAGAGGATATGGAAAAACTGCAATACGAATGCATTGTTGCTGGAGTTGTGAACTGATTCAACCATTCTGGAGAGCAATTTGCAAGAGTGCCCAAAGGGATATATATATGAGTGCATACCCTTTGACCCAGTAATACCACTTCTAGGGCTGTATCCCAAAGACATCATAGAAGAGGAAGAAAGATCCATATGTACAAAAATATTTATAGCAGCTCTTTTTGTGGTGGCAAAGAATTGGAAATCAAGGGGATGCCCATCCATTGGGGAATGGCTAAACAAGTTGTGGTATATGAAATGTAATGGAATACTACTGTGCTATAAGAAATGAGGGACAGACTTCATATTTACCTGGAGAGGCTTATACAAACTGATGCTAAGTGAGAAGAGCAGAACCAGGAGAAATTTGTACACAATCACAGACACAATGTATGTGTGATGACTAACTTTGACAGACTGGGCTTCTCTCAGCAATGCAAGGTTGTAAGACAACTCCAAAAGACTCATGATGGAAAGAGATATCCATATCCAGAGAAAGAGATGCAGAGTCTGAATGCAGATATAAAACTACTTGCTCTCTTTGTTTTGTTTCCTTTTTCTTATTGTTGACTCCATTGGTTATAATCCTTTACAAACTAACGTTTAATATGAAGGTATTTGTAGATCCTGTATTTGATTGCACGCCGCCATGGCAGGTAGGGGGAGAAAGTTTGAAACTCAAGGGATTGCAGAATTGAATGTTGTAAACGAAAAGTAAATATTAAAAAAAAAAAAGATTCTGTCCTTAGCTCTCTGAGAGTTGAGTCATTGTCATGTCTGCTGTCAGTATCTAGCATGTTGCCTCACACCCAGAGAGAGTTGAATATACTATCTGTTCAGTGCCTAAAGTTTTCCAAGTTCCTGGCACTTCCATGAGCCACCCAGTATGCTGTGCTAAGGAAGAGCCAGTAGGCTTCACTGGATCAATATTAAGGCCCTTTTCTCTTTTCGTTTATTTAGCACCTCCTGTGCTAAAAAATCTGTGCTAGGCATTTCATACACACACACAAAAAATGAAAGGAGTTTACATTCTATTAGGAGGAAATAGCCACAATTCCAATACAAAATAAGTCCACAGTAATTTTAGCGAGGAGGGACAGGAAAAACCTGAGCTTGGAAGGGAGGGTTTAGGGCTTCAAAGGGAAGAGTGTCTACAGGCAGAAAAGAGCTAGGGAATGACTGGAAGTGAGACTGGAAAGAGCAGCTGAAGCCAGACAAGGGGAACACCCAGGTGAGGAAACTTTACCGGTATAGGCAGATACCTTCTCCACAGCTTATGGTCTTAAGAGATGCTTAGAGCATTGAGAGGTCAAAGGACTTGTCCATGGTCACACAGACCAGGGCTTCCTGAACTTTTTCCACTTATGACCCTTCTGGCACTTCTTAAACTTCATGATCCACAGTTTAAGAAGTGATGAATTAGAGAGTGGGTCAAGGGCAGGACTTGAACCCAGGTCTTCCTGATTTCTGACAGTAAACAGAAGCTACTGGACCTTCTTCAGTTAAGAAGTGATATGGTCAGAGCTGTGCTTTAGGAATATCAATTTGGCAGCTTTGTGGAAGATGGATGAGAGATTGGAAGCAGGATGACATTTAGAAAGCTACTTTAGTAGTCCGGGTGAAAGCATGAACTAGGGTGGTAGCTCTTTAAGAAGAGAGAAAGGGACAGAAGGAAGAGACCCAACAAAACCTGTCAACTAAGTAGGTATGCGATGTGAGGGAGAGAAGAGATGAAAATAATTAGCAGACGTGCTTAAGGAAATAAACCTTCCTAGAAGAAAAAACAGATGGGAAAAAAGTTGTATGTTAGAGGTGAGCCTCTGGGGGGTGGGGTGGGGAACAAGGTCCAGTTAAGATCCTACCTGACCTCACGAGTGGGATTCAATGATTTCTTCCTTTTCCAAACAGGCTACCCCCCAATGCACTTAAAAAAGCCCTTGGGTAGAAGCAGCAAGGTCCCGCAGCTCCCACACCGCCACCCTAAACACCCATAAAATTATGAGCCCAGAGAAAGCCTAGGACTCTCAGACTCACAAAAATACAGAGAACATATCTCTCGCTGAAGGCAGCTCAGCAACAGGGGCTCATAGCAGCAGACAGAATGGAGGCTGGAACAGCCTGAAGCGGAGACCGCGGCCAGGCCCGGGCAGTGGGAAGGAGCCGGGCTGAGCAGGCACCGAAGCCAGTCAGCAGCAGTTCTACAGCTTTCAGCACCTCCACATCTGCCAAGGCTGAGGAAGGGGATGGGAGACGGTCAGCTTGCACCATAGCGGAGCAGAGAACGGCCAGCCCAAAACCGCAACTGGCCAGGCTACGTCCCAGTGTGGCCTGGAGGAGCTGAGTCTCCAAAACCGAAGCTTGAGTCAACTTCAAAGAAAATCTAAAGCACCCGCCTAAGGGAATCTTCAAATCCTCAGAGACAGTTAGTAAAAGTGAAACTTCGAAAATTAATTTGGGGGTGGAAGAGCAGTTCTACCAATCTGCCCCTGGGGCAAGGAAGCAGTGGGGGAAGGGAACTGCTGGAACCAGAGGCAGCTCCCACCAGGCTGCTTCAGAGCCCCTGGCCTGCAGACTCTGCAGCAGGGCTGAATCGATTGATCAGGGCCAAGTGCTCTTGCGTTGAGCAGCCTGGATCCGGATCATGGTCTTGGGTGGTGGTCCTCGGGTGCACTTTCAGCAAGCCAAAGCTGGGGGGACTTGCAACACCCCCTTAATAGCTCCAGCAGTTGAGAAAACCCCAGCGATTTGGAACAGAGCTTCCCCCCTCAGAAGCAGAGTTTCACAGATCTAAAACAACCAACCAATTAATTGACTGGCCAACATGAGAAAGAGGAAGCAAAATAAAAACACCAATAAAACTTTGAATCCTTTTTTTATGGATAAAAAGGGTCAAAGCATGGAACAGGAGGAAGAGAGCCCAGAACTCAGAACTCCCACACCAAATGCTTCCAAGACAACTGAAGAATGCCTAGAAGCTATACATCAACTGAAAAAGGACTTTGAAAACCAAATAAGAGAAGTGGAGGAAAAATTGGGAAGAGAAATGAGAATGATGCGAGAAAATCATGAAAAGAGAGTCAACAACCTGACTGAAGAAAACAACACTTTAAAGAATAGATGAACTGAAATGTCAAAAGAGGCCCAGAAAGCCAATGAGGAGAAGAATGCCTTAAAAAGCCAAATATCCCAGATGGAAAAAGAATCTCAAAAGCATTCTGAAGAGAATAATTCCTTCAGAATTAGAGTGGAGCAAGTAGAAGCTAATAACTTTATGAGAAACCAAGATACTATTAAACAGTTACAAAGAAATGAAAAAATAGAACGCAATGTGAAATATCTCCCTGAAAAAGCTACTGACCTGGGAAATAGATCCAGGAGAGACAATTTGAAAATTAAAAAAAGAAAAGGGAGAAAGACAGAAATAAGGAAGTTTCAATGAAATATTGGAAAATAGCAGGGAGAAATTCAAAGGAGGATATGGACAAGCAGGACAATGATAGAAATTATTTGATGAATCTGATATATGTTTTTAAAAGATGCAAGCCATGCATAGTAAAAATTCATAGTATTTTGCTACTTTTTTTTTTACCATTAATCTTTGTACAGGAGAATGCTGATATTTGTTGATGTTTGTCAAATTCTTCACAATGAAAAGGGAAAATAAATTTTAAAAATAAACAGATCTGGTTTGCTATATAACTGTATTGTCTAGTTACAACTTGTTTATAACTTCTCTTTATCAACCCTACTTTTTATCCTTCTTCAGTTCTTTGACTTACTATCTAGAGTAGGCATTCAAAAGACTTCTCTTCTTAGTCTCTATCCTGCTACAATTGTTACTTTAATTTACTTTGACACCTTTTTCTGTCAATTATTCATTGCAACACCCTGTAAATTCTCTCCTTTCTTACTTCTCTGAAGTCTCAGAAGAAAAGATGTACTATCCTTACCCATCCCAATATCAGAAGGAATTCCCACATTTATCCATTCCCTTTCCAATATCTTTAAGCTCTTCCTTTTCATTGGCTCCTTTCCTTTATGACTTTAAATACACATCTGCCTATTCTGAAAAAAAAAATCCCCCTTATCTAAACTATCATCCTATTTTCCCCCTTTTCTTTTACAGCCTAATTCAGGGGTGGGGAACCTGACCCAACTTCTGAAAACCAATACCCTTTTTACCTATTATAACCATTCTCTCATCACTGTCTCCTAAATTACTTTCCTAAAACAAACCTAATGTTGCCAATAATTTTCTTTAAAAAAAAAAGGACAAATTTAATTTTAAAAATATAAGATGAAGAGGCAAACTAAATCACTGAGAAAGATTGTATAAGTATATGCTTACATTATTTGGTAGTTTTGGTATCAGAAATCTAAGAATGAGTGTTATGTCAGTTAGATCAGGACTTATCTGGAAATAACTGCATTTCACACCCCCTAACAATGGGCCTAAGTGGACCTAACCCTGTATAATGAAAATATTATTATTCTCATTTGACAGATGAGTAAACTGAGGCTCAAACAGGTTTAAAAGATTTTTAATGGTTACAGAGACTGTGTTAGACTAAAGATTTAATTGAATCCCCATCTCTAGACTAAAGCCCTAGTGCTCTTTCTATCCTACTTCTCCCATTTCCACAAATATTAACATTCTCCCAGACTCCTCATTTGTTCTTCTAAGAACCAGATTCATAAAGGGTATGTTGTTGTTCAGTCGTCACAGTCTTGTCTGGGTCTTTGTGATCCCATTTGGGATTTTTTTTTGGAGGGGAGGGAGGATAGCAAGGCAACTGCACCACCTAGCTGCCCCCACTGAGGATTTTCTAAGCAAAGATACTGCAATGGTTTGCCATTTCCTTCTCCAGCTTACTTCAAAGATGAGGAAACTGAGGCAAACAAGAGTTAAGTGACTTACCCAGAGTCACAGAGCTAGTGCCTGAGGTAGGATGTGAGCTCAGGTCTTCCTGACTCCAGTTCTGTTATTCTATCCACAGTGTCACCTAGCTGACCTTATAAAAGGCATATTATCGTCCTAATCCAAATCCACAAGTTCACAGATCCTTAAGGATGATAAGTGATTTCTAAATAGCTCTGTTAATGTAATAAAAATCCAACACAACTTTATTTCATACTATTTGAATTGCACCAAAACCATACTCTCCTTGACGGTTGAGAGATCTTAGCAATTTTTATACCAATTACATCAATAATTCAAATGAAAGTATATATTACATGTATTTTCTTTAACAACTATTTACTTAATGTACTGATTATATAATTGCTCTTCAAAACAAAGGCCTCCCAAGTTCATACTTCAAGGATTATTTTTGTAAGCATTCATCTCTAAGAGGCATTGCATCACAATGGATAGAGAACTAGGTGTGGTTCTTCTAGGTCTAAGACCTGAAACATACTGATTATGTAATCTTGGGCTAATCATTTAACCTCTCAGTGCCTCGGGCTACCATCTAACACTAACTGCAGAACAGACGTCAACCTGCATTGTTAGAATGAATTTCTTCACCAGAAGCTCCCTATACCAGTGAAATCACAGGTCCTTTCCAAAACTGCTAGAAAGACTCAGTAGTGCAGTAGATGAAACACCGAGGTGACCTGAATTCAAATCTAGCCTCAGACACTTACTAGCTACATCACTTTAGGCAAGGCATTTAACCTCTATTAGCCTCAACTTTGTCTGTAAAATGGGGATCATAATAGCACTGCCCTCCCAGGGGTGGCATGAGGATCAAATGAGATAGTATCTCTAAAGCACTAAGCACGAGCCCCAGCACATGGTAGGAGTTAAATGTTGTTGTTGTTGTTCAGTCATTCTCAGTCCTGTCTGACTCTTCATGACCCTGTTTGGGGTCTTCTTGGCAAAAAGACTGGAGTGGTTTGCTATTTCCTTCCCCAGATCATTTCATAGATGAGGAAACTGAGGCAGACAGGGCAAAGTGATGTACCCATTCAGTACCACAGCTCCTAAGTGTCTGAGGCCAGATTTGTCCTTAGGAGGATGTCTTCCCAACTAGAGGCCCAACGCTCCATCCACCGCACCACTCAGCTGCCCCTGAGGAGCTATATAAAGGCTACACAGTATTATTGTTTTTAAATGCATCCCATACCAGTTATTAAAGCCATCAGTAATAAAGATATAACATACTTACTTTGTATTATCATCTTCTCTCTCCTCACGTGGTTCAACTGGAGATGAAACTACTTTGGATATTATCTCATTTTGATCTCTCTAATTAAGAAACAAGTATCATAAGTATACTACATGGCAAAAGTACAACAGTAATTCTAACACGGTACCAATCTAAGTAGCCATTTTCACTTGGCAGGTGACCAGGAGTCAATCCTTCACTGCCAATGATCACTCAGAGATAGATGAGCTGGAGCATGATAAAGCGGCTCCCCCTACCTGTTGTACCACTGAGAGCTTGTTAGCAGCTCCCTACTGCACCCCTCTACCAAAATGACCACATTCTCTACCGTAACAACAAAGGTGTACAATATAAAATAGGGAGGAGATCTGGCAATTCTAACTTTGTCAGAAGTGGCTGTAGCTGCTCCAACCATGTGTGAATACTATTACATTTTATTTTCAATTTTGTTTTGGTAAATTCATATTAGGTCTTATGTCAAGTGAGTAAATTATTTGGGACAATGTCAGAAAGGGAAGCAAGAATGGGACTCCTTGTTGGTACAGACAATATGAACCAAAGAGAGCTAGGAGGTTTCAGGAGGATTAATCTATACTGGTAGAGAGATACACATAACCCAAGGGACTAGGGAATGTATATAGAAGGAAAGTGGCTGTTTATGCTCAATTTGCAGAGCTGGGGTATCTCAGACTTCAAAGGTCATCTTGTAACTTTCTCTCTCTCTCTCTCTCTCTCTCTCTCTCTCTCTCTCTCTCTCTCTCACACACACACACACACACACACACACACAGAGTAGCTAATTCACCATATAAGCCATTCATCTAATAAAGAAACAATTGTCCATGAATGTTACCAAACAAGGGGGAAAGGTGTTAAAGAAAGAGGAAGGGTTCTAAGCCCACATTAGAATTTTGCACTACTCAGCTAATTACAGCATTTACTTACTATTGCTTCTTCTGCTTGACGAACCAGTTCAGCTGTTTTTGCTTCAAGTTCTGCATTTAGACGTCTAAAATGTACAAAAAAATGTTAAATTAGGATTTAATTAAGTATGTAACATTAATTAAAAAGATGATCAGAGGAAAATGCTAAAATTAGGTTAACTTACGATATCAACAACAGAAAAGACTGTTACACCAAAATGCAATCATGTCAAAAACTTCCAAATTATTTTGCAGCTCCAAAAAGAAGCCATTATTGGCAATTCAGCAGAAATAAATGAGGTGCCAAGGATCTGGTATTAAAAAAATATTTGATTCAGAAAGTACAAAGGAGGCATCAACCCCCCCAAAATTTGCATTTTATCTCTTCAAACATTCTAGAGTTGAAAAAGTCAGTAATCAAGCATTTATTAAATATGTACTACTATATGCCCAGCACATATGCTGAGAATACAAAGAAAGGCAAAAAACCAAACAAACCCCAAAACCAGCCCCTCCTTTCAAGGAGCTCACAGTGTAATGGAGGAGTTAACAAGGAAAAAAAACCTATGTACAAAATAAAGAAATAGAAATCAATAGATAGATAAGATCAATTGGATATAATCACCTTACCACTAAGAGGGATTGGGAAAGGCTTCTTTTACAAGGTAGGATTTTAACTGGGACCTGAAGGAACCCAGTGAATGAAGATGAGAAGGAGAGAACTCCAGGCAAGCAGCCAATGAAAATGCAGGGACCTGGAAGACGAGCATCTTGTGTAAAGAACAGCAAAGAGTTAGTTTTGCTGAACTGCTTTTTTTTTCCCCTTTTGTTTTTAATGCATCGTTATAAGAGATGGATTGATGGATGGGAGAGGAAGGATAAATAACTTCAGAACTGAGGGTATTATGAAAACAAAAGAGATCAATACATTTTAAAATCTGCTGTTATAATAGGTATAACTACGAAAGTGTTCCATATTCAAATCTATTCATCCTCTCAGAGATCTGTAGATTCCTTCCGATGACTAAGATTACAACACATGCCATCGTGGAAAAAGTAAAAGGAAGAGAACCATGCTATCAGGAAAAGAAAGACTGAAGGCCCCTCATTCCCAAAGTGAGTGTGCGTGCTTCTGTCAACCTAGACCATCTACTGTGGGCACTGAAAAAAAAAACCCAGCAATATAAAGCTTGTTGTGTGTGGTTTTTTTTTTTTACACTGTAGGGCTGGGATCCATGATAACTTTTGATGAATGTACATAGCAACTGAACAACAAGCATTGATAAGTGCTTACTTCCTGTCAGGCAACCTGGCAGTGGTATACTTTGTACATAAGTGATTAATGAATAATGGTTAGATTAACCCATAGATAGCACAACTATGTTGTACATGTGCATTACTAAAGATCTGAAAGAATAATCTACAAAGGCTCTTTATAAAGTTAGGCTGGGAACCTGCCACAAGCATTCCCTTCCAGTTTCCAGGAGGCACTGAAAACAGGGCCTAAAAAGTTGTAGCTGTACTAGACAGTAACAATGGAATTGACTGATTCAAGTCTTCAGAGTTCCAAGTCTCCACAACTTATTATTCAGCATCAACTTTCAAAGGTACCGCCGGAGGGGGTGGGAATCATTACAAGTTAAGGCCAAGTCTTCCCTAACACCTCCAGAATCAAATCCAAAATCCTCTGGCGTTCAAAGGCCATCATAACCTGCCCCATCCCATCCCCACCTCTGCAGTCTCCTCACACCTTAAGTACCTTCTCCACACACAGTGGGGGGGGGGGGGGGGATTCCTTGCTCATCCTGCTATGAAACCCTCCATGCCCAGACACCAGACATTTTCCACCGAAGCCCCCCAAGCCTCATTTCCGCCTCCCAGCTTCCCCGGCTTCTTTCAAGTCTCCGCTAAAATCTCACTTTGTACTGAAAGTCTCTTCCAGATCCTCCTTAATTCTAGTCCCCTCCCTCGGAGAGTCTCCCCAGTTTACTCTGCATTTTCCTTGTACATGATTATTTGCTTACGATCACCCCGTCACCTCACCTCAGACCCTGCCTCAATCGGACTGTGAGCTCCTAGACTCAAGGACTTTAGAGGGAAGGAAGTGTCTTTTGCCTTTCTCGTCATTCCGAGATATTGGCACGGCTCCTTGTATACAGTAGGCGCCTAATAAATGTTTACGGACTAAAGTTCTCAACTGCCAAAGAAAGAAGAGGGAGGACAAGGCGGATGGATGGGCGAGGAAAACGAGAGATTCCATCTAATCGCAAGAAAGCGGGAAAACCAAAACACAACGGGGTCCCCACCTCCACTCCCAGACCTGCGGGCGCTTCTTTCTTACCGATACTCTTCCTCCTTGCTCCAAAGCTCTCTCAGCTGCTTCGAGGTCCCGGCGGTGTCCCACCTCTGAAACAAGACAGTCATCCTTCAGATGCGATTCCGCAGGATGTCCCCCAAGTCCCCCACCCCTAACTGCGACCCCTTTCTTGGCCGCAGCCCGGGAGTACCCAGGAATCCGAGGGGGCAGAAGCGCCAAGAAGCTGGTTGACCTTCCTGGTCTCCATCTTCCGAGAACGCGTCTCAGTTACCAAAGCGACGGTTTATTTCTCGCGAGAGTTCTCCCGTCTCCCCAGACCGGCTCCTTCCAGCCATTCCTCCCCTCACGCCCCCACGTCCTCTTTCTGGGTTCTCTGCTCACTTAAGTGAGTTAGGTGGAAGCCCGTGGAGATGCTCCAGCTTGACTTGCGAGCAAAGGGCCGCCACTGCCTCATAAACTTTCCGATGTAACCCACACCCGCACTGCACGACGGCTCTACAAACCTGTTAATAGTGAGCCCGGCAACTTAAGACACAATTTCCCAAGACCTTGTATTATGTTACTTTGAGGTTAATAGCAACCAAGTGAGGGGAAGAACTAGATCCTCTAAGAGTTATTTATGTCTAGAGCAACAGAAGTGTAAGACCAGGACGCCTGCCCCCGTGGACCTTACACTCTAACCTCTACCAGGAGATGTGAGCAGGTGCAAGAAGGAGTCCTTTTGGCAATCCCTCCCTAGCCGGTCACTGCTTAACAACGGGCCGGGGCGGGGGCAGGGGGCGTAGAAAGGAAGGATGCTAGGCATACAATTAAGCTCATGTGCATTTTCAGCATTTCCACCATCACTTTCCTAAATTTGGGCAATCAACGAAACAATAATAAAACCCTCGTTTGCGGCATTTGCCGATTGGCAAAGTGTAAATGCTTACAAGGAAAAATTAATACAAGAATCAGAACTCCAGCACACCATATACACGGGTGAAACTGTTGGATCTGATGATCAAGACAGAAGAAGTGCAGGGAGAGGTGGGATGAGTGTTAAGTAGAGATTTCTGAGGGATGTTAAGAGGGCCGACTTCAGGTGGTCTCCGAAAGAGGGGAAGATTTGGATGGTGGAGGACGTGGGGAACTGCGGGAGAGATCCAGGAATGGTATATGGAAGTAGGAATGAGCATGTTGGTGCAAGAAAGAGACAGTAATAACTTGTTTGACTGGAGCAGAGTTTGATTGCTGGGAAATAAAGAAAAACAAGGTTGGAGAGGTAGGGTGAGGCAAGATTCTGGAAGGCCTTGAAAGCTAGTAGAGGAGTTTGGACTTGATAGTGTCATGCAGGAAGGAGACATTTAAGTTCTTAAACAGGAGTGGCAGGAATGAAATGAAAGAATCATAAGACTTAAGCTGAACAGACTGGATCATCTAATTCAACCTCCCAATATAGTCATCTGGTCTATAAAATCTCTGGCAGGTGGTTATTAGTCCTAGACAAGAATAGTAGGGGGGAAAAAAAGCTAAATGGGCTTTTCAAGCTGTGATATGGTGGGAGAGGCAGGTGAAAATGGAAAGGACAGATATTCACAGATCACAGTGAAAAAGAAACTTAATCCTGTTTTGCATCCATGTTTCCTATCTTCTGACTGAAAATTAAAGAACAAAAATGACTGAAAATGACTGAGATAAATGAGGAAAGAGCATGAAGCAGCTCTAAATGAGTTTGTCACTTAATTTAAATCAAACCAACTATCCCCCAAGGTATATCGCAGATGCTGTTCTCAGGATCTTAGATTTGGAAGAAAATTCATAGGTCATCTAGTCTAGCCAACCTGAACACACATTTGTTCTACAACATACCCAACATGTAGTCATCTAGGCTTTAAGGAAGCAACAGCCCCCCCCCCAAAATAGCCTATTCCCCTTTCCAATAGCTCTAATTATTAGGAAGTTTTTCCTTCCTTCAAGCCTACTTGTCCTCTTTGCAACTTCTTATTGTACCTAATTCTGCCTTCCAAAGCAGAGTAGGACAAATCTAATCCTTCTTACATTTAATGTCCTATCACAAGACTTTTTTTCCTTCTAGAATAGACATTACCACTTCCTTTCTGGAATTCTCATATGTCATGATTTCCAGGTCTTTCAGGGGTATCTAGGTGTTGCAATGGATAGAGTACCAGACCTAGAGTCAGAAAGACTCATCTTTCCTGAGTTCAGATCTGGATTCAGACACATAGTCACTGTGTGACCCTGGGCAAGTCACTTCACCCCATGTGCCTCAGTTTCCTCATCTGTAAAATGAGTTGGAGAAGGAAACAGCAAGTCAAACTAGTATCTTTACCAAGAAAACCCCAAAAGAGGTCACAAAGAGTCAAACACAACTAAACAACAACGAAAACCAGGTCTCCTTTAAAAAATGTATTTTATTTTTTTCCAATTACACATGAAGATAGTTTTCAACATTCATTTCTTACAAGATTTTGAATTCCAAATTTTTCTCTCTCATTCTTCTCCTTCCCCAAAACAGCAAACAATCTGACATAGGTTTTACATGTGCAATCATGTTAAACATATTTCTACATTTTTCATGTTGTGAAAGAAACAGGACAACAACAAAAAAAACAAAGTGAAAATACCATGCTTCAATTTGCATTTAGATTTCATCAGTTCTTTCTCTGGATGTGGATAGCATTTCCCATCCTGAGTCTTTTGGAATTGTCTTAGGATCATTGAATTGCTAAGAAGAGCTGAGTCTGTCATAGTTGATTATCACACAATGTTGCTGTTACTATGTACAATGTTCTCTTGGTTCTGCTCACTTCACGCAGCATCAGTTCATGTAAGTTTTTCCAGGTTTTTCTGAAATCTGCCTGCTCATCATTTCTTATAGCACAATAGTATCCCATTACATTCATATGCCACAACTTGTTCAGCCATTTCCCCATTGATGGCCATTTCCACAATTTCCATTTCTTAACTACCATAAAAATTGCTGCTATAAATATTTTTGTACATGTAAGTCCGTTTCCCGTTTTTATGATCTTGTTGGGATACAGAGCTAGTAGTGGTATTGCTGGATCAAAGGGTATACATGGTTCCATTGCCCTTTGGGCATAATTCCAAATTGTTCTCCAGGATGGTTGGATCAGTTCACAACTCCACTAACAATGAATTAGGATCTTAATTTTCCCACATCTTCTCCAGCATTTGTCATTTTCCTTTTCTGTCATATTGGTCAATCTTACAGATATGAGGTAGTACCTTAGAGTCATTTTAATTTGCATTTGTCTAATCAGTAATGATTTAGAGCATTCTTTAATATGACTATAGATAGCAAACATTTCTTCATCTAAAACTTCTTCATATCCTTTGATCATTTGTCAGTTGGGGCATGACTTGTATTCTTATAAATTTGACTCCCCATTCTCTCTATATTTTAGAAATGAGGCCTTTATCAAAGACACTGGTTGTCAAAATTATTTCCTAGCTTCCTGCTCTCCTTCTAATCCTGGTTGCATTGGTTTTGTTTGTGCAAACCCTTTTTAATTTAATGTAATCAAAATTATTCATTTTACATTTCATAATGTTTTCTATCTTTTGTTTGGTCATAAACTCCTCCCTTCATCAATCTGATACGTGAACTATTCCTTGCTCTCCTAATTTGCTTATTGTATCCCTGTTTGTGTCTAACTCACATATCCATTTTGACCTTATCTTGGCATAGTTTTGGAGATATGGGTTTATATTAGACTCACCAAAGCAGCCCTCAGGCCATATGTTGTGCAGGCCTGGTCTATACCTAGTTTCCATTTTTCTAAATAGTTTTTCTCAAATAGTGAGTTATCCCAGAAGCCAGAATCTTTGAGTTTATCAAACAGTAGATCACTATAGTCATTTATTACTATGTCATGTGTATACCTATTCTGTTCCACTGTCTCTAGGCCCAGCTTTCTATATTCGCTATACCACCTAGCTTCCACAAAGGGTACAATATTAAGCAATTATAGCTTATCAAAGTCTTTTTTGGATGTTAACTATCCAGCAATCAAGGAATTGAGACAGTCTATGCCCTCAAAGAGCTTTCATTCTAATGAAGGAAGATAATACAAAAAGAGGAGCTGGAAAGGTTGGGTGACACCAAGGGTGTAGAGATGGAAAGTGAAAGACCAGTCAGAGCTGGAGGACCCAGAGGCAGAGTCTAAATTTAAGGAGGTGTTGAAGTGTAGACAGCATGGTGGGGAGATGGCTGGGTGTAGGAAGCTGTTTGATTGGAGGAGAGAATTATAGTTGCTGGAAGCTTATTAAAAGAAACAGAATCCTCTGGCTCAAGAACTGCTAGTGTAATTCAAAGTTCTCTTTGATACTATCTACAACTTGAATAAAGGGAAACTCCGAAGGACTCAACTAATTTGTTCTCTACTCACCTTTGTCTTTCAAGGGAGAAATTCCTCCATGGAGGGGCTAGAGGAGCTTTTCAGTTTTCCAGGTAGTCATTGAAATTCCTTAAAACTGCTTCAGCACCCAGCCAAGGAA
>CM053593.1:356248418-356346322 GCA_028646575.1 Pseudocheirus occidentalis
TTTCCATTCCATAACAATGAACCTGATCATTATATCATTGTTTTCCTAGCTTCTTTCTCTCCACCTAGAAAATAAAATCAGTGCTGCCCTATATGTCCTCAAACCTGAATGATGCCTTTCTGAGGCCTGTAACCTAAGGAATGCCTTATATTTACATTACCCCCTTCCCCGCCTCTCCTTCTAACACAGAGTACTACTGTGAAGCCTGCCTAACAGACGTGGTCATCAAGGGATGAAAAACTCACATTTCTGAAGAAGTGGCGGCAAACAATTTCAGGGTTTAGCTCCCACTTGACATTATTCTTCATTCCCACTTCCAGGTGACAGTTCTTCAGGAATTTCACTGTCTGAGCATCAGTGGGAATAGGTAGGTTAGGAATAGGTTTGGAAGGGTTGCAGACACCCCAGCATGGAATGCTGGGTTAAATAATTTAGGGAGGAGGTACAATTTATGCATTTCAGTCAAGAGGCTGATGTATCAACCAGCTATCTTAAACTTATGATGCTAAAAGAGTAATAAATTCAGCTTTTCTGACATTATAGAAGGATGGCTTAGGAAAACCATCCCTACCCTAGGTATATATCTATATCTATATCTATATCTATATCTATATCTATATCCTTCCTGGATAAAGTTTAAGTTCCTTCTGCTTGAAATTCAAAGTACTTTAAAATCTGGCCTGATCATCTACTTATTTCTCAGAACTCCCCTGGGATGTTTGCTATCTCCCAGGGTTGCCGTGAAGATCAAATGAGGTAATAACTGTAAAGCACTTAGCACAGGGCCTTGCACAAAATAAGCTCCATATAAATGCTGGTTGTAATAATAATAAACTAGACAAAATAAGCTCCTTGATGACAAGGGCCATGACCATGGTTCCTTACATCTCTCCAAAGGACCCAGCACACCATCAAGTCAAGGATTCCTCGAGGGGAGATCTGCAGACTGGATCTCTTCCCTCTCCATTTCTGCCTCATTTCCTCTCCCACTTTTGTACCCCTCCTAGCTGGTGATTATTAAGACTTTGGGTGACTGAGGAAAAAAATAACCCAAAGGTGCTTCTCATTAGGAAAAGCCTGGGACTTCTGAAGGAGGCACTCAGATTCAGAGCCAGGGATTCCCACTCACCGTCACACCAGTCTTGGTCTGGAGCTTCTCCAGTTTTCCCTCTTGCCGCAACTGGAGGAGATAAAGAGCCATGTGGGAAAAAGAGTCCAGCGTAAAGAATATTTCCCTCTTGCTAAAGATGCAGGAGCCCATTCCTTTCTGTCACCTCTACATTTTCAGATTAAACCCTCAAATTCAACTGGATAAATGTTCTTCCAGGAAGATGCCAAGGGTTCTAACATCTGCTTCCTTTCCCTCTTCAGTGGCTCCCTTCCTGGCAGTGGCTCACCTGGTTCTCTGCCTCAAACACCTTCTTGTTCTCTGGTGATGGGTACACAGCTAGACCCTGAGGAAGCAGTTTATTCCGGCCCAGTGACTTCTTCACTGTGACAGTGTCACCTCGAATTCCGAGACCTGTCAATGGGAAAAACAAAATGTTAAATATTATGTCAGATAACCCCAAAAAAGGGAAGAGAGCAAACTAAAGAGATTCTCTCATTTGAAGCTAATCTTAGAAGGGAGAAATACAGGGATATGTCAATGAAGAATATCCTTTGGTTTCTTTTATAGTCCACTACTTTTGAATATGACGTTTCCTATGCAGGTGTCTCCCTACTGAAAGATGCAAATATCTGTATTAAAGCAAGATTTTGGAGATTCAGAATTAGGAAAACCTGAGTGTGAGTCCTGGCTTTGCTACTTATAGGATGTATGACCTTGGGTAAATCATTTAATCTCTCTGACAGCATTAGTTTCCTCATCTGTAAAGTGAGGATAATAATTAGATACATTATTCCACATGAGTATGCTTTTTGTAGAAGTGCTCTGTAGATATGAGACACTATAAAGTATTATTACAAAATAAAATGAGAGAATTCACAGTCCAATGCAGATATCATGATTATACTAATACTGTGCTCTCACTTTTTATACTAAATTTAATTCAGTCCTACAAACGTTCATTACAAGTTACTATGCTAGGTACACAGGAATACTATACGTATGTAATAACACATCACAAAGAACTTGTTCTCAAGGAATCTAATAGTCAGGAAATATAGAGTCACATATGACCCAAAGTACTGAGGAAAGTACAAAGGAGAATCCAGGTAAAGTGCTGTAAAAGTGGAAGAGAATGATCTTACTGTCCCTGGAGGAGTAAAAGCCCAAGAAGAAAAAGTTTTCTAAGTTCTTTCTTCTCAATAGCCTGGGAAACAGAAGTACATTATTAACTCCATTTTACAGTTGAAGAAACTGACCTCTGAGGTATCTCTTAACTCTAAAAGTAGGAGCCTATGAAGCTAAAAAATGTCAAATAACTTGCTCAGAGAAAAAAATAAAAATAATCTCAGAAATTCAAGTATAGAAGGAAGTTCAAAGGTTACCTACCTAGTAGAACAGATGACTGATTTGAAACTTCTCTACAGAACCAACAAGTAATCATCTAGTCTTCTCCAGCAGGAAGAAACATGTGATCACATCTCTGGAGGCAGCCCACGCTATGTGTAGGAAGTTCTCCCTTACATTGAGCCTAACATGCTTCTTCCACTACACTAGTTCTAACCTCTGGGACTAAGAACAAGCTTCCCACAATTTAATCAGTGAGCATTTATGTGTCTACTATGCACACGTGCTAGACCCTGGGGAGAGAAAGACAATGAAACAGTCCTGGCCCTCAAGGAGCTTATATTCTATTGGAGGAGACACCTACAGACACACAGACAAAATAAATATATAACAGCCTGCCATCTACTTAGGAAATTGAGATGATGCTAATGTTTAAAGATTAGTATACTGAGTCAAATAAAATGTAATTAAATAGAAATTAATAAAATCATTAAATAGAAATCCTACACTTGCATTAAAAAATTAGCTTTGAGATGGAGGACTAATCAGCCAGTCAATCACCAAGCCTTTGTTAAGTACTTACTATGTGCAGAGCATATGGGATACAAAGAAAGGCAAAAGCAGATCCTGCCTTCAAGGTGCTCACATTCCAACAGAGGAGACTGCGTATAAATAACTAGGTACATCCAGGATATCTACAGACTCAATGAAGGGTAAACTTCCCCCTCAGGGGAAGTCATTAGTAGCTGGGGAGACCAGGAAAAGCCTCTTGTAGGTGACATTCGATCCGAGGCTGGAAGGAAATGAAGAGGCAGAGGTAAGAAGGGAAAGTATTCTTTCCCATGAGAGGGGTGCTGAGTGCAAAGGCAAAGAGAAGCAATGAAGGGTTATGTGTGAGTGGATCAGGCCTGCATGGAGGGGAGTAAGGTAAGAGTAGAAAGGTAGGAAGAGGCAGGTGGGAGGTGTCGAGCACCTGAACTAAGGTGATAGCTATTAAATGTGGAGTAAAGAGGATGCATATGATGTGAGGGTAAAAATGCAACATATCAGATATGTGGGGTGAGATGAGGAGATGAAGATGACACTGAGGTTTTGAGAAAGTCTGGGTGACTAGAAGAATGGTGGTGTCTTTGACAGTAACAGGAAAGTTCACAAGAAGGGAAGGGTTTGTGGAAAAAGACAGTTCTGTTTTGGATATGTTGAGTTTGAGATGCCTAAGGGACATTCAGTTTAAGATATCCAAAAGATAGTTTGACTGAAAAGTATCTGAAGGTTTTCATGGACTGCAAGCTCAACAATATAACTAAAAGAAAAATTAATGTGAGTTTTGGTTGGATTAAGGGAAGCCAGAACATGGGAGGTGATAGTCTGTTTAGAGAAATGTGTTCTGATCTGACTACAGCATTTTAGGAAAGAGAGGATGAGTCCAGAGATAGAGGATCAGGATGGTAAGGGATTGGAGGTCATGCCATACAGAATTGGTTGAAGGAACTATTCGTTGAAGGAACTCGGGATGTTTAAACTGGAGGAGACTTAGAAGGGAACATGACATCTGCAAGCACTTAAAGGGTTGTCATATAGAAAAGAGCTATAAAGAAACAATGACATTTGGGGATTGTTAAGGTATGGCCAAGGAAGAAAAATCTCCCCTCAGCCAATTTTACTTTCTCATGGACATCTCATACTATTTACGCTATTTTAAAAGTTTTTAAAAAGCGTATCAGGCCAGCATAAAAGGAAAACCCTGGAAGTGGTTCAGAATCAAGTCAGAAAACCATAAATGTATAAGCACTGAATACAATTACTAAGATAGAAAAAAATCTTGGGTGAGGACAGTAAAATTTCAATGCCTGGACCACAAGATCTCTCCTAACGGGGATTCTGTAGGATGTTTGTCCTGGAATTCGCTTTCAGGCTTAGGTATACAATAGATATTGGAGACACCCACTCTTTTCAAAGAAAGGGGATTACCTTTTGCGGGGTAAGAGTATAGAACAATGCCAAGGAAGAAGCAGAGAATGTTGCTCTTTTCAAACAAATTAACTAGTCATTTCACCCCAGTTAACTCCTTAGTCGTCCCTTCTCAGGCCCCTGTGCGCCTCTGTGGCGCCTGCTGCAGAACAGTCCGGGGTTGGGTGAACAGAGCAAACCCGGCCCTATCTCCCGTGAGGCTCTCTCTGTCCGAAGTCGGACGGTGAGGTCCCTAGGGAGCCCGGCCCCTGCGGGCCGGCTGCGGCCCCGGCTCACTCACCCTCCACGGTCTGGGTCAGGATGAGCTCCATGGTTCCCTGCGGCTGATGCTGGGTGTCCTCCACCAGCCGGTAGACGCGGTGGCGTCGGCGCAGATACGGCCTCCGGCCCTCGGCTGCCAGCGGGACTTTCCACCAGCGCTCCACGATCACTGTGTTCTGGCCCGACACGGGGGACAGAAGCGGGCTCAGTGAGTATGCTAGGGCCGAGCCCAGCGGATGACCGTTCACTCAGCCCTCTCCCAACCGACCGAAAGCCCACCCGTAGTCCAGAGCGCGGGGACCCCTACCTCCCGGCCTCCCACGCAGCCCTCCCCCGCCGCCGCCAGGGCGAGCCCTCGGACCCCTCACCCAGCTCTGAGAGAGGCCAAAATTACGCTGCAGGCCAGGAGCTCCGGCTCCGAGCCGGGGCAGCAGCTCCTTGGCCGCAGCCAGCACCCCCCGGCCCAGTCGCAGAGCCATGGCCTCGGAGACCAAGGAGAGTAGGGCGCCGGCGACGGGCAGGAAGGAAGGACCCCAGCGTGGACCAGAAGGGCTCGACCGAGACACGCCTGAGCCAGAAGGTACTGCGCCTGCGCATGCCCGGACAGGCACTCAACCTGGTCTCCCCCGGGTTTCTTGATGGAAGGGTCCTTGGGAAGCTCAGAGCTGGTTCTCTACGAGGAAGAAAGAAGGCTTCGAGCCGCGGTGGGGTCACGATTGTCCCATTAGGTGCTTCCCAGCAAAGCCACGCGCAGGTTTGGGGGCCACAGTTCTAGCAAGATGAAGAAAAGCGGCCTGACCGAGCAAAACTCAAAGCAACACGACCCAGACCAGGCTCAGAGGCAGGAGAACTGGGGACGCCGATGTTCTCCCCAGCGACAAGCCCTGGGCACGGTCCGGGGCGAGAGAGGCGGCCCTCGGAGCCCCTCCGTGCCCAAACCCCAGCCGGCAGGTGCATGCGTTTCAGCAGCCGTCGTAGCCCAGCTGCGGGTTCCAGAGGGGAGAAAAGGGCCCTCTACGAGGGACTCCTGCATTCTGCCGATTACATCGAGCCCTGCAACAGGATCAGGCATCTCACATGAAACCCACAAACGCCATGGCCCGGCCTTCCTCAAAGTTAAAAAACCAAGTGGATGAAGACAATTATTTTTCAGATGCGGATCTGTTTTGCGTAGTAGGCACTTAATGCCTATTAAATTGCATAAACATTGACCTCAGGGAAAGGGAACCCTTAATCTACACCTCTCATCTGCCAGGTTATTGAAGGGAAGGACGAATTCTGAAGGACATGCTATTTTGCCAAATTAATAGCCATAGCCATAGCCAAAAAGAATTAAGCAAGGAGATAAATGGTAGGTTATACGCCACAGAAGACAAAACTGGTAGCTTTATTGAGATTTAGGGGTTTTGGGGCCCAGAAATAGCAACGTGCCGGTCCTGCCCAAATGACTTTGACTCAAGCCTTCTTTCAGCCACAGAAAAACAAAGTTTATTAAAAATCTTCCTTATGGGTCAGATTATTAAGATGTCTCAGCATTGGCTAGACTCTAAAGAAATCTGAGCATTTGTGATCTTGAGCTTATCTTGACAAGCTGGCCACATTAAATCTGAGCACCTTCATGGAAACAAGATGGACCTTTTATACAGAAGACTGTGGGAACAGAGAAGGGGTCTGTAAGGAATTAGGGAGTAGTAGTCCAGGATGGGGTCCAGGTGCAGACAATGAAAGGGCAGTTAATTAACTGGGAAAGTAGGGGCTTTTCCTTTTTGGGGTCCAGATTCCATCCTGATTATCTTCATCAGTTGAGAAATGATGGGGCCAGCACACTTATTCCTTTGCATTACAGCTTTGCAGTGAATACCTTTCACCCTTTCTCCCTTCAAGGTACCACTACCTAGAATGGGGAGAGGGACTACTCTTTGAGGGAGGATGGAATGACTTCCAAAGGTAATGTTGGAAAGCTGGTGTGTTTCTGAGATAAATGGTGCTTTTGAGCTACTAGGTATAAAGTAGCTGCAGAGCATCTGAGTTGAGTTAGGGCCAAGGTTTTTGTCCGTGTCACAGTGAGACTGTCTGTGGCCTAAGCGGGTCACAATGGTGGTAGGGAGCAGAAGTCCCCAGCTCCTCTCTCCTCATCTCACTTTGCCGCTGGGTGGCACTGAATTAAGAAACTGCCTTGCCATAAGCAGTGCCCTTCTATATATTCCCTTTTTTATATAAAGAAAGGGAAAATACGGAACTGCTTGTACCCACTCTGCTCCCCTTTTGCCTGCCTTAAGTACTATTACAAGTACCAGTACAGAATCCGGGAGAAGATGCTGCCTTGTAACCCTTGTTTCAGAAGGTAATTGTTCTTTTAAACTATGCCTAGCTATCGTTGCTCCTTTAAATTCTATTCCTCCATCTGCATTTTAGATTTCAGATTAACTTAACTGCCAAGGGGAGGGAAAATATTGAAATAGGGTGGGAGTTTGGGATGCCTCTTCTCTGGAGAGCTCTCAGTAATAAAGACACTGGACTAGAGGACAGCAGAGGGGGTTACTGATGATAATGATTTTGGGAAGGAGATGATATAAAGGGGTCCAATGCTCCACAACCCTCCCCACCAAACACAGATGAGCTTCTAACTTAGGCCCCTGCTTCTTGACCAGCTTCATCGTAACTGAGAGGGATTGCCTGACACTCCGACCTCGGTGCTGCCTCCAGTGCTCCTGAGTCCTTAGCAGGCCTCCAGGTGGGCAGAAGCACTGAGCAGGGAGACCACGAGCAGCTCAAAGAGCTATACTCGGTAAGTGTACTCTAAGCAGAGAACCCATCTCCACCCCAGGCCCTGTTCTCCTCAGTGACATACTAGGGATATAGCCAGAAACAATCATGATTTTAGAGTTGTAAGGGAATTTAGAGACTTAGTTGAAGCTCATTTTACAATTGAAAAAGCACGTCCATGGAGAAGCATAATCACTCAAGGCAACAAAGCTAGAACTAGAAACCAGGTGTTGACTTTCAGTGTTCTTTTTCCACTTCAGTATCTCCTTAGTGTGACATGCTCAGTTTTGATTTTCTTACTCCTAAGAGGGAAGAAAGGGATAGAACAAACCCAAATGACGAAAGGATTAGCAGAGTGGACAATGGGTGGGAATTTGGTTTAACTGCCTTGAAAACAGGCCAGTATTGGCTGCCTTGAGAAAGATTTCTCCTGTTAGAATGATGGTATAACAAGTCTTCAAGTTTCTAAACTTTACAGGCATAAGTATTTTCATTCTCCTCTAAGAGAGGAAGAATGAAATTTTCTAGAGGAAAGAGGATAAAATGGTAACCATTGAGGTTAGACAGTATGCTCTCTGGATAAGATGATTTCTTAGTGTTGTTAGGCTCTGGAATTAAGGGATACTATGGAATTTCCAGTAATAAGATAACTTTGCCTCACTTCCCAAACTAAGATTCTGGCTTTGCTTTCTTTTTTTTTGGAGGGGGTGTGGGGAGTGGCAAGTTAGGATAGTAAATAAAATATCCAGTAAATAAAACCCTTTTCTAACTTTGGCTTTTTTTTTTTTTTTTTTTTTTTTTTTTTTTTTTTTTGCTTTACAGGCTGGGAACCTGACGGTGCTAGCTAATGACTCCCTGCTCCACCAGGACCCAGTACAGTTAGATTTCCACTTCCGCCTCACCCCCCAGGCTTCTGCCCACTGGCACGGCCTCCTTTGTGACCACCGGCTCTTCCTGGACATTCCCTACCGGGCACTGGACCAAGGCAATAGGGAGAGGTAAGAGTAGAATCTTTCATTATCCCAAGTTGGATTCCTCTAATGGGATAGCTAGGGAGTAGTCAGCTGTCCCAGAAACAATGATGCTCTAGATGTGAAAGATCAAGGTACATGTACGGATTAAATGAACACGAAGATATAATATGTATAGGTGACTAGTCATCTTGGAGGTGGGTTTAAGGTGCACAGAAACATAAGACCCTTAGAAATCATGGTCATTGGTATGTTAGAATAATATTCTTTCTGTGGTAGGAAGAGTCAAAGAAATATTTATAACACCAACTTTGGAAACTGGTTCAGGTCTAGGTCAAGAGGAAGGATCAGTGACTGATGAATTGGGTTCCTTCTCTAAACAGGCTGTCACCTGTCTTTACTTAGTTATGCTCAGTAGCTTATCTCTTTCTCTGACTCCCAGTTTGACAGCGACACTGGAGTATGTGGAGGAGAAAACAGATGTGGACTCTGTGTTTGTGAACTTCCACAAAGCTAGGAATGACCGAGGTACTGGGGTTGGGAAACTGCCCTGTCCATGTTCTGCCCCGGCCTTAGTGTCAATGGAGGCTCTTGTTCATCGAGTTCTCTCTGCACTGTTGAGAACACGGGTTTCGGAAGTAATCCTTACTGGGAATTCTCTATCCATATTAACTTTTCCTTGAGGGGAGTTGATAGATGAAGGGTATGGAGAGGTGGAGGGAGAAGGAACTTGGTGAACTTGAAAAGACTTTTCTAGTAACTTGCTTTCTCCTCTTTCATAGGTGCCTTGCTTCGGGCCTTCAGCTACATGGGCTTTGAGGTGGTTAGACCTGACCACCCTGCTCTCCCACCCTGGGACAATGTCATCTTTATGGTATACCCCCTTGAGAGGGATTGTGGCCACTTATCTAGTAAGCCTTCCTGATTCCAGCCACGTTCCCACTCAAGTGGGAGGGTCGGAGCTTTAATAATATGGCTCAGGCCCCAGGCACAGTGGGATCCAGAGTCCTAGGTTTTCAGGATGTGATTCAGGGCACCTCCTCCTAACCCAGGAATAAAGGGTAGTAGAATCATCAATTTTTGGCTTTTGTCTTAGAGAGTAATGGATTAACGGCATTGAACTGCACATATTCAATCCTGAAGCAAGTTGTACTGTCTAGGGCAGTACTGTCAAACTTAAATAGAAATGGTTCCCTAATTTGCACAGAAGGATCTCTGCTGGCCACATACCAACTTAGTTTTTATATATAATATTACTTTTTATTTGGTTAAATGTTTCCCAGTTATATTTTAATTTGATTCAGGTCTCACTTGGGAGTGTAGGGTGGTCTAGTGGGTATAGTTACTGCTGGACCTGGATTTTATCAGCCTTAAGCACCTGTGTGGCCAAGTGCATATCATAACTTGAGTCTATTTCCCTATCCATGTGGGGGGATAATACCGCCTACCTTCCAGGGTTGGTGCAAGGATCAAAGGATGTAAAATGTGTTGCAATCTTTAAAGCATCATTTAAATGTGAGCTGTTAACAATATAAATTATCTTTGCCCCCTTTGTCCAACCACTCACTGCTCATCAATCATCATGTGAATGATCTTGCATCGGGGTGGTCAGCTTGACATCCAAAGTCATGACTTCTCTCCCAGAAGCCCAAATCTTGAGGGCTTTTAGCTCATGGCTATGGATCTCTTGGCTCTTTACCTTACTTGTAAACTCCTTTAAAGCTCCGTTAGGAATAGGAAGCAAAGGGAAGCTGGAGGTTGCTCACCACGCTCAATTTTGCAGAGAAGGGTAAGGGAAGAGAAGTGTTTCTTGAAAGCTTTCTATGTGCCAGTCTGTGCTAAACACTTTACAAAGATCTCATTTGGTCCTCACAATCGTCCTCTCAAGGTGCTGTTATTGCCATTTTACCAGCTGAGGAAACTCAGGCAAACAACTTAATTGCAGTTGTTTGCTAAAGGGGAAGGGCAGAAGGTGTTTCATTGATGTCCTGGTTCCCCTGGGTCAGGCTCCATCTTTTCTAAGTCTGGACTGGAATTTTCTGAGGCTATCAAAACTTAATGTGGATGTGGAAAGAGATAGAGTTTGCCCCACAGTATCATTCAGCACTTAGGATACTACTACTCAAGGTATTCTTGTAAGCTAGACATGTTAGCTAAGTTATTCTAGCTTAGTCTCCCCCTAAAACAGGGGCTCTTAATTTCTAGGCTCTGAACTTTTTAAAAAAAGCATTTTGAAAACTGCATTGCAACACAACTGGCTTCCTTTGTCACCCAGTGTTATTTTGTGCATTAATAATATTCTGAGGAGAGGTCTGTGACACAAAAAAGATTAAGAACTTTTGTTGTAAAATATAAAAATAAATGAAATGACTATTCATTTCTATTATTACCTCCTTACATTTATGTACGTGGATTCTTTCAAAGAACTTTCATCTATTTCACCTAGATCTTTCCAATGTCATTCTTACTTGACAAAGAAATGGAGGTCTAGAGAACAAATGGCTTTGTCAACCATGAAAACCCTATGTTAAAGTGCACTATTACTGTGTGAGGTCACAGGGAGCATGTGGGAAACCAGAACCCCAGGTCTCCAATTCTGGGTTTTTTCTATCACCAAGCAGTTTTACTCACTGTCCCAAAATTGGCAATTATTCTCCAAGTCTTTACAACACTACACTAAGGACGTAGTGAGGGGACTAAATTCATGAAGGGACATCTCCCTTCCCTGGATGGGACCTCCCAAACTGATGTGAAATTAAGTCATCAAGGCAGAACTTGTTCCTCTAGCCTCTCCTTGTGTCTATAGGATTGTGTCTATGCTAATTCAACTGGCAAATTTTTGGGTCATTTTAAAAACAGAACTTTAGTGATGATTCTCCTCAGTGGCTTAAAGTTTTTATGTACACACTTAATGTGCATATACACAGCAGGCTTTTCATCTACCTAAAGCATGGCATCTTATAACATGTCCCTGAGCCGTCATGTTTACCTACTTACACCACAGCCTAGGTTCAAAAGGGAAACCACTCTCAAAAATCTTGTGTTTAATAATAATGCCATCACCTGAAGCTGGCAGGGGGTATTACCCGCTTATTTCCTTGGGCTATTTGATTCTATCTGTTAACTTTATAATACCCTGCCTCTTCCTGCACAGTTGTAAAGACCCTGTGAGCTTGTGAAGGTTCAGAACTTCCTAAATTCACAGCTTAAAGAATTTTCCTAGTAAGTCATCTCATAAAAGAAAGTAGACGTCTGAATGGTCCTTATTCTCAACTAACAGAATCCTAATCAACGTTTTCCATCCCAGTTCCAACCAAATACCTAGCAGAGTGGGAAATTGCTTTTATTCCTAGTGGTTGTGGGCAGTGCTAAGGGAAGCCCTTCTAAGGTAGCATCTGATGAGACACATGCACGCACACATAGTCTTTTTCTGAAAAGTTCTTCATTCTGTTAGTAGAAGTTGTATTTGGTTCACAGCAGGCAGCCCACAAAGGAGGAAATGTTGGGGTATCTTCTGTGGAATTCAATTCTCTGTTCAGCCATAGGCTCCCCTGCCATACCTTGCCACTTCCTAAGCATGGACACAAATGAGAAAGGGTCAATATATGAGAGCGAGTCAAACTCAAGGGAATAAGAGCCACAGAAAAGGAACATTAGGATCAGGGAGAAGGAATCAGAGAGAATGTAGCAGCTCCCCATCCTCACCCCTCACCGTTTTCCTGCTCCATAAGACACAAATCAGAGCCCCACTCACACAGCAGGCAGATGGCTGAGCCAGCCAGAGCATAGACATCAGAGCAAGTCATCTTCTGCAAGGACACCATCATCACCAGAAACAGAGGCAGCTTCTAAGCAAAGACAGGAGAGGAAATTAGGCAACAACAAACTTCAGCAGGCTGTTTCCAAAATACCGGGTTGAGCAGAACTAGGACCTCATTCAACTTTTCCAATTAATCTCCCAGTCTGGATCACAGAGAGGGAAGGCAGCAACCAAGGAGTTTCAGGAGGTAAAAGAGGAAATATTGTTGGTCACCTGATAAGCTGAGGCACGAGAGTGTATGGGGTGTCTCTCCAGGGCTCTTCTTGGCCTCAAACAACAGGCTGTCTAGAGAGGCATCTGTCTCTGTGGCCTGAGGGAGTAATAAAGGAGAAGACAACAAAGTTCGCAAATGAGGTGAAGAAGAAAAACACATCACTGCCCCTACAATGTTAAATCAGAACTACAAAAATCTATGGAAGCAGCAGCTAAGTTTGGTTCCGGAGAGTAAACTAAAGCACCTTTTGTCAGCTGGTGAAGCCATTTCAGCCCCAAGAAAGGCCCTCCACTACCAGGAGCCTAGGACAGAATTACAGGCTGTGATCTGGGCTCCCCCAGGGGCACCACCCTACACCACCACTGGAGCTCACCCACCAATATATCGTGCAGCATTTCAGGGACAGCAGCATCTCCTTCTCCCACGTCTTGAGGGAGTTCAACTGCATACCCCTGGCGCACTAGTTCTAGCCCAATATCAAGATTCTGGAGGAGGGAAAAACAGGGATTAAGAAAAATGATTTTTGGGGGGTATTAGTCATAAAAATAGGGGAGAAAGGCTAGGA
The DNA here is from genome assembly GCA_028646575.1 of Pseudocheirus occidentalis. Taxonomy (NCBI): domain Eukaryota; kingdom Metazoa; phylum Chordata; class Mammalia; order Diprotodontia; family Pseudocheiridae; genus Pseudocheirus; species Pseudocheirus occidentalis. Next base: position 356,261,442 of record CM053593.1, read on the forward strand.
TGAGGAATTTGGGGAAATGAGGAATAACCCCCCAAAAAGTCTATAAAGACCAAAGAATAGAGTATTGACTTCTGTGCCTCACCAAGATAATCCAATGATCCTCTAGGCCTCACCTGTCCATTGCTTGTGTCATAAAGGTAGATTTCTGGCCAAGTAGAAATCCCTGTTTGCACATAGCTGGAGATCTTGGCTACCAGAGGCTTCCACTCTGCGCAATGAGTAAGGCGGTCAAACTCATCTAAGGCTGCTTCTTCCCACTGCTCACCTGGTGAAACAGGCAAGAGAGTGGTGAGAACTGGAATAAAATCAGGAGATCACCTATCTTCTTTAGAGAAGTGGTCTGAACTCCTGGAAGTTCTGTTAAGTAGCCAGACAAAATATGAATTTTTCCAGTGTGTTATGTGGGACTCATTCTACCTTGAGACCAAATCACATGGCTAACTTACCTGAGGGAACAATCCTTGCTAGACTACATTCTATTGCTTGGAATGGGAGGCTTAGGAAGTCACTCCTGAAGTTAAAAAAAAAAAAATTAGAAAACTGTAGTTAAGACTCTTATGACAAGTCATAAAAGTCATTTATCTAATCTTTTTAGACTATACAAAATGTATGGACAAATCTAACCTATTCTTAAAACAGGTTCCACTCCAGATCTCCTAATTAATGAGCTCTCCACAATTTCTCCAAGTGACGGTTGAGTCTGACCTGTACTATACATCCAAATATGACTGACTCTACTGACCTGATAGCTCTTAAGTCCTTGAGTGCGCTCTCCCCATTATCTCCAAAGTCAACGAAGTAGAGATCCAGGTTCCCGTTCTCGAGGGTACCCAGGACCCGGGCCCGATACCAGGGTCCATCTGTAGGTAAAGGTGCTGCTACAATGTCACCCACGTGCACGCTCAGATCTTCAGGCTACATGTCCAGGTTGGAGGTAAGGAAAGGGGGCAAGGGTGACAATGACATAGAAAAGGTGAGAACAAATGACCACAGAAGCCATAGAAAACGGTTCCCAAAGGGAAAAGAATACACAAAAAATGAAAGGTGGGAGATGCTCTTTTCCCTCAAGCCCTATTATCCCCAGCACCCCCTGGTTCCTATGGTAACTCACTGACTGACTGTTCTCATAGTACTGGGTCATCTCGTTGACCAGCTTGTCCAGCTGTAAACTGCGGGAGCCAATGATCTGGATCCAGAAATGGTTGGGATTTTCAGAGGCAGACACATAGACTTCTAGATACTCATCAGCATGGAAACTGAAGTCAGGGCTGGGGACTAAACACATTGTGGTGTTGAGGTTGGTGGCTGTGACAAAACCATCCCTGGCTAGTAGATGATGGAATAGGGGTAAGAATGTGGTAGCTTTCAGCTTTCAAAAGACTCAAGAACAAAACAGTAATTCACTGGAGAGAGAAATGCTGAGGATTCTTATCCTATTTTTGTTCCCTTTCCATTACAAAACCATGGCTTTGACATAATTCAGATCCCGAGTCACATTTTACATCCCTTCAGAATGTTGGTCTCCTTTGGAGATTGTTACAACTCCTGTAGGGCTGATGTGACTTAAGACTGAGCAAGCAAGGTACTAGGTAGTAGGACTAGGACTACAAAGTAACAAGACTGATTCCATAAACCATGTAAGAAAAACTGTTTCATTCCTTTGCAATCACACTTCAAGCTGAATCAGAAGTGTTTTAATGAATACTCTATACACATTAAAAATATGTATGTGTGCATATGTATACACATAAAAAATAAATAGGCTTCTAGCAAAAGAATTTTGAGGTACCTTTTCTTGCCACCACTTTGTACTTTGGAAATGGACTGCTGGAATAATTATGAGCAAATATTATTAGCTTAGCAATTTGCTATTTTCAAAGACTCATGATTCATTTCCAAGACAAATATAAAGTCCTTTTGGTTATCTGTAACTTTCAATTATTCGTGTGAGTTATCCCCCGCTGGTTAGCATGGATAGATAATCAAGCTGTCATTGCAGATAACATACTTTCAAACTTGGGCATCTCTGGACTGTCCTGGGCTCCTGAATCCTCCTGGCAGCTGTTGTCACTAAGTAATTTTTCTTGGGAACGTTCTACCCGCTCTGGTCTCAGCCCAGCTGTATCTCCTCCTCCTCCTTGGGTAGGAGTGGCAGCCAGTGGAGAGATCAGCTTCTTGCTGGTGCTCATGTCCTTAGGAAAGGCTGGCTCCCCAGCTCCCCCAGGCCCAGCCACTTCTTCTCTCTTGACACTGATAGGCTGCTTGCGCTGTACTCTGGATTCTGCTGAATGAGCAATCCTCTTCCGAAGTTCTTCATCTTCTGAAACTTTTTCTAGAATAAGATGCTTGCCAGAAAAAGAGAACGAATAATCAATTCAGGTCAAGTCATCAGAACAGGAAGAAAAGCGTTCTTCTCATTCAGATATTTATGTCCAGCTCCACTCTACCCACCTTGGCTGCTGCCACTTCCTTCTGTGTTCCTGAGATCTTTATGAGTCGTGTTAGTAGCAACGTCCCTTCTGATTCCTTGTCACAGGTGATTTTGGCCCCAGAGCTCTTGCAAATGGCACGAATGGTCTCTCCACCTCTCCCTGCAGAAAGAAACATATACAAATTCCTCTGCTTGTGTCCTTATACTTTGCAGCAACTAGAAAAATCAGTGGAAGGAAGAATAAATTTTCATTTCCAAACTGATCCAAGCACCAGAACTTAATAAATGTTTGAACACTAAAAGTTATGGAACTAATAGTTGGAAAAATCTGCCAATATAGCCTCCAAGTAAGGAATGTTTGATTTTTTTTCTTTTAATTTAAAGACTTTAGGTAGACTCAATTCCTTTACTCCAAATATCTGTATATTCCTAAACTATTCAAGGAGGCTACACCCCTCAGTCCTAGAGAGAGATAGTAGAACACTAAACAAGTTAATGAGAAGAACTGGGTTCTAGTCCCTGCTGTGGGGCACTCATAACTTGATGACCTTGGAGATGTCAATACTGAGTATGTTTACTTGTCTGTAACCCAAGGATAGTACTGGCCCTGCCTACTTAAACAGAGGAATTACAAGGCGCATGGAAAATTAGCTTACCAAAAGCAATCTGGATACTATTAAATACTATAAAATTTTAAGATCTCTATATAAAAGCACAAAATACTTCATGGAAAAGAATGTTTTCTCTTCACAGGTTAAGGATATACAGGAGCAGTCTTCCTTTAATCCTTTGTGAAATCTATCACTTATGAATTTCTATAAATCCTTTTTGAATCTATTTTGTATTTTGGGATCATGTTTGAGATAAATTGAGTAAAACTGTCTACTATCAACATCTTTTGGCTATCTCCCCTTATGGAGATGACACTGACCAAGAAAAACATTTAAGATAATATTAAGATGCAAGATACAGAGAGGAAGAAGCATTAGAGTGAGACAAGAGTACCTATAATTCTGCCCACAGATCTCTGGGGCACTGAAAGCTGTTCATACACTGGGGTGTTCTCTGTCAGGATCTGGTGGATTGCTGCTTTGGCTTTGCACACCTGGACGGGAAAGCCACTGATGAGCAGCACCCGCTCCTCACCTACATCTTCTGTGTCCACATCAATACGGGCACCAGTCTGCTTCCTCAACTGCAGAGAGGACAGGGGAAGAAGGAAGAGAAGGAGAGTGTGTGCGTCCATGTATGTGGTAGGGCCGTACCCCATGGATACGGCCAACATAGGAATTTGTTTTGACTATCCATATCTGTTACAGGGGTGTTGGTTTTGTTCCCCTTTCTTTTTATAGGACATGGGAAGAAGAGAAAAATATCTATACAGATTAATTTTAAAATTTCATTTTTATTAAATGAGGAGGCCTCATGAGAAATGGTTACTGATTCTTTAATCTGAACTATGGGTGCTCTAGGAAGATGCAATGAGAGACAGTGGCTATCTAGTCAACTCCCTGATCCAGCTCCTAACTGGAAACCCAATTAGTCCTTACTTTACTTACACTGATAGGCAACGAATAATGGCAAAGAACAATTTAAAAAGCAGTTAACTTTTAAAAAATTATTCAGGTTTGTAATATTTTTTTAACCTTCAAGCAGATTTTTTTAAAAAGTCTATTTTCTTTTCTTTTCAGGTCTGCATTCTCTCCATTTCCCCTGGCCCCCACAAAACTATCACAAACATGTATACTTGAACAAAATATATTCTCACAATTGGTCATGTCAAAAAAAAAAGTCAATTTGTACTTGAGTTCTTCACCTCTTTATAAGGAGGTAAGTAACGTGTTTCATTACTAGGATCTCTGGAATAGTGGTTAGTTATAGTTCTTGACTGGACCTCTGAAGTTTTTCGAAGTTGTTAGTCTTTATGATATTGTCTCTATTATATATAAATTGTTCTCCTTTTAAACTCACTTTACATTGCATCAGTTCATACAAGTCTTCCCAGATTTCTGTGAACCATCCCTTTTATTATTTCTTACAGCATAACACTAGTCTGCCACAATCATATATCATGACTTATGCAGCCATTCCAACTGACAGGCACCCCTCTAGGTTTCCAATTCTTTTCTACCACAAAACAATGCTGCTATAAATATTTTTGTACCTATGAGTCCTTTTCTTCTCTCAGTTCTCTTTGGGATATAGATCTAAATGTATACACAGGGTCAAAGGATATACATGGTTTAAAAGATTTTTGGGATATTTTCGAATTGCTTTTCAACTGGGTTGGATCAATTCACAGTTCTACCAACAGTACATTAATGTAGGGGTGGCTAGGTGGTGTGGTGAATAGAGCACTGACCCTGCAGTCAGGAGGACCCGAGTGCAAATCTGACCTGAGACACAACATTTACCAGCCATGTGACCTTGGGCAAGTCACTTAACCCCAATTGCCCTGCTTTCTCCCTTCCAAAAAAAGGTCATTAATTTACCTGTTTAAAATCCCTCCAGCATATGTTTTCCTTTTTTTTTTTTTTTTGGTCAACTCTGTCAATCTGATAGGCCTCAGAATAGGTTTTTAAAAACTTTTTTTGGAGGGGGAGGGCAGGACAACTGGGGTTAAGTGACTTATCCAAGGTCACATGGCTAGTAAGTGTCTGAGGCTGGATTTGACCTCAGGTCCTCCTGACTCCAGGGCTGGTGCTATTCACTGTACCACTTAGCCAACCTTAAGAATTTTCCTTTTTTATTTTGGAGGGGCTCAGAATTAATTTTAATTTGTATTCTCTGATTATCGGAGTTTTAGAGCATTTTTTCCATAAGATTATTTTTAGCTTGGATTTCTTCTGAAATTTTCATATCCTTTGACCACTTGTCAGCACGTTATTCTTATCACAAATCAATTCCATGAAACCTTTCTAAAATGGTAAGTAGTATCTAAAACTATCAGCAAGCATTATCTGTAATGGAGATAAGCTTCTACGAGATCAGGGGTGAAGAAAGGATGTTCGTTATTATCACTATTTGAAATTATAATAGAAATTATAGCAATAGCAATAAGAGAAGAATAATAGATGGAAAGAATTAGAATAGGCAATGAGGAACCAGAATTATCACTCTGCAGTTGATATAATGGCATCCCATAGAATCAACTAAAAAATTAGTTGAAATAATGAATAACAATAAAGAACTTTAGCAAAATTGAAGGACATAAAATAAACCTACATATTTAATCATCAGCATTTCTATATATTACCAAAAAAGTCTAGTGGCAAGAGAGAGAAAGAAAAATTACACTTAAAATAACTGTGGATGATAAAAAATACTTGGGAGTCTACCTGAAAAGGTAAACTCAGAAACTATATGAATACAATTACAAAATATTTTTCACACAAATAAAATCAGATCTTAAGAATGAGAAATATACTAATTTCTCATGGACAGGCTGAGTCATAAAAATGACAGTTCTAAGTAAATTAATTTATTCAGTGTCATGCCAAACTACCCAAAAATTATTTTATAGTGCTAGAAAAAAATAATACAATATTCATCTGAAATAAGAAAAGGTCAAGAATTATCAAGTGCATCAATGGAAAAAATGTCAAGGAAGGTAACTTAGCTATATCAGATCTCAAGCTGTATTACATAACAGTAATAAAACAATCTGCTACTGGCTAGGAAATCAGACTGGTAGCTCAGTGGAATAGATTAGATACACAATACACAGTGGTTAATAACCAGAGTAATCTCATGTTTGGTAAACCCAAAGATCCAAGCTTTGGGGACAAGAACTCAGTATTTGACAAAATTTCTGGGAAAACTGGAAAGCATTTTGGCAAAAACTGAGTATAAACCAACATCTCACACCTTATAACAAGTTAAGGTCAAAATGGGCCCATGATTTAGACATAAAGAGTGATACCATAAATAAATTACGGGAGCATGGAATAGTTTATCTGTCGTATCTGCAGTTAACAGAAGAATTTATGACCACCCAAGAGATAGAGAACATTATAAGATATAGAATGAATAATTTTGATTACATTAAATTTAAAAAAAAAAGCTTTGCACAAACAAAACCAATGCAGCCAAAATGAGAAGGAAAGCAAAAAACTGGAGGAAAATTTTATAGTAAGTTTCTCTGCTATAAACCTCATTTCTCAAATATATAGAAAACTGAGTCAAATTTACAAGAATCACAAATTATTCCCCAATTGATAAATGATCAGAAGATGTGAAGTGGCAGTTTTCAGATGAAGAAATCATAGCTATTTATAATCATATAAAATGCTCTAAATCACTATTGATTAGAGAGATGCAAATTGAAACAACTCTGAGGTACCAAATCACACCTATTGGATTGGCTGTTATGATGGGAAAGGAAAATGATCAATGTTGGAGGGGATGTGGGAAAACTGGGACGTTAAAGCTCTGTTAGTGGAGCTGTGAACTGATCCAACCATTCTGGAGAACAATTTGGAACTACACCCAAAGTTTGACCCAGCAATACCACTACTAGATATGTATCCCCAACAGATTAAAAAAAAAGAAAAAAGAACCTGTATGTACAAAAATATTTATAGTAGCTCTTTTGGTGGTGGCAAAGAATTAGACATTCAGGGGATGCCCATCAACTGAAGAATGACTGAATAAGCTGAGGTATATGATTGTGACAGAATACTATTGTGCTGTAAGAAATGATGAGCAGGATGCTTTCAGAAAAACCTGGACTTACTTGAACTGATGAAAAGTGAAGTGAGCAGAACCAGGAGACTGTACACAGTAACACCACTACTGTAGGATGATCACTTGTGAGTGACTTAAGTTATTTTCAGTAATACAATGATTTAAGACAATTCTAAAGGACTCATGATGAAAAATGCTACCCACTTCCTGAGAAAGAATTGATGGAGTCTGAATGCATACATTTCCTCAAATTTCCCAAAATTTTTCTTTTTCTTTTTTTTTTTGGTGAGGATGTTTGTGTGTGTGTGCTTTCTTGTGCTTTCTTTAACATGACTAAGATGGAAATGTTTTTCATGACTGCACATGTATAACCTATATAAAATTGGTGGCCTTCTCAAAGAGGGGGGAGAAGAGGGAGGGAGAGAGAATTTGGAACTCAAAATTAAAATGAATATTAACATTTTTTTACATGTAATTGGAAAAATAAAATCTTCACCAGAGAAACTTACACTGATTCCCCACCCCTCACTCCCATTTGTGAAAGCCATTTTATGTTCCTAATTATTACCTGGATTAAGGAGATGGTAAATTGCTTTCTCAATTTTCTAAATGACTGAGCTATATGCTGGGTAGCAGGGTATCCAGTCAAGAACTTAATATTTACGGTAAATTATCTACCAAGTAAATTTCTGAGTAACTGAGCAGTCCATTTCTTGAATGTAAGAGCCTGATACAGTGAAATAATGGCTAGAATGAAAGTCATCTGTCATCTAAAGGGAGCAATTTAGCTCACCAAAGGTGCTTTTCTCTGAAGGTAACTTACTGTATTATGTGTGTGTATGTGGTGTTTGAGGGGAGGGGGTAAAACTCACAAACATAAAATACCCATGAATCCCAACACACTTACCTGTTTAATATTGGCTCCTTGCCGGCCAATAATCAGCTTCACAGCCTCTTGTGGGACCCGCATCTCCACCTCAATATCATCTTCCCCAACAAATGTCAGCCTCTCTTCTATAAAATGACCATCAGATAAGTTCTAATAACAAAGGCTAATATAATACCTCCTGCTCCCTGATTTCTGCCCCAAAACTCTATCAAAAACTAGAGGAACTAAGGGAGAAAAAATGGGTAAAGAAACCCAGTAACAGCAACAAATGAAGGTGCTTTCTGAATGGGAACTTACAAGATCATAGAAGATATGACTGACAGATAAGACAGCTCTGTAGAATGCTGCTTCACAGATGCTAAAGTAGGAAAAGCTCTATAGTCCTACAAGGAAGGCGTGCTGAGCTTCAGAGGGGCTTCTAATTCCAAACTGTATTCAGTGTTACCAGGAGAGGATCCTAGAAGCCAGTGACCTAGAAGGAGTCCACACTTTTCTGGATTTTCTATTCATATTCAAAGTTTATCCCACCAAATTTTTGCAATCCATTTGAACCCTAAAACACAGCCCATTAGTGGTAAATGAGAAGAGACTGATCTTTCTTCAAGGATGAATAGGAAAGTACAAAGAATGGGGAAACTATATTTACATGTACACATGACTATAAGACCAAAAGTCATTCCCCAAGAGATAAATGGTCAAAGGATGTAAACAAACATATCTCAAAAGAAGAACTGTAAACTATTAACAATCCCAAAGAAGAATGCTCCAAATAATTAATAATAAGACAGATGCAAATCAAAGCAACCATAACAATCAAAACGATCAAAAATAAAACCAAGGTTTTATTTTCTATCCAGTATATTGGCAAAGATGAAAAAAGATAGGAATACTTAATCTTCAAGGAGTTGTGGGAAGATAGGCACCCTAGTGCATTACTGGTCGAGCTGTGAATCAGTACAATTGTTTTAGAAAACAATTTAGGAGTATGCAAATAGAATGACTAAAAAGGTCCATACCCTTGAACCTAGAGATTCTAGTACTAGGCTTATACCCCAAAGAGGTCACTGGTAATAAGTTCCCACATACACCAAAATATTTATAGTCGCATTTTTTTTTTGTGGTAGCAAAGAATTCAAAACAAAGTACATACTCATCAACTGGGAAATGGCTAAAAAAATTGTGGTATATGAATGCAATAGATGTAATGTATTTTAAGAAATTGTGTGTGTAATGAATACAGAAAATCATGGAAAGATCTACATGAGCTGATGCAAAGTGAAGTAAGCAGAGCCAAGAAAACACTATATCCAAAGACTACAATATAAATGGAAAGAATGACCAAAAAAAAATTCAAAAGTGAATGTTGCAAATTACAAAAAAAAATATGACTTGAAAGAAGAGATGGAGGTTCAGAAGTATTGTACATTGCATGTTTTCAGACCGTTTCTAGTGATGTGAAAAAAAGACATCAATAGACATTTATTTTATTTTTTTAATTTTTTTGCTTTTTGGAGGGCAATTGGGGTAAAGTGATTTGCCCAAAGTCACACGGCTAGTAAGTGTGTCAAGTGTCTGAGGCTGGATTTGAACTCAGGTCCTCCTGACTCCAGGGCCAGTGCTCTATGCACTGTGCCACCTAGCCACCCCTAGATACTTATTTAAAAAAAAAGAACTCACTATAATTTTAATGCTGATTCTCTACTTAGATCAATATAGCTCTTAGAAAAAGACAATGAATTGGTGTCACAGTCTACAGACTAGCTGCTAATGGCAGAGCTGTGGTAAAAAGAAGGAACAGTGTATCTGTGCTACTGGAAGTGCAGCCAGTTGGCAAAGACCCCTTATGTTCTTCTAGTTGTAACACAATAAATGATCAAGTCTAAAATATTTATTTTACTTCAGGCTAATGAAGCATGCTAGTTTCTAAAACTTTTCATCATTTACATGAACATACACAAAAATACGTACCTCGGCTTTCTCTATACCTTCGGTAGAAGATATAAGCAACAGTCAGGCTAGCTGGAATTCCAAGGCCCAGTGCTATTTTCTGAATGGTTGACAGGTTTGTCCAAGAAGACCATTCAGTGGACATTTTCTCTGGAGTTCTAACCTGCATTCTGAAGCATGGGAAGGGAAACAAAAGGAGCTTTCAACTAAAATTTATGTGTGGGTAGCAACATTTTTGCCCAAATTCCAAGTATCAGCTTCAAGGTGAGAAACCTGACTCACTGGACAAGCAACTGAAGGCCACAAGTAAAAAGAAATTTAGTCTTTTTGCTGCCTAACCCTAGAAAAATACACATTTGAACTCATGAGATTTAAAAAGAATGAACAAACAAGCTTAGCTGGAGCTTAGATGATAAAAACAAAAGTAACAGGAGTTAAAGGAGGATGGGGATCAGATTATAGAGGACTTTTAAAGTCATGCTAAGGAGTTTAATTTGCAGCAATAGTGAACCAACAAAAGGTTACTGAATAAGAGTATCAGGGTAACAATAATATTTATGAAGTTTGCAAAATGCTTTACGTCTAGAGACAATTTTCATTTGCCCTTCACAATTCTGAGTTAAGTGTTACAGATACTATCTTTATTTTATAAAGGAAGAAACTGAAACTAAGAAAGGTTAAATGACTTGCCCAGGATCACAGAACTGGTTAAGTGTCTGAGATGGTATTCAAACTCAGGTCTTGGCTCCAAGTCCATGGCTTTTCCAACTGCGCCATGCTGACACCAGGGCTAAGATTTAGGAAAATTGTCCTGTATGAATATACAGAATGGACTGTATAGCAAAGTTTAGTACAGGGCTTCTGACCTTACCATTCAACTAAAACTTCTCTCCAAGGTCACAGTTCTCTAGTCATTAAATCAAATGGCCTTTTCTCAGCCATTATCCTTCCAGAAGTCTTGGTAGTATTTGAAATTACTCACTACTTCCACCTGGTTATTTCTGTCCCTGAGGGTTTTTCTCCTACCTGCCTAATTCCTCAGTTCCATGGCAAGATCATCTACATTCTAGCCCTTATGTGTGGGTATACCTTGGGCTCCATCCTGGATTCTCTTCTCTTGTCTGCCTGTCTATCTCTCTACCATCTTGGTGATTCCATCAGTTCTCACCATTTCAACTACCACTTCTCTGCAGATAACTCCCAAGCAAAACCTTTCCAATTGGACATCACTACTTAGAAGTCATCTTTTCTCCTAAACCTATGCCTCCCAAATTCCCTATTTCTATCAGGAACACCATCTTCCAAACACTTCAGCTTTGCAATCCCAGAATTACACTAGGAGTATTCTCTATTCTCAGTGGCAGCTGGTGATACAATGGGAAGAGAGAGCTGGGCCTGGAGTCAGGAAGATCTGAGTTTAAATCTTGGCTCAGGTATTAGTTGTGTGGCAATGAACACAAATCACTTGCCTTCTGTCAGCCTCAGTTTTCCTCAAGTATAAAATGGGAATAAGAGCGTCTACCTTGAAGGTTTGTTCTGAGGATCAAATGGGATAATGTTTGTGAACTGCTTAGAACAGTGCCTGGCACATAAGAGGTGCTATATAAAAATGCCTGTTCCTTTCCCTTTTTCAACCCACATCCATGCCAAGTCTGGCTGAATCTAACTTTAGAACATCTCTCATATCTGTCCCCTTTTCTCTACTCTTAAACCACTCTAGTTCAGGCCCTTGTCACTTCTCACCCGGAGTACTGCTACAGCACCCAACTGGTGTCCCTGACTCTAGGCTCTCCTCTCTCTTATCCATCCTCTGCACTACCACAGCGACAATTCTAAAGCACAAGTTCCCCGGCTCAAGAATATTCGGTGGCTCTTTACTGCCTTTGGGTTAAAATACAAATTTTTCTCTTTGGAATTTAAAGTCCTTTGCAATCAGCTTTATTTCCCCAGGATGATCTTGTTATTCCCTTTTGTTCATCATGTATTCACAGAAACTAAAGAAGCTTTTTAAAAAAAAGCTATACTGTTTTTGGTTCTTGGACAGGCAGTAAAAGGGAGAGAGGGAAGAGTTTTTACATGTGATGTGCTTTCGTGTTAGGAAGATCATATTCAAGGTTGTTCCATTAACTTGAATAGTTAAAGACAATCTAAATCAATTAGACAATTGAGAAGCCTTCTACCAATTCAGGAAGCTTTATGAGACTGCAAACCGATATTTGTGCTTTACTATTATCAGCAAAACAAAAGGTGTTTTCCCATTGGGTTTGCTCAGGTATGGGAAGAAAACGAGTTTTCTTCCCATACAAATACAAAACTATGGTAAGTAATTCATATGACTACTGACACAAAATTGCAATTTAAATGATTACTGGAAAAAGAAATCTGGCTCAGTCCTAGTGATGCTAGAAATATGGATGAAAACAAAATCTACTCTGAAATAAAATATCAGTTTTAAACGTACTCTTCTCTGAATGAGAAGCAGTACTGCCACTGCAACAACCAAGATGGAATTAAATCCAGAAGATCAGACAAAGCATTGGACTTGGGAGTTGCATGACCTGGATTCAAATCTTGAATCCAGTTTTGTATAAGTGACCTTTTAGGTCAGTCTGGGTCTGTTTCCTGATCTATTAAATGAGGGTGCTGGACTACCTCCCCAATTGCTAATTTCCCTTTTAGCTCCAGATATATGATTCTACAATTAGATGTTTCCCACTTCTGCTCTTTGGAATAAGCCTTAGTTTAAAATTACATGCAGGCTTTTATATTTTTGGCAATTCACTTAAGAGTTTGTAAAACTGTAGTGTATTCATAAAGCTTTTAACAATAATATTATACACTCTTGTCCAGCCTGACTCCCACTCCTCCCTCCCCACCAAAAAATACCCCAAACCTTTACTACTTTCTACTGATCTTGCAGCTTTTTCCTTTAGTAAATTTGCAAGCCCACTCTTACCTTGTAGGATCCAACTAATTTCTGGTAAATTGTCTTTGGCAAGGATACCTTGACTGGATTGAGGTTTGTGTTATATAATTTTATGATTACAAAATTTCAGTCTCAAATTACTGTGTCTCAAATTACTGTGTATGAAAGTTAGTTTTTCTTTGAAGATATAAAACTTTTCAGATCCCAGTGAAGCCAGGTAGGTTTTTCTTTAAAACAAAGTGCTACCTAATTTTAATTTTATTTAAGTCCTTATTTAAATAACAATAATGAGCTTTGGAGAAACTAAAGGCAAAAAAAAGGTCTATCCTAAGACAGGTTTTCTTTGAACAAGTCTCAATACATCTACATCAGTCATTTACATGGTATAAATATTATTTATGTTAGGCTTGTTATTCTTCTTGAGTACTTTGTTTTTCCATAGACTCTATAGAGCCCAAAGTTGCTTTAGTACGTTAATGTATATAATACTGATTCAGTTAAAATGGCTTTATTTATAGATCCTAAATGCTCAGTCAAAGCAGTAGCTTGGAACAACAGTATACTAAGATTTCTTCCTTAGTTTTGTACTTTATATAACTTTAAATAACAAATGCTATATTTTCCATTTGAGTTGTCACTTCATTCTCCCCGTCTCTCCTCTTCTTCCAAATTTAAGTTTTAAGGCAAGCAATCTACCATATGTACACTAGCTCAATCAGCACCCTAGCAACAGTTTGATCTAAATGCCAGTCCTCTTTTGATTGAATTCTAAAATTCGCAGTTGTAGGTTTTTACGTAACTGGCTACTATGCTCAATATATCTTGATTGGGTTGTCTCCCCCATTAGACTGTGAAATTCTTGACAGGAAGGACTATTTTATGCCTTGCTTTGTATTCCCAGTGCTTACTTACTACACTGTTTAATAAATGCTAGCTGACTAAGGAAAGACATGCCAATTCTAAGGGTCAATTACAGCTATCTATCTCAGACAGTCCAGAGGTGAATGTACTCTTCTCATCAGAAAAAAATCAGGACCAAATACCTAATACGCTGGTACTGTGTACAGGGTATGACGTCAAAGTTAAGCTACAAGGAGTTTGGCATTTTTGCAACTTAATATCCACTGTTTACTGTATAAACAGTAATGGTCATGTTGCTGAATACTTAAAAAGTGTTTTTAAAATTGAATAGAGGGGTGGCTAGGTGGCACAGTGATTAGAGCACTGGCCCTGAAGTCAGGAGGACCTGAGTTCAAATCCAATGTCAGACACTTGACACACTAAGTAGAGAATCAGCATTAAAATTATATTATTAAAAAAAATTTTTTAAAATAAGCATCTAGGGGTGGCTAGGTGGCACAGTGCATAGAGCACTGGCCCTGTAGTCAGGAGGATCTGAGTTCAAATTCAACCTCAGACACTTGACACACTTACTAGCCATGTGACTTCGGGCAAGTCACTTAACCCTAATTGCCCTACCAAAAAAATTTTTTTGCTGCCCTCTTAGTAGAGAGTGTGTGTATTTACACATATACATACATACATATAAAACTTATTTATTACTAAATTGAAGGCTAAATTTATAATTTAGATACACACATATTCTGTTATGAACACCCTAGGATAAAAAATTAAAAAGTAAAAGATAAAATAAAAGGAATGGAGATAAATTACTATTACTAGATGCTTGATTGATTTTATTACTTAAAATGGAATGGGAGAACAATACATGGACAAGAGAGAATACCAGAATCTCTGACCATTCTACAAAGATACAAGAATACAGCGGAAGCATATAGTTCAATTCAAAGCAGTTAATTCTGCTCATGGATGATCATACTCTCCTTGGAAAATGCAACATTTGAGATTTATGAACCCAACTGGGACAATGACAAATGATACAATGCTTGAAAAGGAAGACCAGGCACGAAAGAATCCACACTACAGCTAAAGTAAGACAGAGTTGAGAGTTCAAAGTACTCAAAATGGGAAAATTCGCCTTTTCCCCCAATTAAATATTTTGCCATTACTCCACTCAACTTTTCTCCTTGGCAAACAGGAAGTGTGTAAAAATAAAATTAAAGGAAAAAAAGCACTAACCTTCTAGTCAGATGGAAACTGACTGATACTAGCTGGGTGACCCTGGGCAAATCACTTACCACTTTTGAATCTTTGTTTCCTCATCTGTACAAAGGGAATAGAAAGGCATTGTGGTCTAGTAGTATATGGGAAGTCTTCTGAGTCTGAAGGATAGAATTCTAAATACTAGCTGTGTGACCCTGGACAAGTTAACTCACCTCTCAATGCCCTGGCAACTTTCTTAGACTTTAAATTGCAAATCATCTTTGGTAGAAGGTGTTTCCTTACCAGGCACTCCTCAACACAGATGAAATCTCAGATCCAGACAGAAAAACATGAGGTACCTGCTTACTCACAGAGCTGATGTGAGGAAAATGTTTTAAATCTTAAACTGATAGATAAAAGCGTTTGTTCCCATTGTAAGCAAACTGATAACTAATATACATTTTTGTATCAAATTTCCTTTTAAAAGTCAATGAAATAAAGCCAAATAACTGCTTCTAAACAGAGCTTTAACAAAACCAAGAATTAGTGCTCCTCACTACAACTGGAGCATTTTTAGATCCACCTGTGGTTAAATATCCAGTCTATTTTTCACATGCTAAAAACCAGTGGGATAGAAAAACCGCAAACTGGTGTACACTTAAGAAAGGATCAAGGACTAAAAACAGAGGCTTTGAAAACAAAGTCAGTTTACAGTCAAGTCCAGGAGGGTGGCAGAGAGAAGGATCAAAAAAATGAGCTTAGTAATAAAGGCAAAAACTAGGTAGTAAGTGATAAAAGGGCAAGTAAAGGAAAAAAAACTGAAGAAAGGCAAAGTGACAAGCATACTCCTCCACCCCAGGGGCCTGATTTTTTTCCTGACAGCTCAGGACTGATATGAGGAAGCAATGTAGCTGCCTTTGAAGTTGAAAGACCTGGGTTCAAATTTTGGTTTCTTACCTGTGTGATCTTGGGCAAATCACTTAACTTCTCTGGGGATCAGTTTTATCATCTGTAGATTTAGGGGTTTAGACCAGATAAATTCTATGGTCCCTTCTAGCTTTAAATCTATGATTGTAAGATTGGAACCCCGATAAGACTCAAAAATAGCTTCTCCAATTTACTCCAGCATCACTAAATCCTAAATTATACTGGGGGAAGTCTTCAGTCAATGTTTTTTGTAGTTCAGGCGGCTATAAAAACAGTACTAATGTCACCTATGGCTTAAAGACTACTTTTGTTACTAACGCAGACAAAAGACTCAGTTACGTATCCTCACCTACTCCCCGACCCCCCCTACTCCATCTCCTCAGCCCTTCTTAGTTCTCCCTTCATCCCCACGCCTCTTCGCCAATCCTCCTGGCCCTCCCAAACTCGTCTTCTTGGCCCCCTCCCCACTTCCCCCTGCCCTCACTCCATCCCCACGCTCCTACTCCCTCATCTCCCCGTCCTTCCCTTTGCCTCCCCGCCCCCGCCCAAGCCTCCTCCTTTTTTTTCTTCTCCTCAAAGGAGTCGCTTAATAAATGCTTCTTCACTCTGACTCCTCAACCCCCTCCCCATTAGGCCCGGGTCCTCCATCTTCCCTAAACCCCCCTATCCTCATCCCCTCCACCCCCAGACTCTTGGCCTCTTTCCAGCTGCTTCGCTCTTCCTAACACCATTCCATCTACTCACACGCCCTTGGACCCAGCTCTAAACTCCCTTTTCAGACCCGGGCCCGGACTTATACCGCTCCTCTGAGAATAGCCGTCGTCCCCTCGGCTCCCCAGTCGCCGTCTCCTCACACCCCGACTGGCGAGCTGCGGCCCTCTCGTCAGCCAATGAGAGTCTCCCCACGTGACCAACCCCAGCCAATCCTCCGTCATCGTCCTCCCAGGCCGTTCTGCTTCTACTGCTCCTCCGCCCCCACCTCCCTATTTTCTTCCCAATCCAATCATCCCGCGAGCTTTCGAAGAACCACGTACCTGCCCCGTGCGGGTGCCCAATAATGGGGACGAGTTTCAAAGTCGGTCCTCTGCGACTGCCAATAGGAGCCGTAAGCTAGGGAGGGCCAGCCCTTTCATCCATAGGACCCGCACCTGCCTGAGAATTAAACAGCCAATCGGAAGCTTCAAGGAGCTCGAGCCTCACAGCGTTTGACCAATCACTGAACGAGACCTCTGCCACTTCGGTTTGGGCCGCAAAGCCAGCGTCCCGCTATCCTGGAAGGCTACTCGTGGGAGTTTGGCCCGAGGGGGAGGGACAAGGTTTCCACTCGAGTTGCGATAGAATGTTGCGATGGAGTGTCACGATTGGCGTGTCCTTTGCACATTGACCACGTCGTGTCTTGTCACCCAGAGCAGTCGCGAAAGGTCGCGGGGGAGACACGTAGCGGTCAGAGCCCTTTTTGTAGTGACGGGGTCTCCACGTCGTGACCACAGTCTAGGAACCTCGGGACGCCTAGGCAGGGTGTCGGAGCGCGTGGAGAGGCGGAAGCGAACCTGAAAACAGGAGTCTCTCTTCCTCGGTGGAGGAAGACACCGGGCGGATTGAATGAAACGGCAGGAAGATTGGAGATCAGACCTCGGAAAGGGTCCTGACCCCTTCTGAGAAGTGGGAGGCTTGGTAAGGGGAAGTGAGAGTTGGGCGGGGGAAGAGAAGGGCATGCTTTCCTTCTTCCCTGGGGAAAGCATCTCAGCGCAGAAGTCACTCTCATGATGGCCGAAGCTTACCTAGCCACTTGAGGTCTGCAAAGCACTTTCCACCGCTCTGTTTCATTGGAGCCTCATCATAACCCATTTACAGATGAGTAAACTGAGTCTTAGACATCAGCCCTCTTCCCAGCCTCACACAGCCAGGTAGTGCCTAAAACCGGATTTCAGCCCACTTTTTCCCGACCAGCTGACTTGGAGGGATGAAATGCCCTTTGGGGAGCAGGGAGTGATCCTTTTGTTTCTGGTCCTTGCTGAAGAGTTGAGCACCATCACCACCTCCCGGGAGAAGGTGGTCCTGCCCCAGCCCTTGCCTCTCCCTCTCTTCCCTATTTCCTTGCCTTTTTTGAAGGCTGGTAGTAGCCACAGCTGGAAACAAGGAAAGTGTTGGTCTTAACCCAAGATTTTTTGTTCAACCTTCAGAAGTCAGCTCCCTAGTCCGTCAGTCAGCTCAGTTCCACACTATTGTCTATACTTGACATTTTCTCTGCTTGCCCCCTAAGCCTGGAACACTCTTCTGCCCTTTCTCCAAACTTTGGCTTCCATGACTTTTTCCTTTAGCTCACAAGGAAACAACCACTCTCTATAGGAAACCTCTTCCAGTCCCACATCATGCTAGTGCTCTCCCCTCTGAGATTATGTCCAGTTTATCCTCTATATAATCTTGTTTGTATATGGGTGTTTTCTTGTTGCCTTCACTGTTAGACTTGAGAGCAGGGACTATTTTTGCTTTTCTTTGTATTTCCAGTGCTTAATACAGCATCTGATGTGTAACAGGGGTTTAATGAAGGCTTGTTTACTTGACTTTTGGGCATCTAAAACTGAATTACCATAGGGCATCAAGAGACACCTTGATGGTTCAGTAGATAGAGTTGGGTTTATTGTTTTAAAAAATTGAGTTTAAATCCTTCCTCATGTTCTAGCTCTGTGACCCTGAATAAGTCACTTAACCTCACTCATTCTCAGTTTCCTCATCTGGAAAACGGGGTTGGTAATAGGGGTCATTGTAAAGACCAAATGAGATAGCATATGTAAAGGAATCGGCAAACCTTAAAGCGCTACATAAATGCTAACCATCATTATTATTCTTCCAAACTCAATGGGTTCAAAACAGAACTCATAATCATTTCCTCCAAACCCCCTCCCCTTTGAATGTTCCTATTAGTGTCAAAGGCATTGCCATTTTCCCCTCATCCAGGCTCATAACCTCAGTGCTATTCTCAGCTGTTTCCTTTCACTCAGTCCACACATCAGTTTGTTCCTTAATCTCCTCATTTCTATCTTTTTGGCATCTTTCGTATATAAATCCCCTTCTCTCCTTTTATACACCAGTCCTTTGCAAGTTCAGGCTCTCATCCTTTTCCTGTACTATTATAATAACCTTCTAATTGTCTCCATGCCTCTATCCTCTCCCCATGCCTCAAAACATTGGCCATCTCAGATTCATACACTGTGATGTGGGGAGTGAGGTAAATGATTCTGACTTGGCCTGAACCTTTCCCCTAAGACTCACCCCTTTAGTATTTCCTCTCCATACCTCCTCAGACCACCACCATATTCCAAGCCTGATTCCCTAATATCTTATAAAACTCCTTGTCTCCTTCCCCTACCCCCACCAGTGAGGTAAGAGACAGAACTGTATGTACCTCATTTATCTATCCTCTATCCTCTGATTCTAGGCTTCAGAGACAAATAAAGACAGAGGGAGGTCTTAGGTTCTACAAGGGAGCATCAGGGCCAAGAGACCCTTGAGGACTGGGGACTTAGGAACAGATATTTCTCTGCTCCTTAGAATTTCCCCCAAATTCCTATTCTAGCCCACCATCTCCTGAGATAACACCATGCTTTCTAACTGCTTAGCCCTGATGCAAGAGATTTGGGATCCCAGACACAGGAAGAGTCACAGTCCAACTACAATTGACTTAGACAAACATGATACTTTAGATACAGGTGTGTAGAAAGAAAACATGGTATAGGAAGGGAATAACCTATGGCCATCAAAAAAACCAATGTGATCTTAAATTGCATTAAGAGAGGACTGGGGAATATGTGATAGTGGTAACCCTGCTGTGATGTCTTTGACTGGATTCAGGTCAGATCACCTCTGGAGTGTTGTGTTTAGTTCTAGCTGCTAAATTTTAGCAGGGAACCCTGATAAATGGAGAGTATCCAGAGGAAATTGATCTGGAATGGTGAAGGGCTTCAAGACCATGCCCAGTCAGGATCAATTGAAGGAACAGGAAGTGTTTATCCTGGAAAAGAGACTTGGAGGAAATATGATAACCAGTTCTCAAGTATTTCAAGGATTGTTGTGTGGAAAGAAGAATTGAATTTTTTTTCCCTTGACCTCAGAATGAGGGAAAACATTTAACTTGATATAAGGAAAACAATTCCCAATAACCAGATCAAAGGTGTTGTGGGCTGCCTTGGGAGGCAGTGGTTCCCCCTCACTTGACATCTTCTGTTGGAGGCTTGTTCAGGTTGGACTAGATGACCTTTACAATCCCTTCCAATGCTGAGATTTGGTGATTTTAGGACTAGGGAAAATTGAAAGCAGGACTTCCAATAATTGAATAAGCAATATTGAGATTGGACCTAGCAGGAGTTTTCAGTGTTGGGTCAGCCCTACCTTGGAACATTTAGACTATTGAACTTCTCATGGTTAATAATGGTTGCCCTTATCCCTTTGGAGCTAGCTAGAAGGAAGAACACTTTGGAGGTTGGGGTGCACAAAACTTCCATTGGACATTTGAAACTGGATATCCTAGGCAAAACTTCAGCAAACATAACTTAATATCTTTCTCCCCAAACCTGCTTCTCTTCCAGACTTCTCTAATACAGTAGAGGGTCCCCCATAGTACCAGTTGCTTAGGTTTGTAACCTTGGTGTTATCTCTGACTCTTCATTCTCCCTCACCTAATACCTAATTAAATATTAAAACAAAACCAAAAGACTGAAAAAATTTCACAAACCTAATCTGTTACCAAGCATTTCATAGCCGATCTTTTTTCTCCACTCAACCAACCATCACCTTAGTACAGGTCTTTCCCATCTCTCCCCTGTAATATTGCAATGGTTTCCTCACTGGTTGGTCTTTCTCAGGTTTCTTCCCTTCACATTAATTTTTCATGAGCATAAATCTGGCCGTCTCGATCACTCTTCTACTCCACAGGTTCCCTATTGCCTTTAGGGAATTTTCAATGGTCATCTCCAATTGTTAACTCCTCCATTAAACTTAAGCATTGTCACCATGTCTTGCCAGCCCTGTCATATACTAATTCCTCTCCTCCACTCTGCAATCCAGCTAAAGTGGCTTGTTCTCTGTCCTGAGTATATGGTTTCTCCTATCACTGTGCCTTTGTACTGGGTAATCCCTATGCCTGCCATATGTTTCTTCATCTTTGCCTCAGAGAATTCTCCTTTCCTTGGGGACACAGCTCACCCACCACTTTCTACATCAGGGCTTCATCACTTGTTTTGTGTCATAGACCCCCTTTTGGAAGTCTTATGAAACCTACAGACTCCTCAGAATCATGTTTTTAATGCATAAAATACATAAGATTACAAAGGAAACCAATTATATTGAAATATAGTTATAAAAACCTTATTTTAAAAATGAGTTCACAGACTTAAGGTTAAGGTAACAGGTGGCAGGGCTGGTCAGCCTGTGGCCTTGAGGCCACCTGTGGCCTTCTAGGGCCTTGGGTGCAACCTTTTGACTGAATCCAAATTTTACAGAACAAATCCTTTTATTAAGGGGATTTGTTCTGTGAAGTTTGGATTCAGTCAACAGGCTGCACTTGAGGACCTAGAGTGCCACATATGGCCTTGAGGCTGCAGGTTCCCCAACCCTTGGTTAAGGACTTCCATCCTACATGAAACCTTTCCTTATGCCCTCTCATCTGCTGCTAGTATTCCACCCCCCTCCCCCATCTACCTTGTAGTTAATTATATTGTATTTATTTTCTTGATATTTAGTCTCTATATACATGTGTACATTTGTCATCTCCTATGTTAGAATATAAGTTCGCTGAGAGTGGGGATTTTTTTTTCATTCTTTGCACAGTGCCTGGCACGTAGTCAGGATTCAATAAATGTTTATTGCTTGATTCTTTGATTGATTCATTTCTAATGTATCCAGATTGTGATGGGCACCACCTAGTGGAAGGGATGAATTTCTGCTTACTCTGTAGATAGTAAATCCCACATGTGACATTAAAAAAAAATCCTCCTCATCTGTACTTCCTTCTCATGCATTTTAAAACATGCTTCAATGCCCTCCCCTCTCTTTCTCTCTCCTTCTCCTTCTCTCCCTCCCTCCCTCTCTCTCTTTCTCTTTTGGTATCACTACTGATACCTTTTCCCCTCCCAACTTCCCCCCCTTTCCCCCCCCCAACCTTCTGGCGATTAAAAATGAGAGAGAGAGAGAGAGAGAGAGAGAGAGAGAGAGAGAGAGAGAGAGAGAGAGAGAGAGAGAATATTATACTTGATTATACTTGGAACAAATAAGCTACACTGTGGCTTGTCCAAATAAAGTATGTCTATTTTATGTCTTAAATCCTATCCCTCTGTGAGGAGATACTTCATCATAGGTCTTAGAGAGAGATGGTTGGTTATTGCATTGATTAGAGTTCTTAAGTCTTTAAGAATTATTTTTCTTTACATTGTTGTGCTTGTAGAAATGGTTCTGCTTACTTCACTCTGTATCAGTTCATACTACCAAGGATTCTTTGAAATCGTCTCTTTCATAATTTCATACAGTACAGTAATATTCCATTACATTCATATACCATAGTTTGTTCAGCCATTCCTAGTTGTTGGATGCCTCCTTATATTCTAGTTCTTTTCTTTTTTTTAACTCCCAATTTAGGATCAGGAAGTTTGTTTTGCTCTCAACTGTTCCCTCTCTGATATTATCTTCCCTCTTGATTCCTTGATACCCCCTTGGTTCCTTTCTAAGCTTGTTGTATTTTCTACACCAAACTATCAGCACTTCTATTTCTGTTCCAGGTAAGAATGAAGTTCATCTACTGCCCATTCCCCTACTCTTTCCATTATTTGTGTATTCTTCTCATGTACCCTAATTGTAAGAAATAGCAAGTTTTACCCCTCCTTCCTCCTTTCTGTACCAATGTATTCCTTTTATCCTCCCTTCTTTTCACCCTTTTAAAATCCTCAGACCAGAACCAACCATCCCCTACCCAGATCCACTGTTTCTCTCATTTTATTCCCTCAATACTTTTTGAAGATATTCAGGTTCTGAAGGGACACTTTTTTCTTTTCCCTTTTATTTGAATAATACATCACCATATAGCCCTTTCCAATTTACTCAAATAAATGTACCTTTCTAGGTTTCTCTTATGTTTTCATTTCATAGTACCCATGCAGCTCTGGTCTTTTCATTTGAAATACTCTATTCCATTATTCCATCTTTTCCTCCTATATGATTATACTCAGCTTTGGAGGGTTAATTACTCTTGATTGTAAACTTAGGTCTTTTGGAATATTATATTTCAAGATATCCTCCAATTATAGTCGAATCTGCCTGATCTTATGTGGTTTAAACTAGTTGGGGTTTTGTTGTTTGGTTTTTTTTGGATGTTTGCAGTATTTTTTCTTTGATGTGTGAGCTTTTGGTTTTTGGCTATGCCTTTCCTGGGATTTGTTTTGAGGGAGTTCCTTTCAAAAAGTGATTAATATATTTTATCTTCACTTTATACTCTGATTCTAATAGATATTGGCAATTTTCATTTATGACTTCTTAAAATGTTGTATCCAGGTTTTTAAAATTATAGTTTTCACATAGTCCAATTATCTTTCCCTAAACTTGTTTTTAATATCAGTTGTTCTGATATCAGATGTCTTATATTTTCTTCTAATTTTTTCATTCTTTTGGTTTTGTTTTAATATTTCTTCCTGTCTTTCAGATTCACTGATGTCTGCTTGAGGTGTTTTATTTTAAGAATAATATTACTTGGGTAAAGTTTATCATCTTTTTTAAGCTATTTATTCTAGTGCTTTTCTCCAGAGTTTTTATTTCAATTTTTATCTCTTGCTTCATTTTTTCTAGATATTCATATAGTCCTTGTAGAAAGTTCTTTTTCTTTCCTTTATAAAGGAATTGTTTTTGCAGTTGTAATAGAGGTGCCTGATCCTTCTTCTGGGGGAATCTCTAGATCTCTAATAATTTTTGTATGTGTTTTATTTTTCTTGCTTATCTCTCCTTAGTTCTTGAACTGAGGCTTTGTATGGAGGAAGGGAGGGAACAACATTTATGAAGGCCAAGCTTTGCCCCCAGCTAAGCTTTGGGTTGGGGTGGTTGGTCTTGTGTGGTCTCCCTCTAGGTTACCTGGGTTCCTGTGATGACCTCTGCCTCTTGGGGTTAGGCTCTCCCCCAGGGATCTCAAGGATTTGGAGTATTGGATCTTCAGGGCTCTTTGTGGCCTCTCAGGACAAAGACTAGTCTTTTGGCTCCTGAGCTGCTGTTCTTTGGGATTTCCAGTGTTCTTGCCCCTTCTTTTCTGGGGATTTGGGAGCAGATGTGGAAATATGCACAGGAGGAAGGAAGCAGTATTTTTCGGTCAGGACCTATGTAGCCTAGGCCTTTTCCCTTATTGATAAATCCTTGCCTCTTTGATAGGCCATAGTATCATCAATTTAGAGCAAGAAGGGGCTTTACAGGTCATTTAGTCACATTTACAATAGATGAAAAGTGAGATTCAAGGTAGTTAAGTTACTTGCCCATGGTCACAACCAATCAATGAATCAACAAGCATTTATTAAGTAACTTGTATGTACCAGGCACCATGCTAGGTCCTAAGGATGCAAAGAAAGAGCAAAACCAGTCTCTGCCCTCAAGGAGCTGGGGAGACAACTTGTCTATAAGTAGGTACATATGTAATACATACTGAATAGATGGAAGGGAAGGAACAAGTAACTGGAAAGGTTTCCTGCAGAAGGTGGGATTTGCACTGAGTCCTGAAGGAAGTCAGGGTTTCTAAGAGGCAGAGGTGGAGGAGCGAGAGTATTGCAGGCATGGGAGATAGCCAGTACCAAGGCATAGAGAAGAAGGATGGAGGGTTATGTGTGAGGAAAAGCAAGCAGGCTAGTGTGGCTAGACTGGGGAGTGGGAGAAGGGTTATAACGTGTAAGAAGACTGGAAGGTTAGAAAGAGCCAAGCTAGGAAGGGCTCTAAATGCTAAAGAAGAATTTGTTTGATCCTAGAGGTAACAGGAAGCTACTAGATTTTATTGAGAAAAGAAGCAACGTGGCCGACCTGGGCTGTAGGAAGATGGAGTTGGTAGCTGGGTGGGAGTGGGGAGAGTTGAGGCAGGGAGGTCACCTAGAAGGTCCTTTGAGTGGCTCAGGTGAGAGGCGATAAGGACCTCATCTAAGGAGGTGATTGTATGAGTGGAGAGAAAGTGTCAGATGCGAGAGATTTTTGTGGAGGTAAAAATGACAAGATTGGGAAACTGATTGGATATGTGAAATGAGTGAGTAGAGGATACCATACAGATTGCAAACCTGGGTGGTCTAAAGGTGTTATGTGGCAAAGCTGAATGTTGGCTCTGCTCTCCTGACTCAAAATCCAGTGCAGGTTTTAGGACATCATGCTGTCTCCCCATTCACAGCTTTCTTTTCTGTTCCCAAATTAATCTAGGAAGAAGACCCTCTTTAAATTCCCAGTCCCCTTCTGACTTTGGTGTTGGGAGTACAAAGAAAAAGCAAAACCAGTCTCTGTCCTGCCCTCAGGTCCCTTACTGGAAGAAGGGATGTCAAAGGAAGGGGCATCTCCATCAACAGGGGTGCGTGTCAGACCTTGGGAGGTGGGGCATCTCCATCAACAGGGGTGCGTGTCAGACCTTGGGAGGTGGGGCATCTACATCAACGGGGGTGCGTGTCAGACCTTGGGAGGTGGGACATTTCCATCAATGGGGGTACATGTCAGACCTTGGGAGGTGGGGCATCTACATCAATGGGGGTTCGTCAGACCTTGGGAGGTGGGGCATCTACATCAACGGGGGTGCATGTCAGACTTCTGGAATGGTCGAGGAGAAGGTAAACGTCATTGTTCTTAGAGCTATCTGAGTTTAGAAGAAAACCTCATCTCTTTAGGCTGGAGAGGAGATAGGGGTTGGGAGGGTTCTGTTTAAGTGAAGTGGCTAATTCAAATCTCCTTTAACCAAAAGCAGTGTGTATAATGGAAAGAACACTGAACTTAGAGTCAGGAGATTTGAATTCTAATACTATGTAGTAACAATGATCAATCAGTCAATAAGCTTTTTTATTAAATACCTACTATGAGGCAGTCACTCTTCAAGGTCCCTAGGGCACACATACAAAGAATGAAACAATCCCTGTTCACAAAGAACTTCCATTCTAATGAAGAAGAATACAAGCACATTTATACAGAATAAATATAAAGAGAATGAATTCAAAGTTGTTATATACAAGGTAGACTGGGACAAAGGGCACTAGCAGTTGGTAGGAAAGGCTTTTTGTGTGGAAAGTCATCTTAAATTGTCTTTAAGGAAGAGAGATTCAGTGAGCTAAAGGTTTGGGAGTGCATTCTGGGTATGGGAATGGCGAGTAAAAGGCCAGAAATGGAGTGGCATGTGTGAGGAATAGATAGAAGGCAAGTTTATCAGGATCACAGAGTGCAGGAGAAGAAATGATGTTCAGTGAGGCTGGGAAGATGAGTTGGGACCAGATTGTGAAGAGTTTTAAAAGCTAAAGAAAGAAGTATCTGTCTTGGAGGGAATAGGAGTTGATTGAGTCTAGGATTGGGGCTTGACATGGTCACGTCTGCCTTTAAGGAGAATTGCTTTGGCAGCAGGGTGTAGGATGCAGTGGTGAGAGCCATAAGGCAAAGAGATACCCACCCCAGAGGCTGCTGCAGTGATCCAGATGAGAGAAGAGAAGGACCTAAGGCAGGGAGCTGTATGAGAAGAGGAAGGCTTTGATGAAGAAGACCTTGTGGAAGAAGAAATGACAAGACTTGACAACTGACTGGATATGTGGCATGAGGCAGAGTGGGAGTGGAGGACAATGCTGAGATGACAAAGCTGGGACCTTGGGGCCGTGACAGACCACAGAGCTTGGGTGAAGGAAAGGTTTAGGAGGAGAGATAAATCCAATTTGGGACATGTTGAATTGGAGATGTGTCTAGAACATCTAGTTTGAAATATCCAGGTGGCGATTGGTGATGTAGGACTGAAAGGGAGGACAGAGATGGGGCTGTGTGTGAGTTACCCGCATAGAAATGATAGTTAAACCCTTGGGAGCTGATGTGTGGTGTTTGGTGAGTTTCAGCCTTTTAATGCCTTAACCTCCTCTTTAAAATAAAGAAGCTGGACAAAATGACTGAGTCAGAAGACTTATGTCCAGATCTCCCCTGTGACGCTCTGCTACCTGACATTGCTACCTGACCTTGAGCAAATAACTTCATCTCCTTGAACCCCAGATTCCTCATCTGAAGACTAAGGAGACTGAACTCGATGGTCATCCAAATCTAGGTCTATGAATACTTGATATATTGGTGCCATTTTGGGAAATCTCTGCCCACCCCTTCTATCTCCAAAGATTGGATGTAATTAGTCTGAACTGCTTTTGTGATCCTCTCATACAGATCCCTGAAATCTTGGCTTTTCTTTCTAGATCTCCTCTGTTTTCCTTTCAACAACCCCAGAACAAGGAGAAAAAGGCAACTACAGTTGAATGCAGTGTATTGAGAAGTAGAGAATGGAGGAAGAAAAGGGGAAGGGGACCAGGGGAAATGTTCACTTGGATATGGAAGGATTTAGAGATGTTGAAGGTAAGAATCAATCAGTGGTTCTGGTCTCCAACAAAGCTGAGGAGAGTGGGTCTTGTGAAGAGCTGTTCTTACAGTCCAGCCCTGGTGAGTTTGGGAGGAGAGAAGCCAACAAACCCCGCCATATAGAGGGGCCCCAAGGAGCTAGCACAGAGGAGGTAGTAACAATGTCCTTTTTATCCTGCTGTCCCAACTGTGAGTAAGATGAAGGGAGACTCCTTATTTGGAGATACTCCATTTGGGGTGGGTTCCCAACATACTCCTCTGTAATACAGATAGGCACAGTGTATGTGCGTATGTTTTTGTATGTACTCTCTTCCCTATGTATACAAACTCTCTCCACATGCATCCCTCTCCATAGTAGGTGCTGAGACAGCCTAGATGAGAGACAGTGTGGAGAGAGCACTGAATTTGAAGTCAGTGAACTTGGGTTCAAACCTTGACTCCTTTGTGATGTTGGTCAAATTACTTCAAATTACTTCTGGGATTCAGTTTCTTCATTCTCACAATTAAGGTGTTGGGCTACCTAATTTGTGCCTTCTAGGCCCTGTAATTAATTCCTGTATATCATACAACCCCAAACAAGCATGCCTACGTGCATGAAGCCTGCCAGTGTGGGCGTGCCAGGAGTGCTCCTCCTCTCTCCTCTCCTGGTATACTTGCCACCCTGTGTAGCCTCTGTTTGCTTTGGGAGCTGGCAGCTTTCAGGACATCCTGCTCCCTTTCTTCTGCTCCTATGAACTCATCCCAAATTGCAGCACCTAATTCCCCCTCCCCCTTCATCCCTTGCAGGATCCTATTTGGAAAGCACTCCAAGGGCACAGATAGCCTCTTCCCCAGAGGGCAGAGCCAGTGACTTTGCTTGGGGACATTGCACTCATGCCTCATTCATGCATTCATGGAGGGTACAAGTGACCTTTCCTTTCCACAGGTTTGTCCAGCCTTCTTTGCCTATACTCCCAACCTCAGTGCGGCCATCCCTGCCACCTACAGGAACTGCCTGAAATGATGCTCCCGGGAGCTGCTGGTGCTCCTGCTCTTCTCTGCATTGCAGCTGGAGTGAATGGATTGTAAGGATCCCAGACTTCCAGGGCTGCCCACAGAAAGAGAAGAGATGAGGGGTTGGGAAGACTGGGAGAACACAGGGAAGCCTCCCTCAGTCCTTGTAAATGGGAAAGGAGGAAGAGTATATCACAGCATTCAGAAGTGGGGTGACGGTCACTGGGTGGTGGCCGAGTCTCTGACGGCCTCCCCTATTGCTCCACAGACACATTGGCTTTCTACTTCATTCCCAACCTCCTTATTGGCATACTCAACAAAAACAGCCTTGGGAATTTTTCTGGGATCCCCCATTCCAGTTTCAGCAATAATGGTGACTCCTAAACACCAGTAGCAACTTTTGGCTTCTCAGTCATCTGGTGGGGAGGGTTTTAACTTGTGTCCCCAGTTAAAGGCTTCAGCAAGAATCTGGACTCTTAGTGTATGTGCATAAGGAACTGGGGGAGGTTTTTTCCCTTGTTGGGGCAAGAGGAAGCTTCTGCAGATGGAAAAGGATAGGAAGCGCTGGCAGTGGGTGCTAGAAAAATAAACCACTCTGTCTTCCAATCCTCTGGATTGTTCCCTAGCTCTTCTTTTTCTTCCCCCTCACTCTATGCTATCTCATTTTCAGCTATTGACACCACTTCTGTTCTTTGCCTCTTTCTGACTATCTCTGACAATCTCTTTCAGTATCTCTGTCTCCTCTCTCTTTTTTCTTATCTGTCTGTATCTCTCTGTCTATCTATCCATCTATCTGTCCATCTATCCACCTATCATCTCTCTATGTATCTATATATCTATCCATTCACACAGCATCTATCTGTGGGTCTCCATATTTCCCTTCTGTAGGGAATTTCTGCAGAACAAGCTGTTTCTCTCTCCAGCTTCCCCTGTCTGGGGTCTCTTTGATGGATGGGTAACTTCCCAGTCCCAGCTTTACTCTTATCTGTGTTGAAGTCAGAACATTAGAAAACTGTACCAGGAAGGCTGCTGCCATTGTGGGAGTTAGCCAGTCCTCTTGTCTTCCCTTCCAGATCCCGCCCCCTCCACTTCCCAATCTTACTGCCCCTTTCCCTTTTGCCCTAAGACTCTTGGTCTCTGACTGTCTCCTTTATTCCCCTTCAATACCTGGTTGGTAGGGGTTTGGAGTTTAATCATTCTCTAAAATATTCTATTTTCCCCCCCAGGGTTTGTGGGACAAGGAAAGAAGATAAAAGGAGCCATGTTGTCCAGCTAAAAGAAGGCCAAGGAGGGGAGTGGTTGACAGGTGTTTTCTAGAAAAAGGACTTTCCAAAAGAAGAAGATCCTTTCTTCCCAGTCTCTTGGAGAATAGGGCAAGAGGCAGAAGGGACCTAAGACTTCAATGGGAGGGACTTAGGTTTGTTTCCAGGAAAGACTGACTTCCTGGCATGTTCAGGGATAGAAACGTATTTAGGAGGAAGCAGGGTAACTTCTTCCCTGGAGAGCTCTTGACAGAGAAGCCGATTCTCATTTGCTCAGATTGGACATGTCAGTCACAGAAGGGTAGAAGAGCATTAGGATTCATGGATTCAGAGATGAGAAGGAAGGCAAAATAGGAAAGTGGCAGCTTTGACAGGGAAGGGAATGGATGGGTGGAAAGAAGACTCCAAATCACTCTTTCGTTTTCACTGATACCGGCATTTTGGCAGCGAGTTTAATGGTCTCCCTTTGTCAGGCAGACATGATGCCTATATATGCTCTTCCCTATATCCTCCTTTCCCTCCATCCCAGAGACCATGAAGAGCTGTCCTTTTTCTAGTTCTGGGTCCTTGGAGGGGCGGGGCCGGGTAATAGAGTGGTGTGTGCCTCTGTCAAGTCTGTACCTGGAGGGAAAAGAGGCAGAGAATCCTAGATCCATCTCTGGAATGGCCCTGTCAGTGTCTCTGGTGATTAGTTTTGACAATTAAATGAAGTGAGGAACAAGAATGTGATGCTAGTGATTCAGGTAGGCTATGGTCTAAGACTCCTGGGTCCTGTTGTCTGCTTATCTCCTGGTGGGAGGTGAGGGCTGATAGCTTTACACCCCACTGTCAAGAGAGGATAATGTCCCATAAACCTCTAGCACTCTGGAGAAAGGGGAGAATCAGTAGAAGTTGGTTGTATACCCAGACTAGAAACGTCCATAAAGAGAGGCAGGTGGTAGGCTCAGGAGATACTGTTAGCTGATACAAGGAAGGCAGGGGCATGCTGGGGACACTTGGGTCCTGATTCTCTAGAACATCCTTTCGGGTAAGGCACTGGCCCAACTAGCCTTTTCTCCAACTAAACCTGGCTTGTCTGGGCTCTCGGGGGGATGGAAGGGGAGATCAGAAGAGTTTGGCAGTGACTCGGTTGCCTCCAGCACCCCCCTCCCCTGAAGACCGAGGAGGCACAAAGTCAAAGGTTGTGTGATGTTTGACCCGTCCCTTGCTTTTGCTCCATAAGGCAATGAGGCCAAAGCAGAGGGTTACGGAGGTGAGGAAGGGGAGGAAACCAACAGCTAATACTACAACCAGGCCCCTGCTGTCCAGGAAGAAGGGTCCTGGGGTTCCCAGAGTGGTGGCATTGGTATTAGAAAGGGTCCCATTTGGCGACACAATCCGGATCACCTCTAACCAGGTGCTCAGCGAGTCATTCCCAGCCACATTGCTGAGCACACAGACATAAGCGCCCATATCTTGAAGCTGTACTGATCGAATCTCCAGGGTTCCATCCTCAAGCACCCTTACTCGTCCAGTTCTACCCAGCCAGGTCCCCTGGGGCCCTCGCCATGAAATGGTAGGAGCTGGGTCTCCATCCCCAGAGCAAGAGAAAACAGCCTGCTGCCCCTCTTCTGCACTGACTCTCCGTGGCCCAGACCTCTGAATCAGGGCTGCTCGGCAAGTGAAGTGTCCTGGAGGCAGGATGTCTGAGAAGTCCCGTAGGTTTTTCCCCCTGACGTGGAGTGGACTGGCACAGGCTGGGGGAGATTTGCCAAAGTCTAGGTGGTGGCGAAGCCGGAGTAGCCACAGCAGACGGCAGTCACAGATCAGGGGGTTGCCAGCCAGCCGCAGCGTGACCAGACTGCTTGGGGAGGGGAAGGCAGCTTCTTCCAGAGTCTGAAGGGCATTATTGGCCACATCCAGGAGGCAGAAGGCAGCCAAACCATGGAAAGCATGGACAGCAATAGAGGCAAGGTGGGCCCCTGAGAGGTGGAGCTCTTGGAGCCGTACCAGAAAACTCAGTTTCCGGGCTGGGATATTTGAAATGGGGTTCTGAGACAAGTCTAGGACCCTGAGGAAGCTCAGATGACTCAGGGCTTGGAAGGGAACAGAACTCAGGTTGCAGTGAGTGATGGCTAGGTGGCTGAGATTGAGCCCAGCCAGGCTCCCAGGTTCCAGGACCCTCAGAGCTGGCCACTGGTGGATCTCTAGCTCTCGTAATTGTCCCAGTCCTCTCAGGGCTCCTGGAGGCAGCCGACCAATGTCCAACTCACGTAGCCTTAGCCCTGACAGCCCTGGGAGTCGAGCCAGAGCAGGTCCAGGCACAGTGCTCAGGTTACATCGTTCGAGGGTAAGGGTGCTTAGCTTTGCCAATCCCACAAAGGCCCCTGGTGCCACAAACACCAGATGGTTGTCCCCTACTTCCAACTGCTGAAGGCTGCCCAGCTCTCCAAAGGCACCATCCAGAAAGAGGACTATCTGGTTCAGGCTGAGATCCAGTAGGGTTAGGGAGGGTAGCCCAGAGAAGACCCCAGGGGCCACAATTCGGAGCCTGTTACCCTGAAGCCTCAGAGTGAGGAGGTTTCGCAGACCCTGGAAGGCCCCAGGTTCTAGGGTGGAAAGCTGGTTGTGACTGAGATCCAACTCAAGGAGTGGTCCCAGGCGTGAGAGCATTCCCCTTTGGAGGCCCCATAGACGGTTCCTACTCAAGTCCAGGAGCTCGGTGTCTGCTGGAATTCCTCCAGGTACTGCCTCCAGCTGCCGGCTGGCACAGATCACCGCCTGGGGTTGGGAGGCACAGTCACATGCAGCTGGGCAGCCACGGCCACTCCTTCCAGCCAGAAGCAGCAAAAAGAAGAGGGGTGGCCAAGAGACTGAGACCCAACGAGAAGCTATTTCTATGTCCATTCCTTTGCTTCTGGAATAAGTGATGATGTGTCCTCTTTTGGAAGGTGACAACTCCAGACCTCCCTTCATTCTAGCTATAGATATAGGGTTTACCTGGGAAGTTTTGAGAGGTAGGAGGAAGGAGAGACTGGTGTTTTCAGCTTGGGCATTGCCAATATGTGGGGCACAGGACCATGTAGAATAGAGGATTGTCTCTCTACACCCCCAGAGTCCTCTCTGCACCCTAATCTTTATCTAGAGTGATTGTAGCTTGAGGTACCCACTTTCTCTCTTGGCTGTATGGTTTCTGGTGGGTGCTGAGGCTTAGTGATAGCCAGCTAAGTCTGGTCTTGGTGAAGAATGTCAGGGAGAGTTCGAGGGGTGGTGTAGAAAAGTGGTTTTATAGTCTGTCCTCTATGCTGTGGGATCTCTAACAATTTGGGCTCCTTCGGTTCTTTATCTCTTGTGACTCCTTGCTCAGTTACCTCACCTCAATCTCTCTACTTACCTGGAGCCATGCCTGGTAGGCAGCATGGATGGCTCGGAGTTCCGTCTATAGTTTTCCCTGAGTCTCAGGGGTGTGTGTCCATGGCCCAGAGCTCCCTGTCTTGTGAGGAGAGAGGCCCTTAGGTCCTGACTTTATCAGCCTAGGATGGAGAAAAATGCTTCATTGAGCTCCAGGGGTGGGGGAGAGTGCACCTGCTTTGCTTTGTAGCCTTGGAGAGCTAAGGGTCATAAGAGCTAGCTTGTTCCAACCCTGCTCTTCACTAGCTTTCTGACTGGACCAAGTTACTTTATATCCTGTCTAAATGTCCTTATATAATAATGCCTCTCTCCCTAACTTCACAAGCTGTTTGTGAGAATGAAATAGGATTGTGACTGGACATGCTTCAGAAGTTACTTCACAAGTACTAAGCATTTTTATTATTGAGGGTGGCCAGCACAGGGGGAGGGGCTGGGATCCAGGAGTTCTCCCCATTTCCCATGGCTTTTACGTTGCTCCTTGTGGCTTGGCTCAGGGTCCCTGACTATCTCTCTGGGTTAGGGAGATCCAGTTTTCCCAGAGTAGTTGTATGGAAGATAGCCAAACTGCACATTAACCATGGCACCGATTGGAGGAGGGAGGTATGGAGGGCTGGGGTAAAGGGCTTTCCCCACCTGCCCCACCCCACAAGGGATGGACTTTAGGGGATCGTTTGGAAGCTAGGTATGCCCTATAGAAGCCTTAGAGAGACATTCTCAATAGCATCTCCCCTTTTATTGGGGAAAGTCATGTTAATATGCATGAGAAAGAAGGAACGCTCAGATTCTGGTCCAAGAATTTTGAGGCTCTCAGGCCCTTTAAATGGTAGTTTGATTCTGCCTTTGGGGCATCCTGCTCTCTTCTGGGGGGGGGGTAGGAGAGAGAGAAAAAGAGAGAGAGGAGGCAGGGAGGATAGGAGGGAGAAAGTGAAAGAAAGGAGGGAGGGAGAGAGAAATACCTAGGGAGAGATAAAAGGACACATAAAGAAAGATGGAGGGAGAATGCTTAGTGAGAGACCTCAGGAGCTGGGTCACTCAGCTGGCACAGTGGCTGTTGAGTCAGTCTTGAATTGGCACTTTGCTCACCGCAGGCAGTCTGCAGAGCTGGCTCACAGCAGGGCCTCAGTGACTGGGTGGCCAGATATCACCCTAGACCACTGCAACTATGAATGACCGTTAGGTAAGGGTCAGGGGTAGCAAGTGGGAGAGGTGAGGGTGGGGTAAAGGAAGAGAAAAGAAGTCATCCCTCCTCCCAACTTTCCATCTTTACTAGGAACCCTGGGTAGTGGGCAAAAATTGGCCAACGCACCAGAACCCCAGGAGCCAGTAGAGGTGGCTACAAGTCAAGGGCTTCCCCGGTTCTGGTGCTTTATTTTGGTGCAGCCTCCCTAAGCCCCTACAAGCTCAGTTTTGCTTTGCCCTTTCTGTCAATTGGGAAATGGGAGCTTGAAGAGACAGTGTCCCTGTCTTGCTTTTTCCTGCAGAAGATAGCCGCTACACCAGGCACTAAAACTCGAGATTCGGCTCTTGACATTCTGGTGAGAGGGAGGCAGGGAAACAATGGAAGCCAGAGGATATTTAATTTCCAGCTGGCTGGACAATAGCTAGATTCACCTGACTGCTGAAGGGAATCTTCCCAAGCCGTGCTCCCAGCTTTGTTCATAGAGCCTTCCCCTAGACTGAGGGATCTGCTGAGTGAGCCTCCACTGCTGTGGCTCCGCTTACTGCCCTACCACCAGGAAGTTCACCCTGAGGGGTAACATCATTCCTGATGCTGCAGTTCCTGCCCATCCTTTCTTGTGCTGAACTCAGTAAAGCTGTTCCTCCTTATAAGGCAGGTCCCTTTCCCTTCCCCCTCTCTTTCTCAGGTCAGGGAAGGGGGGTGGGCGAGGAACAGAATTGAAGGGTCTAGAGGGAACCTTTTTCCTTGGTTTATTTATAAGGTATCTAAGAGCAAACTTTTCTCTTGGTATCTCTATGCTGCTGTACTGGCTTCATGCCAACTGGCAAGAGAGGAAGGAAAGGTGTCAGTCCCATGTCTTTTTCCTCCTTAAATTGCAGTGGATGAAATAGGGGAGTGGGAAGAAATTACAGAGATAGAGGCAATCAGAACATTTGGAGAAAGGATCATCTCTTCCTTATGTCTGAAGAGATTCCTCCTTCCCAACCTTTATGCTGCAGTCTTGAGGACACATTAGATGCCAGCCCAGACCCTGTAACACCCAGATTAGGTTTATATGGGTAGGGAGGATAGGGAACAGAGAGGTAGATTTCAGGTACAAACAGGTCAGAATTACCCTTGTTTAGCTAAGGACCCCCCCCAAGGGGAAATTTGCCTCCCTTGGATTTCTTTTCCGTAAGCATAGGGCACCAAGTGCCCTTTGGCTCCTCCTGACAAAGCCCTGGCATTCATCATCCATCCTATGTATCAGCAATCAAAAAAATGGGATAGATTTTTGGGGGCTGGGAAACCTTGTTAGATACCCTTGCTCTACTATACTCTGATAAAGCCATGGAAATGAAGAGAGCTCCCTGAACTCAGGAATGGGGCATAGGGCTGGGACTGAAGGGGAGGCACTTACCAGGGAGATCCTGGGAGCTTCATTAAGTTGGAAACCGCATACTGTCTGGGGTTGAGGATTGCTCCCATCCAGTCTGTGTCTTTGGAACCTCTGGACTTCTCTAGCACACCTACTTTCACTAAGGCTTGCCTACCAGTCTCTGCTGCTGCCGCCACCAAGGTAGAGAGAAGAGCTGGAAAGGATTTCTCTCTCTTTTTCCTCTTCTCTCTCTCTTTTTAAACCAAGTGAGAATGAGTCTGCAGCAAACCCGTTGGTGCAAAATAAATAAATAAAGTCTTAGGGGAGGGCTGCAGCAGGAGCCACTGATACAAGGCAGAGAGAACCAGGGAGCAAGAGAGCCTATAGGAGAGTACCAGAGCCAGGAGAAGGATAGCTTTCCAATTCAATAGGATCTCTCTGGTGTTTAGGAATACCCCCCCCCCCGTAGGATTAGAATAGATAAAGGCTATTATGACTGAAAGGGACCTTAAAGCTCCTTAGTTTATGGATGAGGAAACAGGATCTCAACCTGGGCTTCTTACGAGGTTATAGACATTGAACATTAGCTGAATTGTCAGAAATCATCTATTCTAGTCCAGCCCTCGAACTTTACAGACGAAGAAACTAAGGACCTTCCACTTTGGGTCGGGGAGACTGAACCATAAGACCAGTGATTGAGAACAGGGAGTTTTTTTTTTTTAAAGGATAAGTACAACCCTTTCATTTCAGAGACATGAAATTCTAGGCCCAGATTTGCAGCAATTTCACACAATAAGTGCCGGAGGTAGGATCTGAATGGTCTTCCTTACAATAAATTCAATGCCCAAACCACTGTGCCACACCATGGTGAGTGTCTGTTATGGGGCTGTTGGTTTTCTCTGGTGCAGGAATGAAATCAATCAGATCATCTGGGTAACCTTGTTTAACTATGTCCAATAGTAGCTCAAAGGTTTTTGATTTTCTCACTGACACTTTTGCATTTCCTGCTCTCTCTGTCCTCCCTCCCCATTGCTTTTAAAATTACCTTATAAAGAATGACACAAATCTAGAAATTGAATTTTCCCTTGTTACCTTTCTCCAGAGAGTAAAAGTAATGAGACTTTCAGCTTTCATCATCCCCTTCAACTGCCCTACACCACCAAAGGGTAGGACAATAATAATTTGTAAGGTTGTAAAAAAAACAAAAAACAAAAAAAATTCAGGGGCAGGATAGAATTCTTGGGGGACATTTGAGGGCTGCCTTCATGCCCTCTCCCCTCCCCACCCAGAGTCTGAGATACTGGAACTGACATTTCATAGAATGTATGATATTGTGTTGACTTCTCTTCAGAACAAAGAGCAAGGCTGATAGGTGGGACCAAGGGAGTCCTTTGAGGACACGGAGATAGTGTCGTCTACTTCAGTTGTCTCCTTGGTCTGTGCCCAGCTGTTCTTACTCATGTTGATGCCATGAGGTGCTGCGGCCAAGTGCTGCTGACACGATGCTGAGAGGTGGCAGCATCCCAGACCTAAAGCAGGAATTCTCAAGGACAGTGGAATGCACAAGTCTTGCGTCATCATTCTTCCGGGATCCCTTAGGACTAGGGACTTCTTCCTGAAATCCCATGTGGGTATGACTATGGATTTGGATAGGACCTTGTTTATGCATCTTTAAGTATTTCTCCTTTGTATGAACACTTACGTGGTTTGTGATTACGTTTGTTCCAATTCCTGTATCCCATGTATAAAGTGCATGTGACTTTTGTTCTTACTCTCCCTTCATATTTGTCAACCCAGTCTTGTTCCACATCACCCCTACACACTAAACCCTTACGGTTATCTCTAACCCCCCTTCCCTTCTCCATTAACACCATTAACTCCTGCCCACACCATTAACACATTTAGTTTCTCCAAATCCCTCTGAAAAGCCAGTTAAGAAATGTGGTTGTTCATTTTCTATCATAACCTGGAAGAAAAGGATGGAAAGATGAACTTCTGGGTGATGTATAAAATGAATGGCTCCTTTGGGGTTTGAATTGTCTTTGAGCTTGATCTAACTTCCCTGGCTACAGCCCTCTGGGAAATGAAATGAGGTATTTCAATAATCCCTTCTTGGGCTCAGAGCTTAGAACTGGAACTTGTCCACTGTGACCCCCAAGATTCTCTGTTGCCTTGATTCCCCTCTCACCCATATCCTCTGCCTGGTCCTTAGGCCTCACAGAAGCTTAGAGGGATGGGGAAAATGATGCATCATAAAGTCGTAGCTGGTGAGATCCCAGCATCTCTTCCCGATAGCCATTTATACTACTGCCAGACTGGTCAGTAAGGATGAGCCTGCTCCAGGGAATGAATTCAGTCACCTGGCCTGAATAGTAATTTACCCCAGGCCACTTTTGGAGGCCATGGGAAGGTGGGGCAGAGATAGTAGATGATGGTTGGGCAGTAGGGACACATCTGTGGAGGGCTTGAGGTTAGGGCAAGAGACTGTGGTGGGGAGGGAAACTGCCCATTCAGCTCAGTCAGATAGTACTCCAGGGGGCTCGGTTTCTGTACTGAAGAGTTCCTTGTAGAGGGGAGGGAAGGCAGCTTGGACCACAACGGGATGGAGGTGCTGGAAGGATTGCAGCTTCTCCATATGCTGGCTACATAAGCTCCGAAGCTTCCCCTTGGGTGGCAGCTGGAGAGAAGTGGGACAGAAAGGGGAGAAAAGAAAGTCAGGACCAGATCTCCATTCATGGCTACCCTTCTTCCCTTAAAACAAAGTGGCTTTAGCTGGCTTCTGTTATCCCAGGAGCCAGGATCTCTGAACTTCATCTTCCTCCCTCAGAATAGAGATGGCAAGTAGAATCAGAGACAGAGAAGAGATACTTTGGTGAAGACCTGTCTATGAGGTGACAGTAATAATGGCGACAGTGCTAGAACAGGAAAATAGGAGCTGGGGAGTCAGTCAAGTCAAGTTACATTCTTTGAACCAGGCTAGGTTAGGAGGCATGGCGGCTCAGCTCATCAGGTGTAATTATCAAGAAAGGTTTAGGAAGTAGTGAAAGATTAAAGCCTCGGGGATAAATATAGAAGTCCCCCTTGGATGGATTCCAAGGAGAAGTTGGAATCCCCCTAAACTTAACCTGGGTCAATTAGCCCAAAGGCCTACGGCTGAATCCTTGACAATAAGAAGATAGAATCAAAGAACTTCAGGGCTGGAAGGCACCTCCAAGGTCAACTCATTCAACACCTATTTTAACTGCTTCCAACCCTAATTTCCTCATGTGTAAAACAGGAGGCTAATAATACCTGTAGTATGGACCTTCAAGGCTTGTGAAGCTCAAATAGTGTTTTTAAGGTCTGTAAAACATTTACTTCCCGTAAATGACCTAATTTGTTCCTTTTAACAACCTGGTGAATCAGGTACTACAAATATTATTTTCAGAAAATTGAGGATCAGAGAAGAGACCACAGTCACATCCTGAGTCGATCTCAGAAGCAGTATTCCAAACCAGATTTCGCCTGATTCCAAGGCCAGTTCTCCATTGTACCACGCTGCCTTGATGGTATTAGCTCACGTTTTTTATAGGATTTTTAAGGGTTATAGTTAGCTTTGAGATTACACATTATCTGTAAAGGTCATTTTGTAAACCTTAAAAGTTACTTTAAAATAGCAGTTATTATTCTTTCTTTGCAGACATTGAGATACGGGGATTTGTCAAAGGCTCCATTTCCAGTAAATGGAGACCAAGGGACTCAAACTCAGTCCTTCTGGAGACCAAGGGACTCGAACTCAGTCCTTCTTATTCTAAGTTCAGCCATCTTTCCCCTTGATCTGAGTGCAGTCCTTTGGATGAAGGTTAGCTTTGAGGTGTTCCAGATGGAGCAGCCCTATCAAATAGAACCGTTCTCCTATTCTTCAATTACCAAACCTTTCTAAAAACTAGGCCAGAGTAGCACCTGTGTGGGTATGGACACTAGGAGGATATGCTCCAGCATCTCCCTGGCCTTGCTCTCTGATCATCTTTCATTCCAGACAGATGTTTGGTCCAGACCATTCCCAACCTCTGAGAGATAGTGATGGAATATGAGAAGAAGACTAGAGGCAGATGTGGAAGAATCTTGAAGAGAGGTGAAGGAATCGAAAAAAACCTATCCATCTCTCAAAATCACAGAATTTTAGAGATGAACAAGATCTTAGAGATTACCTAGTTCAAACTCATTGCTTCACAGATAAGGAAACTGGGCCCCAGAGATTTTGCTCAATGCGGTGGTGGCTAAGAAGTGGCAAAGCCAACCATCCACCCCAGGTCTTCTGTTCCCAAATCTTCCTCCCCTTAAGATTTTTGTTTGACCTTCCTGGAGATATAACCCATGTGAGGCTCAGGAGTCACTACTTCATAGCCTTGTTTGCTCTTTAGGAATGAATGTACTCCAGTCTCCATTCCCCTGGGTCCTTAGCTCTGGTAGCAGTGGGGTCCCTGGTTGAGAGCTGGATTCAGTGGAGCATACCAATGTAATGCCCCTGGTGTGCTCCCTCCCTCTCCCTCCTCATAAGGACCTGGCCTACCTTAGCCAGGATGCCTTGGCGGTGAGTCTTGCAAAGAAGATGGTGAAATGCAAGCTCCAAATTGTGCTGCAACTGCTCAACCTTCCTTTTTTCTTGTAACCATGGCCTGTCTGGGGAGAGGAGGCAGGCCATAGTGCGGATGGGGAATTGAGAGCCCTTATGCCCACTCTGAAAAGGCATGGATCTGAGCCTGAGAGTCCCCCATAAAGGGAAAGGATTAGTTAGGGGAATGGCTCTAGTAACTGGGCTTGCCTTAAGGGTTGCAGGAAAACTGGGGAAAACCTAGAGTTAAGATCCTCTCAATTCTCTGTTCACTTTGTCCCACAACCTACATAGTCTGATGGACTAAGACTCTTGATCTGTGGAGCTCTACCATCAGGGCTTCCCATCCCATTTCCATTTTGAATTATCCTGGGGGGCTGGGATAGGGGGAAGATGCCACCAAATATTTCTATTCAGTTAAAATCAAGTCAAATGGACACCAAAGTTAGCTTTGAAGATTTGAAGATACCACCTGAGGGGAATACATGACATTTTGTGACCAGGAACTTAGGTCACTCTACACCCCCAGACCCCATTATATTTTATGTATGTCAGCATCTCTATGTGCCCTTAGATCATGCTTCCTCAACTTTTAGCAACCTGAAACCAGAAAAATGAAACAAAAGAAAAACAGCTCTAGATTTGGGGTAGATGAAACTAGGCACCATGATTTCAAGTCTTCTCACACATAACA
The DNA here is from genome assembly GCA_028646575.1 of Pseudocheirus occidentalis. Classification (NCBI taxonomy): domain Eukaryota; kingdom Metazoa; phylum Chordata; class Mammalia; order Diprotodontia; family Pseudocheiridae; genus Pseudocheirus; species Pseudocheirus occidentalis. The sequence continues at coordinate 356,302,359 of CM053593.1, forward strand.
TGCTTCAGTGGATTGAGAACTAAAAGACACGGGTTTGAGTCTTGCCTCTAGTGATTGTCATCTGACTCCTCTGTTCTAGGTAACTTTCTAAGACTATCAATTAAAAAGAAGGTGACAGCCTCCATTGTGGAGGGAATGTCTTCCTTTGGGAGATCCCCATACCTGTGGAATCTCTAGTTCAGCTATCCCTATCATCTGTTCTTCCATCTCTTCCTTCCCTCTCCCCCCCCCCAATCTCTAGCCCCCACAAAGAGGTGGTGGCTCTGGCCGCCTTGGACAAAGGGAACACATATACTTTATTAAAGTAGAACTTAATTCCTAGGGACTCACTACCAAGATGTACCATCATTTGGGGCTGTTTCCTTATAGGGGCGTCTGTGTGTGTGTGCGTGTGCGCACGCTTATTTTAAAGATGTAGTCATTAAATACACCCACATTTGGGCTGAAATAATAAATGTGGATGTATTTAAGAAGAAAAACGTGGGGAATCTGGTCCATACCCTTGTAATCACTGCTCTATCCAAGGGAACCAAACCTATCTTAGATAACTTGAGACTCAGAATAGTTTGTAGCAATAAATGTGTGCATGCTGTGGTGTCAGTGTCTTTTCTGGACCTTTCCTTCCAGAACACAGTCACTTCCGGAGCTTTGAAATGACAAGGCTCATGCACATAACAATTCATTTAAATCGACCCAAAGCCGCTCTCTCTCTCTCTCTCTCTCTCTCTCTCTTTCTCTCTTGCTTTCTTTTAGCCACCCCCAAGTCAAAGGGCTTAGAACTTCTCTCTTCCCTTAACACTGTTTCTTTGTCTCGCGTGAGAGGTTTGGACCAGCTAGAGGTCATAGGATTTCAGAATTGGAAGGGATTGTAGATATCATCTAATTCAAGATTCTTATTTTACAAGTGAAGAAATGAAGGTCCAGGTAGGTAAAGCAACCTGCCCAAAGCCACACAGGTGGCAGAACCAGGATTCAAACCCAGGCCTATTGAGTCTTTCCTTTATATCATAACAGATCAGCTCAAGGTTTAACCTTCATTGGGTCTGCCGTATTTCTATGTACTGTCTCCCAAGCTGCCCTTTCTGTGACTTCTTTTCTTCTTACTGGCTACTCATGACATTCATTTAGCCCAGAATAAAATGATTGGGGTAGATAGGCAGTGTAGATTGCCCTGAGCCTCAGCTTTCTAGAAGCACCAACTTTCTTCTTTGTTAATGGTTCCTAGCAGTTAGGGGCTGCTTTGCCAGCACATTCCAATATCAGGCTCCATGCTTAAAGTCCCAGCATCTTGCCCTCTTCCCACCTATTCAGACACCTCAAAGCCCTGCCACAACTCACTGGCATTGATGAGGACGAGGGCTGTGTAGAGAGCAATCTCATCCTCGGAAAAATGCAGAGCACACAGGGAATGGGAGAAGTCAAAGATGGAGCCAATGAGTTCACTGCAGCCTACAAGAAATTGGAAGTGTGGGGAAAGTAAAGGAGAGCTTGTTGAATTGAGAGGAGGGAGACATTTGCTGTTGAGGGCCCAACCCAGACTCTTGCCTTGGGGTGATTGGGGGAAAGGAGGTAGCTGGTCTTGAAATAGGAGTGTACTGTGTTTGACAGTGGGTTGGAACTAGGAACTTTCACCTTCCCTTCATTGCCCCTCACCCAAGGCTCTGAACAGTTCCACGCCTCCATATTTGCCCTCAAAGAAGACTGTGCGATTATCAGCATTGTAGGCCCGGCACATCCTCACCAGTACTACCTCCATGGCTCCTGTGGGGAGGGAGAGGGAGGTGAGAAGGGAGAAAAAGCAGGAAGAAACATCTGTAAAGTGGAGAGTGGTATGAAGGTAATACCCCAAGCTTAGCCCCAAAGTCATCTCAGCTCCTACACTGGACTACACCCAGCATGTTCTCTGTCCTCACTTCCTCTTGTCCCCAACACAAGCCTTCTTAGCCCCGTCCTGGCACCTGCTTTGAGCAGCACAATCTGGTCATTCTGACACAGCTCCATGAAGCCTGCTAGCCTCTTGGCGAATTCCACCACGTACTGGATGGCCTCGGTGAGCCGATGGGCGCAGTGTTCCCACATCTCCCACATTGACTTTGGGTGGGGAAAAAAAACCACCATAGGGAAGAGAAAATACATAGATCAGAGCCCCTCATCCCTCTCCATGACCAAGGTTCTTTCCACCCTCAACCCCATATGTCAATCCCCCCTGGGACCCTACTTGGACAATTTAACTCCTTCACAGCATTCAATGAAGGAAGCTGAGAAAACTGGGGGGGGGCATTGTTTCCTGAAGTCACACATATGCACTAACGTGTAGATATATAAAAATATATTGACAACCAGCAAATGTCCAAGTGCCCACTTTGGACAACCCAGTGCAGTAGGTAGATCTGAGTTTGAATATTGACTCTAATACTTAACAGCTATGTAACCCTGGTCAATTCTCCTCCCTTCTCTGTGTCTTTCTTATCTTCTGTAAAGTGGGTATAATAATATTCATATAGCACTTAAGGTGCTATGTGTGAACTGTTATTCCAAGGCACTGCAAGGATTCAAAATGTATGCAAAGGGGGTTCCGCCCTCATGCAGTCTAGTAGTTGAAGAGAGGAAGTATCTATACACATGCTAAATACAAAGTAGTATATATACAAGTCCCCAAATACGTGATTCTTCTTGTAAGGAGCTCAGAGTAGGTGGGACTGAGATGGTTACAGGAAGGAGGTGAAATCTAGACTGGGCAGGAGTTTACTAGAGAGGAGTGGTAAGGACATTCAGTGAGGTATGAACAAAAGCCAAGATTCTGAGATTCACGTTGCTGAAATGGAAAGGGTGCCATTTTGGGGAGTCGAGAGACCTTGGGTCTAGTTCCATCTTTGCCACTTACTAACCACATGACCTTGGGCAATCACTCCCTTTCTCTGGACCTCAGTTTTCCCTGTCTGTAAAATGAGGTAGACTAGATGATCTTTTGGTTCCAATCTAGTTTTGAGACTCTAGGAGTTTGAGACCAGTTTCTCAATGTGCTAACATACATCAATGTACATACATGAACAAAGTTGTGTACAGGCACGTCTTTCCTCACCTAGATGTGCACTTACTTACATCCATCCATCCATCCATCCCCCCCTCTTTCTTTCCCCCTGATGTCTATGGGGCTGCCTCAACCTTTCCATATGGCCCCTGAATCATTACCTTTCTTTGGTAGTTGGTCACCTCCTCCCGGGAGAAGACATTGGAACGTTGCCTCTGTAAGTCTTCCAGTCGAAGCTGACAAGTCTCTTGATAGGACTTACAAACATTTTGGATCAAGTGCTCTGCAGCCAGGAAGGCATACACTGAACCTCAGTTCTCCCCTGCCACATGGGAGTTCCCACCATTAGACTATCCCCCTGGTTTCCCTCCACCCCTCTGTCTTTCTACCTAGGACCATCCAGCCCCTCATGCTCCACTTTTCCAAAGCAGATGATTGAGCTTTGGTGTGTCTCTATTTTTAACTTGAACGTTGGTCTCTGTATTGGGAGCCCCTAGGAATGTTACCCCTCCTTGACCTCTGTTCCTTCTCAATACTTCCTCTCTACTTAGAGAGAAACTGCCTAACTGGTCCTGCCCCCTCTCTTTGGCTGCTTACCAATCTCAGTCAGGGAGGCGTTGGGGAGTTCGAGGCGGAAGCTGGGGCTGCTGTACAAGTCCCTCCCTTGGCTTGGCTCCCCAAGCACCAGATGTCGGGGTTCCCCAATGTGGAGCTCACACCTGTCAGGGGACAGCTGGCTACCCAAGCCATAGAAAGCTCTGCCGACCTCAACCTTTGCCCGGTCCGGGCTGTACCCCTGGGAATACACAGCCCCGGCCAGCCCCATTTTGGCCAGACTATTAGGGTAGGAGGGTCCAGGGCCTGGGGTGCTAAAGAGAGCAGGGGGGCAAGCAGAGGCCTCAGGCAGGTCAGGTGAGGAGCCCAGAGGCAGCTGTCCGCTGGGGAGGGCAAGGGTATAGGCAGGGGTATCTGCCCCTCTGGTCCCTGCAGGAGGTGGGGTGGCCACTTGTTGTCGCTGCTGCTGCAATTGTTTCTGCACCTCGGCGTGCAGACTGTCCCTCTGCTTCTTGGACATTCGGCCGAACTTGACAGCTGGAAGAGGTCCAGTTAGAGATCAGAGGTGTTGGGGTGAGGGGTGGTGGAGAAAGAGGCACCCCCACTATGATCGACATTTGGCTGGTTGACAGCAGACCTTCTGGCTTACTCTGACTTCTCCCTTGGAGGAGCTGCATCCTCCAGCGGCCTGCCTTGAGGCCCTCTCTCACCTTTCTCCTCCCAGGTATTCCAGGGACTTGGCTGCTTATGACCTCCCTACATTCCACACTGCAAAGTGATACTATCTCCCCAAGTGATACCATCAAGAGTGGAGAAGATGAAAACAAGCAAAGGGTGAGGCTAGGGTATCTGAACTCTTTGGCTATGGGATGGGGTTCAGGGTGGGAGATAGGGGGTCAGTAGTGTTGTATTGGGGTCACCCCCCTTGCCTAGGAGGCAGGAGGAAGAAGAGTTAGGAGAGCTGTCAACACAGGTCTCCATGTGGTCAGGCCTACAGGCTCCCTGGTGACCTAGATACACACCACAGCCCAACCCAGGGCTCAGCGGCTTCTTTCTGAACATCCTCTTCTGACTCTCTTTCCTGCCCCTCATTCCCCCCCCTCCCCACCCTACCACCCCCTTCAACCCCTCCCAGGTGTAGAGGCACAGTCCCCCTCCCTGCCTGCTCCCTTCACACCCCAGGCCAGCTCTCTGCCTATGTGTTTCCTTTTGCTTGGTTATTTCAGGCACTGAAAAGTGCTGACAGGTTCCTTCGGCTTCTTGTGTCACATCGTCCTATCTTCCCCTCCTCTCCTCTTCTTGTCCCCCCACTAACTCTGCTCCTTCCCCGAGCTCCCTGGTGTGTGGGGTGTTGGGTGAGTGACTGAGGAGATAGACAAAGGACTCAAACCTGCTATTCCCCACCCATGACCCTTCACTAGGAATTGTGGCTATTTTCAGAATCTAGTCCAACTTTTCCCATTAATTCCAAGGGATTGGAGAGAAGTCAGTTCGTCTTTTTGCATCTGTATTCCAGAACCTAGCGTAGTATATGCTTAATGAATGCTCACAGCGGGAGAGGTATAGAAACTAGGGAAGAGGAGAATAGAGAACCAGCTGGGGTCTGAGGGATATGGTCAGAGAGGAGAGAGACAGAACTGGGAACCATCTATCCTGGAGAAGAAAAAATAGAAAAAGGCAAGGGTAGGGCCTAAAGAATTTTTTTGGGGGGGTGGAGGGGATAGGAGAGTCACCCTTATCTGTTTACATTTCTCTAGCCACTTTAGCTTTAGAAAGCACCTTCCTTGAAGACCCCTGTGAAGCTAGTGGTGCAAATATTTCTTTTCCCATTTTATAGATGTGGAGAGAGAGGCACAGAGAAGTTCACTGACTCTCAAAGTCAAAATTAGTGAGTGTAAGAGCTAGACTTTGAAGCCAGGTGTCTCCTGACTCCAAAGTCATTACTATATTGACCAATCCTATAAAAATCTAAGATTTTAGGAAATGCTTAATGTCTTCTGCCTGGTTAGCTAGTTAGGGCCCCCATTTACAGCCTCCATTGAGGGAAGGGTCCTGGGTAGCAGCCAGGGAGCCTTCTCTTCATGGCCTCACCATCCCGGGACATGCCCAAAGCCAGGCATTTCTGTAGACGACAATGCTGACAGCGGTTCCGGCTGGTACGGTCTATGGGGCAGCTTTGCTGTCGGGTACAGGAGTATGCTACATTACATTGTTGGCTCCTGCGAAAGAAACCCTGGCGGGAAAAGGTTAGGATTAGAAAACTGCTCCCTTCAGATTTCTCAACTTCCCTGTTTTCCCTTTACTCCCTACCACTACACATAGGGATAGAATGCTTGTGTTCAGAGATCTTCATGGAAAGACACGCTGGTCATGTTCCCACCTTCTTCCCTGGAAGCTGTGTCTCTTCTAAGGACTTTTCTAGGATATTCCTGGAGACCAAATAAGGGCTCCTGAGTCCCACATTTCTCTGGCATACCACTTCCCCCTCCACTTGCCAAAAAGCGGACGTTTATCTCACCTTGCACCCTTCACAGGTAATGACCCCATAGTGGATCCCAGAAGATTTGTCACCACAGATCTTACAAGGGATCACTTCAATCTGAGCTGAAAGAGAGTGTGAAAAAGAAGAGATTGGACATAAACCAAAGGTTCACTTGTTTATTCAATCTGGGTACTGAGTATTCAGTTTTGTCCTCAAAACTTGGAGGGCATCAGGGAACCCTGGAGGAAGCTGAATGTGTATGGGGGCTGGGGAGAAGATGGGGAAGTCAGGAAAGTGGCATCAGCTCTGTGGGGTGGCAAAGGCAGCAGCAGATGTACAGGGAGGGCACCTGTTCCCCCACCCCCACCCCACAAGTCACAGAGACCCTTTATACTTCCCTCCCACCCTGGGACCCAAGTCCCCTGCTACCTCACAGCACCTGCTTCCCGCCAGGCGGAACCTTGCTTCTGTCTCTTCCCCACCCCTCGCCCCAGGCTGTGCTCCCACGGGCAGAGTATGGGGCAAGTGAGGAGGATGTGGTGGGCTGGGCTAGGGGCACCTGGGCACCAGGCAGGGATGTACACCCTTGTTCACCCAGGTTCAGAGGGGTAGGATTGGGCCCATACTACCACAATATGCTTTTAATATTGAGTTTGAGAGACGGCAGGGGTGCAGTGCATTTTAGGCATGTTCTAGGGACATGAGTATAGTTGCTATGGGGCTTGAACAGTTTCTTGATGGGTACCTGGAAAGCAAAGGGTCATACTGCCTCACCAATCTGGGATCTGCATATGTGTATGGATGCTAAAGGGTATGTGTCAGTGCACGCATATAGACGTTAATGAGTTTGTAGACTGGAACGATGTATGCATGCAAGTCAGCTAGAGGGTGTATATGTACCAATCACAATAGCAGAGCTGGAAGGGAGCTTGGTGGTAATTTGGCCTAAAATTCCCTCATTACAGGTGAGGAAATTGTGCACTAGGTGGCGCAGTAGATGGAGCGCCGGCCCTGGAAGCAGGAGGACCTGAGATCAAATCCAGCCTCAGATGCTTCCTAGTTATGTAGCCTGAGCTAGTCACTTAATTATCTGTTTGCATCAGTTTCTTCATCTGCAAAAATGGGGATAATAATAGTATTTGTCTTCCAACATTGCTATAGGATAAAATAAGTTACTATTTCCCAAACCCAGGCACTATATAAATATTGTTATCATCATCACCATCAGCATTATAAATCAATTTACCCCAAATCACACGTTAGCACAAGAATGGCAGGCCACTATGACCTGGGTTTTCTGACTCGGTTTCCTACTCTTTCCACTCTCTCAGGCTGAGATTAAGTGTGTCTAGTGGGCATTCGAGAACCCTTGGCTTTCAGGAACGATGGAGGGGCTCTTGTTTCGTCTGGTCTCAGGTCCAGCTCAGGGTCCACCTGCTACACAAAGCTTCACCCCATTCCCTCATCTCCTCCAAATGACCTCATATCTGCTACGTATGGACACGGTTTCTTCCAGGGCTAGACTGTAAGGTTCTCTAGGGCAGGAATTATCTCATTGTTGCCTTGTATATAGTAGGCACTTAATAAATGCTTTATGATTCTGTGAATGAATGTATCAGCATTCAGATTTGAGGGCCCATGTATATGGGTGGATTTTTGTGTGAATGTGTGTATGTTTGAAATGGGGTACATGTATATGGCTGAGCACGGATGCCCCTGTGTAGTGCGGCCGTGGCGCCCAGATCTCTGAGGCTAGGACCCCTGTGTTCTCCCTCTCTCTTTGTGACTCTGGGGGCCCTCTGCTTGCCCTGCTCTCCTCCCACCCCTACCCTTGTGGTTTGCTCTTGGCCACCAGGTTCCTCTCTTCCTTCGCTTTGTGCTTATCAGTGCTTTGCCGCTTCCCGCTGAGTAGTGAAGGCCAGCACGCAGCCCCCGGAGTGGCCTCCCTCCCCTGACCTCAGAGGGTAGCCCAGGGAGGCTGTTCCAGCCACAGTAGATATTTTCAGTATTGCCGCAGGCCAAACACTCCTCTCTGGCCCCAGTGGCAGGTCACTGAGGCCCCAGTCGGGAGTGGGGGGAAAACCTGGGCAGGAAGGGGTAGTGTGGGATTCCTTGGCTCTTCTATGTGCTGATCCCACCTCCAAGGTCAGAGGACACAACCCCTAATGTCACCTACTTCTAGACTCACACAGCTTATGCTGAAGGTTCACTCACTTCACCCCAATACTTCCTAGGGGTATGATCTTTCATTGAAGTAAATTCAGTGGCCCCCTACAATGGGGTGTGGTGTTAGGTGGCAACAAATGCTTGAAAAGGGTGATCCCTAGACACCAGAATGGTTTTGTACTGATTATGACGGACTAACAAAATTTTCATTTTTGACAATGTATCTAAACTTTTAGGAAGACTGGAGTTAAAATCTGACCTCAGACATTAGCTAAGTCATCCTGGGCAAGTCATTTAACTGTTTGCCTCATTTTCCTCGTACATCAAATGAATTGGAGAGGGAAATGACAAACCACTCCAGTATCTTCAGTAAGAAAACCCCAAACTGGGTCACGAAAAGTCAGAGGTGACTGAAATGACTGAACAAAAACTGGAAGACAGGCAGGATGGAGTAATGAATAGAACCCTGGCCCTGACTCAAGACAACTGAGTTCAAGTCCTGCCACTGAAATATAAGACCCTGGGCAAGTCACTTAATCTCAAAGGGATCCGGGCATTTTAGACTGTAAGTTGAAGAAAATTGACTATCTGTATTAGGAGGAGTTTCCTCACTTGGGAACTCACTCTGCCAATCACAGTTTCAATCTCCTTCCTCCACCAAAAAAAAAAAAAATCTATACTGGGGCAACCTTGAAGACACATTATACTAAAATGTCAACTAATTATTTGAGAAAGCCTTTTATGATATACTTCAGGATAAGTTTGAGGGACATGCACTAGACAACACAATTAGGCAGACTTAGACCTATATGAATAATAGGATGCTAATAGTACTAATTCATGAGATGATGTTAATTTGGAGGGATGTCAATTGGTAGTGGAGATCCCTGGGGATCTGGCTTTGTCCATTTGCTTGTTAAATTTTATTAATGACTTGGATGGATGCATCCAATTTGCAAAGGATATAAAGACTGAAAAGAGAGCAAACCCAGTGAATGACAGATTCTGGATTTCAAAAGATATCAACAGATTAAATTGAATTGGATGATATCTAAATGGAAGAAAAATCCTGTGCTTGAGTTCCAAAGATTAACTTTGAGCTAATACGGGATCAAACAGTTGTGGCTAGCCAATAGTTCAAGTGACAAAAGGTCTAGGGCACCCAGCAACCCTACAACTGGGAACATACAACAAGAGAGCCAAAAGAAGACACTGTATATGAAAAAACATTTGTAGTAGCACTTTTTGTGGTAGAAAAAGCTTGAAACAAAGTGGGTGCCCATTGATTGGGTAATGGCAGAACAGATTGTGGTATATGAATGTAAGGGAATATTATTGTACTGTAAGATATGACAAATGTGAGGGATTGGGAGAAATAGGGGAATATAAACTGTTAGAAATCAGAATAAGCAGAACCAGTTATATATAATGGCTAAATAATGTAAATATAAATGATATATATTTATAAAAATAAATTATATGGGAACTCTGATTAATTGTAATGACCAATCCTGGCCCTGGAGAACAGATAATAAAACACAGTTCTCTCTTAACAGAGAGCTAGAGGACTGCAGGCATGGAGTATTACATATGCCACCAGATGCATTTGTTGCATCAGTCAGCTTTTCTGAAATGTTTTCCATTGTTATAAGAGAGGGGGTCAAGGTGGAGGTATACTAGAAAACTACTGTGATATAAAAGCAAAAGGCATCAATAAAACTTTTTAAAAGATTTTTTTAAAAAGTTCTGTTAAAATCTTATGAAAGTGAATATTGAAAACTAAAAATAAATAGATTAATTAATCTAAAAGAAAATTTAAAAAGACGTTGGTCTTAGTGGATAGTAAGTTCCGTATGCATCTACAATGTGCCATAGAATAAAAAAAACTAGTATTATTGGAGGATACAGCTGGGAGCTAGTTGGCACAATGGATAGAGTAGATAGAGAAGACTCCTCTTCCTGTGTTCAAATCTAGCCTCAGACATTTTCTAACTGTGTGACCCTAGGCAAGTCACTTACCCCTCATTTTCCTCATCTGTCAAAGGAGCTGGAGAAGGAAATGGCAAACCACTCCAGTTATCTTTGCCAAGAAAACCCCAGATGGGGCCATGAAGAATTGGACACAACTGAAAATGACTGAACAACAACAAATACATTAAGAGAGGCATGGTGTCCAGGATGAGGGGATGATGGCTATTGTGTCTGGGCTGAGTCACCTTTGGAGTCTGATGTTCTGGGTATTATATTTTATGAAAAACAGAAATATTGAGAGGCATCAAGGTATGGTAGAAAGATGGTTTAGAGTCAGAGAATCCTGTGTTCAAATCTTAACTCTGCCTCTAAGTAGTAACCAGGTGAACTTGGGCGAGTCAAAATCTCATGAAAGTGAAGGGTCGGACTGGATGGCCTCTAAGGTCACTTGCATAGGATCTATGAGCCTGTCAAAATACACATTTGATTTATAGCAGCTCTTTTTGTGATGGAAAAGAATTGGTAACAAGATGTCCATCAATTGGGGAACAGCTGAACAAGTCATGGCATATGAAGGTGATGAAATACTATTGTGCCATAAAAAGGATGATTTCAGAAAAATATGGGAAGAGATATATGTATTAATGCAAAGTGAAGTGAACAGAATCACAACAATTTACACAATAACAATACCATAAAGAGAAAAAACTTTGAAAGACTTAGGACCTCTGACCAACATAATGACCAACCACAATTTCAGAGCACTCATGATGAAAGAAGCTATCCGCCTCCAGAGAGAGGGCTGATGTAGATTAAACAAAATTTCCTGCCTGCCTGCCTTCCTTCCTAAAATGGTAGGGATTTCTTTTGCAGGACTTTTCCTATTTGTAACTGGTTTTGCCTTCTCAGTAAGTAGGGGAAGGGAAAGTGGGATGGAGAGAATTTTGAGCTAGAAATAAAATAAATTCAATTAAAAAATAAAACATAAAAAAGAAGAAAGTCCCACCATTTGAGCTGCATTGTTTTGAATTAAGATATAGTCAGGAGATAAAATGCAAATACTCATGGGATTTGTTAACAGCAATTCATTACTAACCATTAATATATTAGCACAACTGAGTCTCTTAAATTCTTTACCAGGAGATGAGAACTGGTTTTGGTGAGGGAGAGAAAAGGAAAGAATATGTTGGCACTGTGTGTGCACGCATGTGTGTGTGTGTGTGTGTGTGTGCGTGCATGTGTGTGCACGCATGTAGGTGGGAGTGGGACAGTGCTGCCCCAACGATGCTAAAAATGAAAAAGGGACATTAAAAACATTAGCCTGTTATTAATTAGTTCTGTGACATTGGGGAAGTCACTACCCTTCTCTGGACTTTGGTTTCAAGTATGGATGAATTTTAAAGGTCTTTTTAGCTCTGATATCCCATGATTCTACTTTATAGTCATGGCAAGGTCTGGTCCTCCATAATGGCCATGAGTTGACCATGGACAAGTCAGTTAATGTTTGTATGCCTCAGTTTCCTCAGCTGCAAAATGGAGATGGTAATATTTGCATTACCTACTTCGTAAGACTGTTGTAACAAAAAGTAATAACTGCCTACATTTGTATTGCGCATCCTGTCTGACGTATACTGGCTGTGTGACTTTGGGTACAACACTTAGTACTCTAGGCAACTCTCAGACTATGGGCTGCTGTACTGTCCTAGTGAGGGACTTTCATCATCTGGAAGTTCCCTTTAAAAATAACAGGTGTAGTCTTTATTCCATAACTCACTGAGGAAAGTGCCGAGTAGCTTTGAAATGCTATATTCGTTTGTGTAATGTTTACCCATAGGTGAGTACATGCACACTAATAGACATATGCATGTGCTTATAAATGTAGGGGCAAGATGTAAAGGAGCCTAGGGGTGTCTGTCACCTTTCCCCCCCCCCATTCGAGAACTGAGAGGGAAGGAACTGGTCCAAGGTAACTTAGCAGCTTAAGGACAAGGGGTGGAGATTTGTAAACTAAACCATGGTGGGAACCCAGGCATTTGAGCTCTTTGCCCACTAGCCACTGCGGTCCTTCATCCTGCTTCCCTTCTTCAGGAGCCACATCCGTGTGCGTGCATGTGCTGACCACAATGTGTGACCTCGGACACATCTCTTCTGACCCAGATGGCTGGAAACTGGTTCCCTGCCCTCCTAGACACGGTCTTAGAACCCCACCTTGAGGTTAGAGTCTTTGTTGTTCCCATGGAGAAAAAGGGCCAACTGAGGTTCACAAAGTCTTGGACTCGAGTCTGGGGGTTTGACCAAGGACCCACATACCACAGCTAGTTACACAAGGTGCTCCCGCAGGACGTAGTCGCTAGAACAGACCTCAGAGAGCATTCTGGTCCAACTAGATTGTTTTTACAGGCAGGGAAGCTGAAGTTCAGATAAAGAGATACAGAGGCAAGGTACTGACAGTGAGACAAAGAGACATACCAGGAGATAACAGAGACTGAAGGAAAACAGAGAGATGGGCCAGAGAAGCAGTCAGAGACAGGCAAAGCAAGACCTGGAGAGACAGAGACAAAGAGAGAATGAATGAGATTCAGAGATTGGAGAGCCGAAAACAGAGACCTAGAGAGCCCGGTCCTGGGGAGTGTGTGCCCACACAAGCACGCGCACACACGCACACACGCGCGCGCACATGCACACACACACACACACACACACACACACACACTCTCACTCTCTCTCTCTCTCTCTCTCTCTCTCTCTCTCTCTCTCTCTCTCTCTGGCCCAGTGCCCAGTGCCTTAGCCCTCACCAACTCTGTCGGGCCCTCGTCAAACCCCCTTCCCCCCCTCCCATAACCCCTGTACTTCCACCCTCCCAAAACCTCAAAGAGAAAGTGTCTGAGGTTTGGGGAGGGGGGTAAGACCAAGAGCCAAAAAACAGCTCGGTGAACTCACCTACAAACTCCAGGCCCCCTGAGAAGAGCCTTGGCTGAGATGGGGGGTGAGGAGGGGTAGGGAGAAGGTGAGTCATGGACAGACCGCGGGATTACTCAAACCGATGCCCAGGATCTGGTCTGCCGGGAACTCTCCCCTCTCAGGGCCAGATGATGCCAGGAACTGGAGCCAAGCAAAGGTCAGCAGCAGCCCAGCTCAGCCCCCGAATTCCCCGACTCCCACAGCTAGACCCAACCCCTGCCCTTGGGAAGGTCTTCCCTGAGTCTAGCTTTTATCCTTCCTTCCTGTTTAGAGTTAAGGGGCTGGGGTGGGGGGGGCTTATAGTTGATCGTTACCTAACTATATATAGTTACTGATGAGGTCAGAACACACTCCTGCACCACACCCTTCTATATCAGGGAGAGAACTTTCTTGACATCAGCCTCTGCTCCCCTCTTCTTCGATGCCAGACAGCTCCTCCCTAGGCTGAACAGAAGACAGAACAGATGGGGTGGCTGTTTTCTCTGGCAACCTTAGAGATCACCAGGGAAGAAGAGGATGATTCAATGAATGGCTCTCTCAATAACTCCATTCTCACATCTCCTACCCCTGTGGCTCTGGAAGTACTTGAGCTCTCCCATTCATTCATTCCATGGCAATGATGGAAAAGAATTTGGGGGAATGGTTTCTTGGCTTTTTTCCCCCTTACCCAGGGACAGCAGGGCTGGTCCTTAACAGTGTCATTTGCCAGAGAGGTTGATAGGGAAAAGTAGGGTTGGAGGAGAGGCAGCCTGACAACAAGAACACCAAGCTTGGGCAACAGACAGCTCTGGGTTCAAGTCCCAGCTCTGACACTTATTCACTGGCTGTGTGACCCTGGGCAAATCAATTAACCTCTTTTGAGTTTCCTAACCAGTAAAATAGGAATGATACTATCTGCCTCATGTGGCTGTTGCAAGAAAAGCACTTTGTTAAACCTTGAAAATTATGAGCTGTTGTAATTGCTGTGAGGGTAAAAGAGATGGTAGTCCATACGATATTTGCTGACATGAAGGCTGCTGTCACATAATTACCCCTCCATCCCACTACCCCTAACACATGACCTCTTGCTATGGGTGGAAACAGGGTAGAAATAATTAGGGTTCTTCTCCCCAAACTTCCCATTTTATCTCAGCCCTTCTCAGGTGGGAGATGAATGTGGGCTCTTTGAGGAAGTCCTGGCTGACACTGTGCCCCCAAGCAGCCAATCCACGCATCCTGTCCTCATTCCCCCGCACCAGTGAAAATCCCCAAAGGAAGTGAGAAGGTGTGATGAGAAGGGAACAGGCACCATCCAGGGTCTGCCCTGGTCCAGGTGCTGTTCTAAAGCCCTTCTACAAATACCCTCACAACAACCCTTTGAGGTAGGGGCTATCATGATCATCATCATCCCCATTTTACAGCTGAGGAAACTGAGGCAAACAGGTTAAGTGACTTGCCTAGGGTTCACGTAGCTAGTAAGTGTCTGAAGCTGGATTTGAACTTGGGCTTTCCTGACCGGAGCCCGCTGCTCTATCAGTTTCTTTAAGAGGAGTATCCATAGTTCTGGAGGGGAGGGGATCACCTTGGCTTCATTTAGGGGAAAATGAGAGAAGATAATGAGGATTCCGCAGGCCTGATTCTAAGCCCCCTGAGTTCCCTCACTTCCTTCCAGGCCCATGATTGGTCTCTTTCCTTTCTCCCCAAATGCTACTTTTAAAATATCAGGGAAGAAGTTTAGCTGGGATTACCAGTCTAGCCAGGGAGTATGTGTTGGTGTCCCACAAAGGGGATTAAGAAGTTAGGGGGAAGGCAGGCCAGGGAGATTCTCAGCTAAGGACAGAATTCAGGGAGGGTTAAGTAGGACTAGTAGGCTGGGGGCCAGATGCCACTTAACAAGCTGAATGACCACTGACAAATTACTCAGTTCTCTGGGCCTTGGTTTCTTCATTGAGGAAATGGAAAAAAAATAGATTTTTAAGGCTCTTTCTAGCAGCTCTAAGAGTTTATGATTCTATCCCTCATATCCTCATTTAGGATTAGGAGATTCTCCTTCCATCCCTTACCCCTAATTCTGACAAGCTCTTTGCCTCTCTTGTTATAACTCCATCATGCCTTCCATCTCATGTCCTATCCTGTTTCTACCTTTTCCCAATTGGGCCCAAGGGAGTCCCCGAGGATGAGGTCAGGTCTCTTCTACCCTCTATAACAACATCCCTTCTTTGGAAAGGGAGATGAGTCTGATTTTCAGCTTCTCCTACCCCCAATTCCTATCCCCCTCTCCCCTTTTCTAAACTTTCTGGTTTTTCTTTGCTCCCTGGGGACTACAGCTCTAGTCAGTTGCCCCCACTTTTTATCACTACATGGATCAGGCTTTGGCCCCGAACATGGGGATCCCCTTCCCAACATGGGAAGCAGGGAACTCTAAGCCCCCTCCCTTACTTCTGGTGAGAGTGGCTCCCTTCTCTCCCCACATTAATTCTCACTTCCCTCTGACCAGAGACCTGAGCCTCTGTGATGCTAGAAACCAAGGTGGCTAGGGTCCACCGCAGGAGAGGGGAGGAAGGGGAGGCACAAAGGCTGGGGAGAACCATGTTATTGTGGTTGTTACTTTGTTGTATCACACCCCCCCCCCAACCCAGGTCAATTCATTCCTATCCCTCTCAGACCCCGGGGAAGAGTTTTCTGCTGACACACCTGGATGCCTAGGGCTGAGAAAGTATCAGAGCCAAAACTCAGGTGGGCGAGAGTGTCTGGGGCTCCAAGAAGCCACAAAGAGAAGGCAGCCACCCAAAATCCCCTCTCTGCTCCCCCGCCACCCCCACAGTCTGAGACAGGAGAAAGAAGGGGAAACAGAAGAGCCAAGCTGAAAACAACCACCCTGTGAGGGCCCTGTAGTTTTGAGGGGATGGGGTAGGAAAGGTGAATCATGGGGAGCAGTGAAGGCTGGGAGCCCAAAGCTCTGTTGCTGGCTTCAGCTCCATCCCCACAATTTAGTGTATTAGACCAAGATATAGGTCCAGCTTATTGGACCAAACTCTCTTCCTTTCAGGGGGATGCCAGAAGTCCCCTTTGGGGCCAGGAAAAGAAGATAGTTGACTGAGCTCTGGGACCTCATGCCCTGGGCTCCCATTTCTCCCTCTCTCTCTTTCTGTCACTCTATGTCTCCTGGGTTTCTGGAAACATAATAATAGGCCTCGTTTCCCCTTTACTTCCTTCTGGTTCAGGACCTGTCATCTCAGGTCCCACCGATCATATAGTTCTGCATTTTTCTTGAAGACAAAAAAAGAAAGATTGCAGCAGCAGAGGGAATGGAGGGTAGATCACAGGAAATAACACCCAACCATTCAGGCTTATACTGAGGATTGCAATGTCCCCCTTCCTTGAGAAGCTATCACTTTTAGAGCTTTCCGATTTGTCTGAGCCAGAGAGTATGAAGGGTGGCTGATATGAACTTTGGAAACTCTTTAGGTAAAGGTCCACATCAATTCTGTATCTTCACCCATGGTGTCTCCTATTCTGTCATTTTTCTTCCTCTCCTTCATTTGTTGTATTCCTACTTATTATCCTTTAAAACTGACCCACCAAGTGACCTTTCCCCCTCAGACCTCACGTGGTTCTGAGTTATGTAATACAGTGAATTGGAGCAATAGACGTTTATGCCTCATTCCTGGGCCAAATTATTAGCTCCGTGAAGGCAGAAACCCAAAAGTTTTGCATCTCCCCGAAAGCTTGGCCCAGTGTTCTGGACCTACTAGATACTTAATAAATATTTATGGAATTGTACCACAAAAATTTTTCTTTCATGATGGGACAGGATGGGACCCTTCAGCAGCTAATGCTTTGGGGTTGTTGGTATTTGAGGGGTTGAATATGAATGAGAAAAGGGGGGCAGGTATGAGGGTGGAGGCAGGCCATTACAAAACCTAAAGTGCATGGGGGAGCTTCTAGGGGATTGGACCCCAATTCAAGAGGTCTGGCATTTGACCTCCTCACTTGTTGTCCCTGTGGAAAAGAATCTTTCATTGCATTAAGCCATAACCAAGCCAGACTGGCACAGTGGACACAGTAAGTTATAGGTGGTCATAGCTCTGAGTTGGCTGGACTGATGGAGTTCAGAGGGATGCTTGGACAGAGAGACCCCCACAAAGAGTCTTCTGCATACTTTCGGGGTATATCCCTCTTTGGCTCTCAACCACCTTTAGCTTAGATGGGATGATATAGTTATGAAACAGTTCATGGTGTTGGTTCTTTGCCTGGGGGAGGTGGTCTTCTATTGACAAAAATTTGAGCTTTGCCTCTGACTCAGAGCCGCTCTGGGGTCAGTGCCTATATAACGCATCCCTATTCCCAGAAGATACTCATCCATCAAGCAGGCAGGAAGCATCATGGCAGAGAGGTATGCTGGAGAGCCCAGAGACTCAGGTTCGAACATAGCCTCAGCCACTTACAAACAGGACCCTGAGCAAGTAACTTAATCCCTTAACTCTCTTCATTTCTAAAAGAGGCCTGGATCATAACACTGGTACTACTTCCTTCACAGGGTTGCTGTGAAGAAAGTGATTTACAAATCTCAAATTGTCAAATACAAGCATTAGGATGAGATGTTTTTTATATATACATATATATGGATATAGACAGCTTATCCACTATCGACCACCTTGGACAGCAGATTACCAGTACCTCAAAGACCCAGACTCCCAGGATCCCTTCAATTTTCAAACCAATCTACTTTTCCTTCCCTACTGCTGAGATCTTAGCTCCAATGCTAGCTGTGTGGCCTCTCTGGGCCTCATCTCCTTCATCTGTAAAATAATACGCAATTCCTAGGGCTATTGTGAGAATCCAAATGAAATAATATATATAAAGCATATTGCAGATTTTAATATACTATGTTAATGCTATTATTGTCTATAAAATGAGGGACTTGGTCTAGATGTTCTCAGGTTCTTTTCAGCTCTAATCTACATCCACAAATAAATAAATAAATGCTAGGTACTGTGCAGAGGGAGAAGGCATTAGCAATTGGAGGAAAGGCTTCACGGAGGAGGTAAACCTTGAAAGTAGCCTTGAAGGAAGATTCTGAGAAGCAGGGACGAAAAGTAAGTGATTGCAGGCATGAGCGATACTCTATGCAAATACATAGAAGGGTGAGGTGGTTCGGCTGAGTTCAGGAACCATTAGATGTCTAACTTGATTGGAGCAAAGAATATACAGAGGGAAGTAATGTGGATTGAGTGGGAAGGCAGAGCTGGACTATGGAGTATCTTTAAGGTCAGTCTGAGGAGCCCTTTTAAAAAAAAATTCTAGAAGGTAATAGGGGACCAATGATGGTTGGTGAGTTGAAGAGTAAAATGGTTAGACCTGCATCTTTGGAAGGTGGCTTGGCAGTTATGTGAAGGCCTGGGAGGAGGAGAAAGACTGGAGGCTGGGAGGTTGGTTAGACTAATAAGATAGTCTTGGTAAAAGGCAAAAAGGGCCTGAACCTGGATGATTACTGTGTGATTAGAGAGAAGGGATGGAGGACAGATGTTATGGAGGTCGAAACAATGAGACTTGGCAATTGATTGGATTGAAAAGTGAGGGGGACAGATAGCTTCAAAGTTAGAAACCAGGGTGACTTAAGAAGAGGCTGGAAGTGTCCTTAGTATCCTGGGAAGGCTGGAGGAGGGATAGGTCTAAGGGAGAAACGATGAGCCCTATGGGAGGCGTTGTCACCGGTCTGTTGCTCTATCCCATGGGGTACCCACATTTTCTTATTCTCTGCTTGTATCTTGATGTACTTCTCTTCCTCCACCTGCCTCTTGGTTTTTGTTTCTATCCCTCTATGTGAAGTGGATAGAAAGCTGGCTTCAGAGCCAGCTTGGGGTCAAGTCCCTTCTCTGATACCTGCTAGCTGTATGACCCTGGGCAAGTCACTTTCCACGCCTGGAACGTTCTCCCTCTTCTATAGGGTCTACTGACCTCCCCAGCTTCCTTGAAGACCCAACTAAAATTCTACATTCTACAGGAAGCCTTTTCTAACTTCTATTAGTTCTACTTAAGAGAAGTCTTTCCTGTTATGATTGTCTCCTATTCAGCCTGCATGCATCTTACTTTGTTATATTTGTTTGCATGCTCTTTAACAAGCTAGATTGTAAGCTCCTTGAGGACAGGGACTGTCTTTTACCTCTTTATTGTATCCCCAGTGCTTAGCACAATGCCTGGCATATAGTAGGGGCTTAATAAATGGTTAGTGATTGACCGATGAGCTATTGA
Organism: Pseudocheirus occidentalis; assembly: GCA_028646575.1. NCBI lineage: Eukaryota > Metazoa > Chordata > Mammalia > Diprotodontia > Pseudocheiridae > Pseudocheirus > Pseudocheirus occidentalis. Next base: position 356,321,759 of record CM053593.1, read on the forward strand.
GGAGAGAGAGGAAATTTCTTCCTTCTACTAAGGAAATCATAGGTTCGATCTCCCTCTCCCTCTCCCTCTCCCTCTTAGGACTCCAAGTCTCTATGTTGCCTGACTCGAGCAAGCAATAAACATTTATTAAGTACCTACCACATACCAGAACTGCCTCCCCTTTATTTTAGAGTCTTCTTTAATCAGAACAATTGGAAACATCCAACAGCTGTTGGCTAACTCTACCAGGGTTTCTTAGCACCTTGATAACACTCAAGAGACTCAGGTCAGTAGTAACCAGTCTCAAATTGCTGGAGATTCCTTTACCCAAATGTAGAAAAGCTGGGGGATAGGGTGGTTCATATGCACCCTCCATTACCCTAACTCCATCTACAATTATGGTGGGGGAGCTGTCATTTCATTCATTTTAAAGCTATCTGTTAACAATCTTTATGTCCTCTATCGGGTGCCTAGCTCATTGGGACATTCAGTTTGTGTACAACACAAACTTCCTCCATAAAAAATCCTTTTCATTCCATCCAGGATTTCCCACAATTATACAGATTCATAGAAGATTAGTTTGCTGGGATTTTATAGAGGTGGAAACTGGGGTCCAACCTCTCCTAGTTCATGGTAACTGGTGAACCCAAAAGCCAGCAAGAGAACTTAGTGGTCCTGATTCTTCTCAAGGTCCTTTCTTCTATGGTTTTAGGGAAACCCTCTGGCTGGAGCACCTCTCAGGTCTCCTGCTCCTCTTCACAATTATTCTCCTCATAGACACCAAGGGCCCCGGCTTAAGCCAGACTGGGCCCAGGCTTTCTCTGTGGAGAATAAGGACAGTTAGGCAGGCGCTTGCCTGACTCTAGCCCACAGGGGATGGAAGAATGTGAAGCTGGGGACATCCCTTTTCCCATGCACTCACTCTTCCAATCTTTGGTGTTATGAGATATTCCCTAGTTCCCATTCGTGAACCTAGAAGGAACTTTCCTTCTGTCCCTCCCCAGCTGAGCTTGGGACCTTTTGTGCCTTGTTCCTTTCATGTGGACATGAGCCTTACTATGAGAAGACGGGTAAAGACGATTTGGTTGCTCTTAATTCCCACACTACATCTCGGACACATCCATAAATGCACACTCATAGGACCACAGACACACATCTGAACCCGTTCTGCCGTGGCTGGCTCATGGTCAGTCTTCACATCCCTGTTATAAGGAGGACAACAGATTGGACCAAGTTCCTGTTCTCCCTCTCACTTGACTTTAGTCTCAGTTTACTCCATTGTAAAATGGATGTTTCTTCTTTCTTCTAAGACCTGGATACTATAATTCCCTATTCTTTTTTCTCCTTAACCCTCGTTCCTCAGCACCTGGAGCCACCTTCGGCTCCTTTCTCCATGACTCTGCAACTCAGCGGTACCCAGCAATGAGCTATGCCAACAGCTACGTTGGTAGAGACCCACCTTGTATTACACACATGAGCTTCCCCACTAGCTCTACCTGCACAGTGCTCCAGAAGGAACAGCATTTCTCACAAGTTATTATTCTCCCAGGACATCTTCCCATTCTTCTCTAGGGGCTGGGTTGGGCTGAGCAAATATCTCTCCCCTTGCCCCAGTTCACTTACTTCTCATGGCTGAGCCACCCTGGTTGGCAGGTCACCTGTGGGTCCTGGGGGAGGCTGAAGGGCACCTTGACACCGGTGGTGCTGGGGGGCAGCAGGAGACAAAGTTTGTCAGCAGCACTAGCAGCCCACGACATCCACGGCTCTCCTCGCCTCACTTTGCCCAGGCAGCAATGGGGAGGGGGGTTTAAACTCAACACTGCACAGGTGGCTTTGGGACGGGGTGATGGGCATCCCTTGTGGCCAATCTGGGCCTGGGCAATGGAAGGGGTGTGTGTAGCGGGGAGGGTGTTGGGTAAGGGAGCCAATCGTAGCAGGCGTTGGAAAATTCCAAAACCACATGTGAGCAGCCACAGGCAGCAAAAACTGTTTCCATCTGCTGGTTGGTTCGGGGGCCTGGGGGAGCGGGAGCCAGACTCACATACACCTGGGGTTGGCCCCTCCTTGTCTTACCCCTTAATCCTTAGCCTCTTGTCTTCAACATACCTATATTGCCCTTCGCTGCCAGATACCATTCTAGGAATAAGTGCCCAGGGCCTGGTTTGGTATCATCTCAATCATCCAGGCCACCTGAGTGGGACCTTTCCAGGCGTAAATGGAGTATCTTCCTAGGGGTCCCTGAGTTGAGGAAACAACTTAGACCCTTGGACACTGGACAGTGGTCCAAGTCCCATCCTTGGAGCTTGCCCAGCATGGTCTGGGGAGGATCTATCACCTTGAATGGCCAATACCTCTTCCCTTGCCTTTTATTTTTTGACAAGAAACTTCTGTGTCTGGGGCTGGGAAAAGGGAGAAGTAAGGGTAATGCTTTCTTTGGCCTTTGCCTCAGCCTGGAGGATCTGCCCATCGACTCTCCTTTTCCATCCCAAGTCTGGTCCTGTTGGAAGGATCAATGACTTTCCAACCCCTAGGCCTGCAATAGGCTCCCACACAGCTGGATTCTCTGGTACTAGAAAGACCTTCAGAGGAGATTCAGTAGAGAGGTCTGTCCTCTGATGCCCAGGGAAAGTGGGTGCTGATGACCAATAGGCCTGCGCTGCAATGGAGAAGGTCAGAGTGGATGCCTAAGGAGGGTCCTGGCCAGGACTGATGTGGAGGGGGTGAGGGAGCCAAAGGAAGAATAGGACTTCGATCTTTCTCCATTCCAGGTCTTCCAAAAATCCCCTACTTCCCCCCACCCACGTTCCACCGTTCCACTGGCCCTTGCCTTGCCCCCTCCTCCCCTCAACACTTCACTCACGTCACTCCCTGACCCGTTTTCCTCCTGGGCGGGTGGGTTGTGCTCAGCGTTTCCGTGAGGCCTTGTGGCTAGGGGAGGGCGAGGCCTTAAGAATTCTGCTGAGCAGAGCAAACCCCCCACCCAAGAGGATGCAACATCCCTAGCCCCCAGCTTCTCTGCCACTCACCCCCTTCCCCCATCCCCTCAGCCCTGGCACAACTGGGGAAAGTGGAAAGCATCCTGTAGCGTACTTCTGGTCCCAAAGAGAAGCTTCCCAGTGATTCAGATGAGATATCAGGAAGGATGGAAGGAGGAGACCCAGAGCCAGAACCTCAGGGAAGATCCCAGATCTCAGGACTGTTTGATTCTTATCCAGATTTGAGCTCTGGGACTCTGGGGAGCTTTTAGGGGACATTATCCAGGGGTGGAAGTGGGACTGGATGGCTTATAAGGGGAACCTGGCGTCCTGGTTCGGATGCTCTGGCCCTGACCACTGTCTCTTGGGGTTGGGATAGAGGCAAGGCTGTGCCTAAGAGGAAATTCAGTCAATATCAAAAAAGGTGGGAGGAGTGGTTCCTTTTCTCTTGGTGTCCCAGATCCACAAAAGTGTGTGTGTGTGTGTGTGTGTGTGTGTGTGTGTGTGTGTGAGAAGGGAAGAATGAGGGGGCAGGTAAGAGGAGGGTGTGAATCTTGCCCTGAACAGAGACTCTCCAGGAGGATGAAGTCCCTTCCTCCTCGTCTGGTTTCTTCTTAGTGTGTACCATGGGTGGCCATGAGTAAGTTCTTCCTGAGGTCTAACCTCACTTCTTATTGCCAATGCCAGGACCCCAGCAACTAGGGTCACTGAAACCCGTTGTGTCCTGTTGCAGGCAGGGGAAGGGGGGATGGGCTCCTGCTTCTTCCTCCTCTACTCCCCTCTGTCCCCACCACGGTTCTTTCTCCCCATTCACACCTCAGGATGTGTTAACCACAGAGATGAACACCAAACCCCAGGCTGGCCACAGAGCCCTTCTAGGTCTTCTTACCAGCCTCCCTTACCAGGCTCCAACTGAGCCTCCCTTCCTGACTACCCTCAGATTTCCTATATCCTCCCTCTCTGCCGCTGCTTGTCTCTTCCTGTCTTTCTTAGGCTCTTTCCCCATCATTGGATCTCCCCTTTTTTCTTTTTTCTCAACCTTCTTTCTCCCACATTTTCCTTTCTCCATCTTTCTCTCTTCCCAGTGTCAGTATTTCTCTGCATTCTCTTTTTCTACTTTGTCACATCCTCCTCACTCTCCAGGTAATTTTGTCTCTTCTGATCTCTCCCCTATCTTTTACCTTCTTTGCTGTCACTCTCCTGCCCTTAATTTTTCAAAGTTGTCTATTTCTCTAAAATTCTAAGTCCAGGAACCCCTCCCCCCTACAAGACCCTGTCTCAATCCCCATCTCCCAGCCCCCACCACATACATATATACACTCACAGGTATGGGTCTTCTTGGCAGTTTCAGACCCTGTAAGAAAAGGAGAATTATGAGGACTTTGGGCCCATTGAAGGTAGGTAGGACCAAGAGATGAGAGTTCCCTTCCTCTCATTGGTCACAAATATACCCCCCCAACACATTGACCCCCCACATGTCTTCAACCAAACCTATTGCTGAATCTCATTAGCCTCTGTAAGGCCCCAATACCACACTGAGATGGATCCATTTTAGTTTGGGGTCCAGGTAGAATAAAATGCATAATGGGGGAAGAGGTAGGCCAAGGGGTCTTACTTATCTCTGGATCTAGGGGACAGATTAAGAAGTAAGAGTTATTGGGCAATTTACCCTAGACCCCCCAGGTCTTCCAAGACTTGGGGAGCTCCTCTTGGCTTCCTACTCACTCCAGCCACACAGATCTGATTCCCCTTGCTCTTCCAGCTCCACCAAGCTGGAGAAGACTGGCTGCTTGGCTTCCCCAGATTGTTAGTTGGAGAGACAAGTTCTGGAGGAGAGAAAAGAGGAGGGGGTAGGAGAGTACTCCTACCTCCTTGGGCCTGATCTGCCTTAGCCCTAACCCAGCCCACCACACATACACACACACACACACCACACACACACACACACACACACACACACACACACACACTTACAAGTGGTAAGTCTGTGCTAACCTGATCACCAAGGCCCTGGGAAGGTCTAATTCTAGGTTTAGAAGGACCAGAAGTCAGAGGTTCACAGATTTATGGCTAGAAGTGATTTTAGAGATCATTGAGTCTCTAACGTAGGGCCAGACACAAAACATTCAATTAAAAAAATGCTTCTTGAGTCGAATTGAATAGTCCAATGCTCTCATTTTTTCCTCATAATCCTAATAATGGCAGCATTTATACAGGGCTTTAAGGTTTGCGGAGTCCTTGGCAAATATTAACTCATTTTATCCTCACAACAACACTAGAAGGTAGGTAGTTATTCCCAATTTGACAGATGAGGAAACTGAGGCAGACAGTGGTTAAATGATTTGCCCAGGGTCACATAGCTAATAAGCGTCAGACTCTAGATTTGAACCCAGATCTCCCTGACTCTGGGCCCAGCACTCTTGTCTACTGCAGGACCCAAGGAGAGACTGAAACACAGGAGGCTTTTTCCTTGGCCAGGTCCAAACTAGTATATAACAAGAGTGGGTCTTCTAACTCCAAGACCAATGCTCTTTCTGCTACATCTGAGGCACTAGATTCAGGAGTTTTTAACTTGAGGAATCCGTGAATTTGTTTTTAGAATTGGTTTCCTTTACAATCTTATCTATTTTATTTTATGCATTTAAAAACCTTATTCTGAGTAGTCCTCTGACTTCATTAGATTGTCAAAAGTGTCCATCATACAAAAAGATGTCAAAAATCTCAGTGTGCCCACTTGTGCACTGGTACCTCTATCACCAGAAAATTGCCTTCCAATTGTCTCATGGTCAACACAATACCCTACCCCTTCAGAATCAAAAATCTATCTGATTGTGCTTACACTGGCATAAAAAAAAGAGCTTACTCCAGGAGAGGGGGTAGTGCATGCCCTTCCTAATACCTGCCCCCCCCCCACAATCCTCCATAGCCAGGACTAAGCTCCCTCAGCTTGGGCACTGCCAAGTGGGAAACACCAGAAAACTGGGAGACACCAAGAGGGCCTCAGACATAGGGACGTGGAGTCAAGGTGTGGACAGGACCCCAACAATTATCTGTGTGTAGAAACACATAGCCAGAGACCCACAACACATCGGCTGAATGTAAATATAAACTCCAAGATTCCCACCCTCTGCCCTGTTTCTTTCTGCCCTTCTCCCTTTTCTCTTCCTCCCTTTGGCTTCTCTCCCATCTTTCCCAATCTCCACCTCCCTTTTCTGTCTCTTTCTCCTGTCTTCCTCTTTCTTCTGGTGGTCTCCTCTTGTCTTTTCTAACTCCCTGTTCCATCATGCCTCTTTTCCCATCTCTCTTCTGTTTCTCTATTTCCTGCCTCTCCTCTTCTGTTTTTCTCTTTCTTCTCCTTTCTACTTTTTCTCATTACTTCTCTTCTCTTGTCTCTGCCTTTACGACTCTCTCCTATCTCTCTAATCTGTCCCTCTCCTCTATCTCTTCTGTTCTTTCTCTCTCTCTCTCTCTCTTTCTCTCTCTCTCTGTCTCTCTTCCTCTTCCTCTCTCCCCCTTTCTCTCTCTGTCTCTCTCTCTTCCTCTTCCTCTCTCTCTCTTTCTCTCTCTCTCTCCTTCCCTCTCTCTCTCCCTCTCTCTGTCTCTGTCTCTGTCTCCCTCTCTCCCTCTCTCTGTCTCTCTCTGTCTCTGTCTCTCTCTGTCTCTCTCTCTCTCTCTGTCTCTCTCTCTTCCTCTTCCTCTCGCTCCCTTTCTCTCTCTTCCCCCATTTCTCCTTGTTCCTTTTTTTCTCTTCATCGCTTCTCCCCTTTCCCTGTCTCTCCCCCTTTCCCCTTTCTCCTCTCTTTCTACCTCCTATCTGTCTTTTCTCTACCTGTCCTATCTCTTTCCCTTCTTGTCTCCTATACCTTTCCCACCCTCCCTGTCTTACCCTTTGTGGCTTTGTGGTGACTCGGTGGGGCCCTGTCCATGGGGCAGCTCACTTGTTGGAAGTCCTTGGTCCGGGGTGGGGATCAGGGCCCAGGGGAGAAAGAGAGGGAGGGAAGGAGGGAGGGAGCACCTGGCTAGGCAGTAGGCAGGGGAGAGGAGTGGCTGGCAGAGCATCCTGGCACTATGGGCAAGAGGGGGGGAGGGGGAAGGAAAGAGACTGGGTGAAATGGAAAGACAGAGAAGATACATGTCAGAGGGAAGGGGAGATGAGGAAAGAGATGGATGATGGAGGACGGGAAAAGACATGGGGGTTATAGAGAAATAGGAGGTCTATCAGGGCAGCTTGGGCTCTCCTCCAACCCACCTACCTACCTCAGTTTCTCTATATTGCCTGTGCCCTTCAGTCTGCCCCTGCATTGCCCAGACCTGTCCCTTGAAGGCCTAGGAGATGCAGAATGTACACACCACCATATAACTAGCGCAGAATAGTCCTGAGCTCTGCAAAAGATCTGGAGAAAGCTAGGACATGTAGTCCCATAAGATTGGACTGGGGGTGCTGGGTGGGGCAGGAAAGAGGTGAGGTCCACACTGTAAATTCCAGAACTTAGAGAGACCCTCCCTCCCAAACTCCCACCTCTTACCCTCCACCCCTTCTCAGGCCTGAAAGACAGGAACAAATGTCTGCCCTGGTGGACGCCTGTCCCAGTCCTAGTCCCAGGGTTTGATTAGCTGGGCCTGGCTCCTGATGTTACCCAACAGGCTGGGATTGGCAGGGAGCCAGACAGGAGGGGGCAGGGCTCCTGGGCACCCCACCTCCCTCCCCAGCTGGTAAACAGCAGCTGAAGACCTGGCCATGCTAGGGCCTCGTGACTCCGGCTCCCCCCCCTTTCCACCCCAATTCCCCCCTCCCTCACCACCACGTGGAGGCCTGCATGGAGGAAGTAGGAGCGGCTGTCCTTTCATTCTGTAGCCACTGGCCCCCTTCCTCCCTTCCATGGAGACCTGCTCCCATTTCCCTGCCAAGATTTCTGCTTCTGGCACCAAAGAGAAATGAAGTTTAGTTATGAAGACGAACTTCCCAATGTGGAGTCAGACGAAAGAAAAACAATTTTGTCTGGAGCACTTTTTGTATCAGAACTGTCCATGTATTTGTGACTCTTTAATAGTTGATGTTAATACAGTCTTTTAAAGTTAACTTTACATTTTTATTATCTGAATTGTTCCTCCTCCTCAACCTGGTGGGTCCATTAACTTCTGAGGCTCAGAGTGGTTAAGTCCCTTGCTCATAGCAACGCAGGAAGTGTGAGAGAGGGAACTGGAATCCAGGTATCTCCTGATTTCGAGGCCAATGCTCTTCCTAATACTTGTCTTTAAGGTTTCAATTCAATTCAACAAATGTTCATGAAGTGCCCGTGGTGAGTATTGAACAGGAGATAGGAAGTTTAGGTGAGCTATTTATTAATCGGCCTCATCCAAAAGTGGAATATGGTACATCTGAAGATCCTGTGTAAAAGCCTGGGAAAGGCCCTCCTGTAGAAGGTAGATTTTGAGCTGGGACTTGTATGAAGTCCCAAGGAAACCAAGAGGCAGAGGTGGAGGTGGAGGGGTACGGAAGGGGCAGAACATTCCAAGCATGGGGAACAGATAGTGTTCAGATGGGAGGTGAGAGATGGGGTGTCCTCTAAGTAGACCAATGTAGCTAGTTCATGGAAACATAAAGATGAGAATCATGAAATAATGATAATTTTACTCCCCTGTGTTAGTAGAATATAGAACATTAAACATAAGACTAGGTTTGGAGCGGCTAGGTGGTGTAGTGAATAGAGCACCGGCCCTGGAATCAGAAGGATCTGAGTTCAAATATGACCTCGGACACTTAACACAAAACTAGCTTCGTGACCTTGGGCAAGTCACTTAACCCCAACTGCCCTACCTTCCCCCCATCCAAAGAAAAAAGTAGGATGGTAACTTGACCCCAGACTGTTTCTATATGAGCCTTATTAAAAGAGAAGAGAAGAATGAAGATGAGATTAGTAACAATGCCGAGGCTGGAATGGGGGTTGAGAGGCAACGTATCACAGTGGATAGAGAGCTAGCTTTGGAGTCAGGAAGACCTGGGCTCAAGCTCGGCTCCTGCCTCTTATAACCAACATGATCATGGGCAGGGAGAGTATTCCACCTCTTAGCACCCTAGGCAACTCTGCAAGACTATCCCTTAGGACGGGGTTGTTGTTCTCCTTTGTTGTTGGAGCCAACTTGGCGTAATAGATAGAACCTGGCCCGGGAATCAGAAAACACTTGTGTTCCAAACCTGCTTCAGGTGCTTGATAGTTGTAGGACCCTGGTCAAGTCACTCAACCTCTGTGTGCCTCACCTAGGGGGATCAATAACTTGAACTGCCTCATATGTGAGATTATATGATGCAAAGTGTTTTGTAAATCTTAGAATGCTATATAAAGGTTAGCTATTATCGGTCACTGGAGGGAATTTCCATACTAGGCTTTCGCCCGCATTAATGAAATCCAAAGGTCTTGATCAAAATAATAATTCAGAGTTATGTAATAATTTGGTATTACCTTCTTCACTACAACCTGTGAGGCGGGTAAGTAGTACAGGTAACAGCACCCCTATTTTACACACGAATGATTGTCCCAATGTCACACAACTTGTAAAAGTACCAGAGCCAAAATTTGAATCCAGACCTTTCTGCTACACCTTGCTTTAAAATATGAGTAAGAATTCAGCAGGCACAATGCCCCAGGTTCACTCTCTTAATTTTTATCTTTGTGAATTTTAATGACTTTCTTCTAGGGATAGTCTGGGTGTGGATCTTGTTATAAACCAACAGGTTTGACATAGAAGGGGAGGAGCCTTGGGCTTGATTTGTCCAACCCCGATTGACTCCTCTCCTTAGGGGCAAATGGACAGGCTATGCAGGATGGAGAGGGGTGGGGTGCAGCTGATGATTGGGAGGGCACACTTCTCTGGTGCCTTGCCTTTTATATAACTTGGCAAGTCAGGCTGGGCCGAAGAGCAGTAACCAAAAGGTGCAACTCTGCTGGGTCTTGCATGTGGTAATTGTGAAAGGGAAGGTCCTGACCTCCGGTGTCAAGGCCCTCAGCTTTGCTTCTTCCCCCTCCCTCCTTCTCTGACTCTATCTCCTTTTCCCTTCTTTGCCCAGTTCTCCTCCCCAAGTCAACAGGCATTTATTAAGGGAGCAGAGAAGGGTTGGGGGAGGGGACGGTGATAGTAAAGTCTAGAGAATGAAGGACGGCTGATCTGTCTTAAATGCAGGTTCTGGGAAAAATTAGCCAATGGGAGAAGGTGGATGCATGGGTGGGGAGAATGCAGATGAGGCATCGTATACAAGTCCAGACAAGTAATGACCTTATTCTATTTTTTTTTTCAGTTAACAAACATTTATTCTCCTTCCTTTATGCTGATTAAAAAAAAAAGAAAAAGAAAAAAATTTGTAATATGCAAAGTCAAATAAAATGTGTAATATGCATGGTCAAGTAGAACAAACTATCATGTCCAGAAATGTAGGTCTCATTTTTCATGTTGAGTTCATCTCCTCTTTCAGGAGGTAGAGAGCGTGGATAAGGTCTTATTCTGGAGATCAAAGCGTTGGCCTTGTGGCACCTCATGCCAGCAAATCTACTTCTCATTGGCAAAGCCCTGCTTCCCTCCCCTTCCATGGGCTGGTATGGGATGGACACTATAAATGGACGTAGAAGGGAAGCCAATTTGTCCTGGCAGAGTGGGTATGCCTATTCTGCCTCACTTCTGCCCAGTATGTAGGTAAAGGAAGAAAGAGAGGAAGAAGGCCCAGAGGACAGGGTGAGTTGGTTGAGTTAGGTTCACCCTGGCCAATCTCTTTCCTACCAGGCTTGGGCCTAGTATGCTGAAGTTCCCCCTCCATGGGCAAGGAGATCCCCTAGCTTCCCCAGCCACTTGTACCCAGGCACTCATCCCTTTCCTCCAGCTGCAATCTCTGCCTCTTTTCCAGGAGAATCAATCCCTCCAGAGCCGGGCAGTGGTTTTCACCGCCCTGCCACCCCCTCCCTCGAACTCTTATGCAAGAAGGCAGATAGATATCAGCCAGTCATTTCGATCCCCCACGTGCAGAGCCCCTTATCAGGCAGGGGAATCTTAGCCCTGGGGGCAGGCAAGCCGGTGGAGGTGGGGTGGGGAGGGAAGAATAGCTGGGGATCAGCATCAGTTTCTCCTTCCCCTCCCTCCCTCTAGCCCCAACCACAGAAACCACTTAAAACCCAGCCTGGCTGCCTTCTCAGGGAGGTGCCTGAGGTAGTGAGGGCCAGGGGGTGAGCTTACCATGGGGACAGCAGAGGGCTAATCATTTCTGCATTAGATCATCTCCCAATGGGTTACATACCCCCCTATCCCTTAATCCCCTCATTCTTCAAGTCTTAGTTCAGATCCCACCGTCTCTGTGAAGCCCCTTTTGCTGGCTATAACCTCCAGTAACGTCTCCTTTCTCTGAATTCCTAGAAACCAAAGGGAACCTTTGGGAATCTGTGCTTTGGGGAATCCTACAACTGTTATAGAGAGGAGAAGGCTGGGGAGCATCGTGACCTCTAGCTTGGATGGGTGAAAATGATTAGAAACCTGAATATTCAATTAGCACCAGTTCGATGAAATAAGCCTTTATCAAGTCTCTGGACACACACACACACACACACACACACACACACATATGCAAGCGCACACTCACACACCCCTTCTATCACTTGGCAACTTTCTGGAGATGAACTCCAAAACTAGTCAGATTGGTCTTCCCACAATCACTATGTGTCTCCAGGCCTGTAGTGGAGTGTTTTCCACCTTGGTAGGCCCTGAATTTGATAAACTTGGTTCTTCCACGTAGGAGAACCCAGGGTTGCTGAGGGAGGCATTAGGTTGGAACCAGTGGAAGTGGATTGTGGTGCAGGGCCTAGACCTAGGGGGTGGTCCCCCATGCCTGGAGGCTCTTAGAGCTCTACCTCCTAGAGGCCATCTCTTCCTTGGAAACTCAGCCGAGGTGCTACCTTTTGGGGGAAGCCTTCCTTGGCTCTGTCCAACTTCTGGTGCTTTCCTTCCTCCCTCATTACCCATTGTTTAACTGCTTTGCACGAATGTGGATTTATTAACTTCATATTTACTGCTTTCTTCATGTCTCAGCCAAAGTGCTATTTTCTACCAGAAGCCTTTGCCAGTCCTGCCTGTCTTCAAGCCTTCCCTCCGAGATCATCTCTGATTTAGCCTGTGTAGGTCTTATTTTTATATAGTTGTTGGTGTGTTCTCTGCCCCTTCAGATGGCGCACTTCTGGAGATTGACGACAATCCCACCCCCACCCCCACTTTGTTTTTTTTTAAATTTTGTTTATTTTTAATTTATGAAATAAAACAAGCATTTCCATAACATAGTAGAATTAAAAAAATAATTATTGTAGCCCCAGTGCTTGGCACATGGCAGATGTTTAATAAATATTTGTTGATTGATTGATGTCAACTTCCATATATCTGGTCCCAATAGTAGCTTTCCCTATTGCTCACGAGTGACCTTTTAGAGGGGTAGGCAGATCCAACAATACATTATGAAACTCCCTTTGGTCTTTCCCCCTCTGGCCCAGGACTCAGCCAGGATAATTGGATGGTAAGAGGACCCACCACTGAGGTTGGGGTCTTCCCTTTCTCCCCTGAACCTCCAGGACATCCAGAACCCATGTGAGTTCCCTGACTTTTTCCAGAGCACTTTGAAGAGATGGGAGTCACCAACTCTTTCCTGCTGTTGAAATATGGTCCTATCAGGCTTTGACATTGGCTCTGCCACGACCTCTTGAGGCCCTCCAGCCCTTCCAAATTCCTTGGAAATCTACTAACTGTCTCTGTGCCTTGTTGATGCCAAGTACTGCCATCTGACCTCCTGATGTAACTTAAGGTCATCCAGGCCATTATCATCTTCCCCTCTGCAGTACCTTTAGGACTTCTGGCTCTATCCATCTGTCTTTTTGTATGATGTCCCCCAATTAGAGTATAAACTTCTTGAGAGCAAGGACTATCTCATTTTTTCCCATCTGTATCCCCAGTTCTTAGCACAGTGCTTACCACACAGTAAGCCCAGTGAACAGTGCCTTAACTTTCCATATAAATACTAGTTATTTTTATTATGGTGTCTGAGGCCAGATTTGAACTCAGGAAGATGAGCCTTCCTGACTTCAGAGCCAGCACTCTATCCAGTGTGCCACCTAGATGCCCTTATATGAAATATAATAACACCATAATAATAACAGCTAGCATTTACACGGCACTTAAAGGTCTGCAAAGTGCTTTCCATGTCATTTTATTCAGTCTGCATAGCAACCCTGGGAGGTGGGTCCCATCAATATCCCCATGTTTATAGAGAAGTAAATGGAGGCAGGCAGAGGGCAAATTACTTTCCTAGGTTCACACAGCTAATACATGTGTGAGGCAGGATTTGAACACGAGTCTTCACGGCTGAGAATTCAACAGTATCCCATAACTGCCCAGAGTCAGTGACCTCCATGTAAGTTTTTCCTATTATGAGTTATTCTATTTTTTAATAGCTGTCATTCACTCTACCCCTTAGCATATAATTAACATCAGCAGTTCTCAATTAACAGGCCATGTCTTTAATCACTAGGGATTGTAAATTCTTCTCCCTTAGAGGATTACCAGACCCAAAATATGTTTGGGAAGGAGCCACTTCATTAAGATAATACTTTGAAACAGGGCAGCCCCTGAAGGTAATGAATTAATTCACTGCTGATTTGCTGAATCCCAATACAGCTGCCCTACATATTCCCCACCCCTAGTTTGCCTGGGAATATAAACTGTCAGTAAAACTGATCTTAAAATTGGCCTAATGGCCAAGGACCCACAGAAGTCTTCCTTTGGGCTTTCTGAATGACAAGATTTTGAGCTAAGATTCCTTGGAAAACATATTGAAATATGATTAAAGTTATAGCACTCAGCCCCATCTTCAGGCATTAACTGACTTTTCCTATGAGGGAAAAATCTTCACAAAGGCTTAGTTTACTCTAGCCTTTGCCTTTCTAAAATGGCAAATATGAGATTAAAGAATGTAAATATTAGAGCGCCAGCATTTTGTTCTTATTATGAAAATTTAGAGGATGAAGTTTGGAGCTGGTTCACTTGGCTCTTTCTCTTCCTTACTCCTCTCAGTTTAAAATGCTTATGTTGCTTAATGTCTGGACTCCTCTTAGGCCTTGCCTTTAGGCTTGACAAAAATCAAGGCTCAGCATGATCTCTGTGGTCTTGGCCTCTTTTTCTCCCCCTCAGAAAAATGGCTTCATTTGACCACAGCACTTGTAGTCTTTGCCTTTTTTGAGAGTTTGTTGTTTTATGAGGCTAGTACTGGATGCATTTCTTGCCTTGAGCTCTTCAGGTCTGGGAAACATTGACCATATGAGCTGCAACTCATCAGCAAGAAGAGTTCCTGACTTTTATTTTTGATTTCTGAAAACTGCCCCCTCTCTAAAGTTTCGTTTCCATATCTCCTGTTCAGGCCCAGGCCAACTCAGCCCATTGTCTCGATTAGTTTTCTTTTCCAGACCTCTGTTTGTTTGGAAAAACAATTGGAAAAGAGCAAATAAGGATGAATGACTGGAAAAGCATTTATAAAGTGCTCAGTTGTCGTTGTTCAGTGGTGCCTGACTCTTCATGACCTCATTTGGGGTTTTTTGGGCAGAGATATTGGAGTGGTTTGCCATTTCCCTTTCTAGCTCATTTGACAGATGAGGAAACTGAGGCAAACAGGGTGAAATGACTTAGCCAAGATCACGTAGTGTCATATGCCCATGGTCACACATATCCAAATGTTCAGGTCTTCCTGACTCTGAGTCCAAAGATCTATCCATTATGACATACTGCCTCCAAATGGGGGCACAAAGAGTTGTCCTGAATGACTAAAAATGGCTAAAACAATAAATATTTCACATAGTTATTTATGTTGTTATTCCCCTACTGGGCTGTAAGTTCTGTGAGGGTAAGAAAATGTCTATCTTAAACTTTGTTTCTTTCCTCAGTGTCTACCACTTTTCTCTTCACACAAAACGTGCTTAATAAATGTTTCTGAGCCTTGCTTAAAAAAATGGAGGAGCATAGAGTCATAGATTTAGAGCTGGAAGGAACCATTGAGGGCAATCATTTAATTCAATTCCTTATTATACCGATGAGAAATACAGTGACTTTCTCAAGGTGATAGGAGAAGAACCAGGATTCAAACACAGGTCTTTAAAAATTTTTCTTAAAAATTGATATTTTTGTTTTTATATCATCTTACTTTCCTTTCACTTTGCCCCATATCTTTCCTTTCCTACCTCCCAGAGCATTATCCCATATAACAACAACAAAAGATAAGATGAAAAAAAGGGGGAAAATGAGCAAAACTGATCCATTCATTGGTAAAAAAAATAGTCTGACCATATATACAAATGTTCTGTGGTGGTGGACCTCCCCCTAATCCCCATCTGTGCAAAGAAACGGAGGGATGCTTAATGTATCTCCTCTCTGGGGCCATGCTTGCACTTTGTAATTTTGCAGTCTTTGTCTTCAATTGTTCTGTGGCCATTCTTCCCATTTCCATGTGCATACTTGTGTATCTTATTTCTTGGATCTGCCTACTTCACTCTGAATCTGTTCATGTAAGTCTTTCTAGGCTTCTCTAGTGATGAGATTTATCGCTTTGTACAGCACAGTGCTATTCATGTTTAGTTATTTAGTCCCTCCCTGATTGGGGGCAGCTACTTAAACCCACATCTTGCGAATCTACACCTTTCCCTTGCTCCAAGCTTCAGGAAGGGTCTGAGGAAGCTGGAGGTGTCTCCTTCCTAACAGAGACCAAAGCAAAGGGAAAGGAGAGCTATTTTATATTGGTTAGGTCGCACTGGGTGGTGTCTTATGTCCCATCCAACTCAGATTTTGTGATTGTGTAGTGACTTTGTGTCTGTGTATAAATTTAAGATAAATTTAAGGAAAATAAAATACTCATACAGCCAGGGAGGCATCCCTGATTCTTTGGCCAATGTTGCCCCCTGGTGGATATCTGGAGTACAACCAGGGTTGTTTAATAAATGTATTAAACATTCATGTCTCAGCCAAAGTGCTATTTTCTACCAGAAGCCTTTGCCAGTCCTGCCTATCTTCAAGCCTTCCCTCCGAGATCATCTCTGATTTAGCCTGTTTAGGTCTTATTTTTATATAGTTGTTGGTGTGTTCTCTGCCCCTTCACATGGCGAACTTCTGGAGATTGACGACAATCCCATCCCCACCCCCACTTTGTTTTTTTTTTAAATTTTGTTTATTTTTAATTTATGAAATAAAACAAGCATTTCCATAACATAGTAGAATTAAAAAAAACGATTATTGTAGCCCCAATGCTTGGACTCTTGGTCAACACCCAAACACTCAAAGGAATGGTTTGTCATTTCCTTTTCCAGTGTGTCTGTCCCATTTTACAGACGAGGAACTGAGGCTAATAGGGGTTAAGTGACTTGACCAGGGTCACACAGCTAGTAAATGTCTGAAGCTGGGTTTGAATTCAGATTATCCTGATGCCAGGCCTGGTGCTTGCTTTATACATTGTACCACCCAGCTGCCCCACAACTAGGATAGCTGAGCCAGAAGAGGTGTTTATTACTTCGGGAATGGAGTGAAGAAAAGGTGAGAGTGTAGGTAGGGATGGACAGGGGGCCAGGAAGAAAGACGGGTAGGAGGAGCCTGAGAGGAGCCAAGAGCAGTAGCTGTTGGCACTGCCCCTCTTATCTCCTACCTTCCTCTTGGAAGACAGAGCCAAAAGGAACAGGTTCCCAGGGAAAGTTTAAAGAAATAAGAAGGTCAGAGCTGACGTCAAGAGATGATCCAGGTAGATTGTAAACACGGTCTGACCTACATTTTTTTCCTGTGCCCGCCCAAGCAAGATAGACCCTTTTGCCTGGAGACTTTTATCTCATTCCTTTAAGCAACAAAACTCGTCCACTGTGGGCTAGGCTCAGCCTTTTATACCTCTCTGCCTTTGTAATCCAAAGAGAGCTCTGCTTAGTCTTTGTCCACAGAGATGGGTTAGATCATCGAGAAAAAGAACAGGAAGTGGTGGGGTAGGCATGGAAATGGCTGCATATTAGGATGATGGTTTTTGTTTAATTAAATTCAAATATAAGCCCCTACTGTGTGTGAGCTGCTGTGCTAGGCTGGGGAAGAAGCTCATAAACTTAGATGTCCCCATTTTGCAAATGAAGGTACTGTGACCCAAGGTAGTAAAGTGATTTGCCTGGTGCCATTCAGGTAGTAAATGACAGAGCAGGGATTTGAATCCAGGGCAAAGCAATGTCAAACCCTCCCCCTGCCACCATATTTTTCCTCCTTTGAGACTCTTTCCTAATAAGTATCACCCTTTCTAGATCTTGGTGGTGCTGGATAGAGCGCTGGACCCAGAGTCCTTACTGAGTTCAAATCTGGCCTCAGACACACTTATTAGCTATGTGACTCCGTGTGAGCCCTGTTTGCTGCCTCAGTTTCCTGACAAATGAACTGGAGAAGCAAATGGCAAACCACTCCAGTATCTTTGCCAGGAAGACCCCAAATGGGATCATGAAGTCAGACGTGGCTGAAAAATTATTAAAGTGAAATCTAGATCCTGGCCACCGATTTTTCTCAAGAGCAGTACCTGGCTCATAACTTTCCTCTCCATCATAACCTAGGGAACGTCATTATACATGGTGATGTCATTTCAAACAACCTGGCTTCCTGGTTCATCAGCCTTCTAAACTCCCAAGATCTGAACCTTCATTCGGATTCAGCCACAGCCTGACCACAGAGCTTTCAACCACACTAGTTCCACCTTCCCATCTAGAACTCTGAAATTCCTCTCACTGAGCATGTTCTATTTCTCTCTATTTCTCCCTTTATCTCTCTCCTTCCCTTACAGAAAGCTTCAGGTGATCCACCCTCCCCAAAGCAGCCTGCATTTCAACCTGCTCAACTTTGTAATGTCAGACATTGAGAGCTGGTTTGTGCTGTCTCCTGCCCTGAATCTCCTGCCCTCTGGGCTCTTTGCAGTTCATTTCATTCCAAACCCTAACCCCCTCCCCCCTCTTACCTCATTTCCTATCATCCTTCTTTCTGCTCCTGTTCCTACGTCTTGAATGCACACAGCACAATGGTGCTGCCTGGCACCGTGACATATTTATCCAGAAAACTGATGCCATCTCTTGGTAGTTGCCTTTTCTCCCCGGTTGGTGAATACTGTCAGCATAGACTCCCATGCTCTCTTCCTTCCGTTGTCTCCCGTCTTCTTGCCATAGACAGGTCTTCTTCCCTTGATCCCATAATAAAAATGAAAATCGCCGGCATTTCTATAGCTCATGGAGGTTTACAGAGCACTTACCCCCCGTTTTCACATCTGATCCTCCCAACAACTCTGTGAGGTCGTGCTATTTTTCTTCCTATTTCACAGACAATTTACGGTTACAATTATTCTATAGAATGAGACAGCCAAGCCTCACCAGAGGCAGACATATCAAGCACCCAGGAAGCTAGAGGGAACTTGACTGAGCGGTTAGCCAACATTTTATTAACAAAAATAAATAGATTCATGACAAATGAAAAGATGATGGATTAAGGTTACCCTTGAGGCAGGTCTGGGGAAAGATCAAGGTCCTGTAAAGTCATGAGGATGGAGAGGAAGGGAAGCACCAGGGAGGCCCCTCTATTCTCAGGCGGGACACCCCAAAGAGGACCTATTTCCCATGTTCTTGTCTGAACCTGGGCACAGGGCCTCCTCCCACAGCACCCTAGTCTCTAGTCAGGGAGGAGGTTGACAAGCGGAGCCTCACATTCTCCCAGCAACACATCCCTCCGTAGGCCAGCTCCCTTGTCCAGCACCTTGGCCTTCAGGCTGTGGGTGGTCAGGTCCGAGGGCTTCAGTCCCTCAAAGAAGAAGTCTTCATTGAAGATGGGGTTGGAACTACATTTTACCACCCTGCTCCGTCCCTGAGGCCAGCTCCCTGGCCTCAATCTAAACATGATGCAGCACCCATTGCTTCCCTTGGGTCCCACTCGGCCCCTGGGCAGCCCTTCGGCGCTGATGAGTCGTAGCCGTAGCTGACCCAAGTCCTCCTGGTACTCAGCGGACAGCCTCAGCTGCCCACCTCGGGGTCCCAGGCTCACCACACTCTCTTTAGTCACCTGTAGCTGACAGCACAGAAAATCCAGGTGGAAGAGGGATGGTGTTGGGGGACCTAAGTGGTGGGTAGCATGGGGACTGGTATCCACTGAGTTCTCCTCCTCAGGGGATAGGAAGCTGGATCTGGGGAGATGCAGCTTTGGTGGCCGTAGGTGGGGTCTGGCAGGGCCCGGTTGGGGTGAGCTGAAGGGTGAAGAGTCAGGTGAGGAAACCACATCACTCTCCAGGGCCAAGCAGAGGCGCAGGTCCGGGGATGAGAGGTGCAGTCGTGGCTTGGGTCGGGGATCCTTCAAGGCAGAGGTCACTGGGGCCATGTGGAAAAGGGACTCTCGGCGCCGGGTGTGGGGACTCTCCAGAAGAAAGGTCCAGCCTTCCCGTCCAGCCAGATGGGGCAGGGAACAGGCTCCTTGGAGTTCTTGCCCCCTAGTCCAGCCTGTTTCTCTTTCTGTCCCGGGTTCAAGGCCCCCCATGTCTGGGAGCCTGGGGGGAATGAAAAACTGGGGTATTCGGTCTGGGGTTAGGACATTGGGACAAGCAGAAGGGGAAGTCTCAGGGGGCTTTCTCCTGGGGAATAAGATGTGGGGCCTCCATGGTGTCCCAGCCTCTACCCTCTCTCCCTTGTAGCCAGCCTTCTCCAAAAGCCACATGAAGGGAGGGGAGGCACAGAGTTAGGGGAGTGAGGGAGGAAGATGGGAGAGTCCAAATCCACAGTGTCTGTCTCTGTCTCTGCTGGGCTAGGAGGGATAAAAATAGAATCAGGAGGTGAATGCTGCTGCCCAAACACTGACCATTCAGGCTAAGGTTGAGGTGCCCATTTTCTCCCACCTCCCTTTTTCCACCTTCAGGCTCTGACTCCCTTCGAAAAAAGATAATGAAATATACTTATATAATATATAAAACTATAATAATAAATTATAATAATACAAATGAAAAAATGATAAAGAAAATGATTAAAAGAAGAAGGGAGACCAGAAGCTAGTGCCCACACGTTCAGATTCATGGAAATGGAGGCTTATACATGTACACAAGCACACACACTGACATCAGATACAGAAGAGCCTGGACCGGCACAGGCACAGAGACAGAGGCACCCACAGTCATGCACATTGGCTCGGGCATATAGGGGAGCTTGGGCAGGCAGACACACAGTTATACTCGTGTATAGGGACTAGTAGAGCAGAAGCTCCTTGAAGGCAGGGGTTGTCATTTTAATATAGTGCAGAGCACAACAACTGGACCATTTGTTTCCTTGTTCAGTCATGTCTGACTCTTCAGGACCCCATTTGGGGTTTTCTTGGTAGAGATGCTGGAGGGGTTCCAATTTCCCTCTCTGACTCATTTTACAGATGAGGAAACTGAGGCAAACAGGGTGAAGTGACTTGTCTAGGGTCACACAGTCAGGAAGTGTCTGAGGCTGGATTTGAACTCAGAAAGATCAGTCTTCCTGACTCTGGACCCAGCACTCTGTGCACTATGGTGTCACCTACTGCCTTCCTAGTAGATTTTCAATACATACTTCTGAAATTGAATTCAATTGATAAAGGTATATAGACATATAGATATAGAGATACATACATATAGATATACACATATACATGCATACATATGTGTGTATATGTTTACTATATATATGTATGTGTATGTGTGTATATATATATATATTTATATACACACACAATAGATAGAAAAACACCGATAAATATTCATTCACACAGCTAGCAACAGACTTGGGCACCCGTATACCCATAAGGGTATAAGCACACATCAGACAGAAACGTCCGGCTAGGTAGCAGAGAGGATACAAGACCCAAGTCCAGTTTCTTCCCCAACACTCACTAGCTGTGTGATGCTAGGTAAGTCACATAACCTTTTTCTACCTCGGTTTCTACCTCAGAATTGAACTCAGTAGCTTCTAAGCTCTAAATCTATGAATCTTGGGTGTAAGGGCCAAATGAATGCACACAAACATTTTCCCTGAGCTATATGATTTTAGATCAATTAATAGCATAAGGACAAAGACAAACACCAGTCCAGGGCCAGGCACACTTACACACCTGGACCCGCATAAACACCTACAGGTCTACATAACCAGGCATACCCACCCTTTCCCTGCATCTCCTCCACAGCCCCTTCTACTCAGAGGTCTCATGGCCCCTACTTTAATTTGTTCTGATCAGCCCTCAGCTTTCCTCTGTCTCTGCTGGTAGCCCCATCACTGGTTGGCCCCCTCTTCCCAGGGAGGGATCAATGTCAGCCCTAGCCCTCAGCCCCAGTCTCTGCCACACCTGCAGCTCTCCAAGGTCCACAGATCTATTTAGTTGAATCTCCTCCCGGCCAGACCTGAACTTGTCTTCTGGACTTCTTTAATGGCCTAAGGTGATTTGAAGGTGGTGGGACAGGAGGGGCTTCCTTGGGAATAAGGCTCCTTCCCTTATTCCAGATCCGCTCACAAAATCCTGATGTATCTGGAGCCTATGGGGTGTGTTGGTCCAAGGGCAGCGTCTGTCCTTCTTCCCCATTCCCTCCCTTTCTCACTTCCTGTCCCACCAGCCAGTGGGAACCTGTTATTGAAAGCCAAGCACAAAGGAAGCATTCATTATTTTTCCCCCCACCCCCCAGATATGGTTACTCAGGGAGCTTCTGGTCCTCTTTCTGCTTTATTGAATAATCCCCTCACCCCTGGGTCTTTCCAGGTCTCCACCATCTCTTTCCTGAGGCTGATCACCTTATGTATTCCTGGGGCCTTTTTACCCTTATTCCCAGGGACCCCACATATGTCCTGACTCTGGCCAATCTTTACTGGCTCTTCCCACTGGCCTGGGGTGGTTACTGTCAGTTTGTCTCAGAGAGCCGAGTATCTCTGAGGGTGCCCCGGAGTTGCTAAGCTCACCTGTTGCTTGCTGTCGTGCTCATGGGCTCTGGAGAGTGGGGAAAAGAGGAGAGGGTGCAAATTCTCTCCCCTACTCATTCCTCCAGCTTGTCTTTCGGGGAGGAGCCAGCAGGGGCTGCTGCTGCCAAGTCTGACGGGGTTTCCTGAATAAACACTGCAACTCCATCTCTGTGACCATCAGCCCAACCTCCTTAACCCCTTCCTCCAGGCAGGTCTGGGGCTAACCCTCCTCTCCCAGAAAACTCTCAGGGAGAAGGAAGATAGGGGCTTACTCTCTCTATCCTTTCCATCTACTGTGGAAGATTCACTGATCACTCTCAGCCTTAGGAGAGGGAATGGGTACCAGGAGCTCCCATTTCTGCATCTCTTAAGAGTCATTGTGCCTAGGTCCTTGTGAGGCTACAACCACATTGATTATATAGATAACCTTGTCCTATCCTCAGCCTTAGTAAGATATAAAAGTTCATACTCCAACTGCCCTTTTGCAAGGGCCCTCTAATAAACATCTGCCCAGGCAAACAGTACCAGAGAGGACTTCTTGGTCATCCTCTCCAATTTCTTGCTGCAATGTCCTGTGATGAAAGGAGTCCAGCCCCCTCTCTTTAACTAATCAAGGGAACTGGTGAAGTTTCTCATTCCTTTCTGGGCTCCAATTCACAGACCAGTGTCTCTCAAATTTGGGAAGGAGGACAGAGCCGGGGGATATTAGGAAGTCAGGACCCTCAGCAAAAAGGAGTGGATAGAACTCAGAAGGGCCCAGGGACCCTTCATCATGGCTGCTTCTGAACCTCTTTTTGCAGCCCTAGATATAGTATCCAGAGAAGGAAGAAGTAGGATAGAGGAAAAAGAAGAAAGTCAAAGGGAAGGAGGGGCTGTGTCTTTATTCATTCAGAGACTCTTCTAAGGGGTCTCTGAGTCCCGGAGCTTCTCCTTGGGATCTGGGGAACTCCCTAGGAGGCCTGTCCTGGGCCATTGTGTGAAGTCTCTCACCTCATTTTCTCCTTTGCTTACTTTCTGCTCTGATTCTGAACATAGCCTGGATTAGCGGGCATCTCCAAGTCCTCCCTTGTATCTGACCAATGGGCCCAAAGAATCAGCGAGGAGAAGTGAACATCCAGAAAAAAGTACCCTTGGTTGGTTGACTAGCTTGAGTTTTGTAGACAAACTCCAATCAGTGGTAATATGTAGTTATCAGTCAAAATTACACACAGACTACCTATGTGGCCTGAGGCCATATGACCCTTTACCTTTCTGGGCTTCATCTAGAAAATTAAGGAGCTGGACTAGGGTCTTTTTCAGTCTTCACATTCTGTGATATGAAAGGATTTTGACTGGTAACCCGCTCTGATAGGAAGGTCTTTGGTGTCAAAGAGCTATACTGTGAGTAACTCATGAATTTTTATTTGGCAATAGAGCGACTTACTCCAAGGGAGCCAAATGCCTTTGTGTGTCTGAGTTGGAGATGATTGGTTAGTCGCTATGGACACCAGAGGTCGTAATATCATCCTATGCAAATGGTTAGAACAAATGATTTTCGTCATTTGATGGTCGAATGCTTTTGATGGTTGAATACGTATGTTTATTTGTTCAGTTTATTACTGGTGACCCTTGGATGTGACAGGTGCACTGAGACTCCCAGCCTGCCCATTGTTAACCTTTGCCCAGACTGATGTAACAGAGAGCTTGTGTTTTCTGAGGGAGACAGAATTGGGTGGTGAAATGGGGGAGGACTGGATTGAGGAGTCAAGAAACTTAGGTTTTGGTCTAGGCTCTGCAATTAGCTGTGCCTTTGGGCAAGTCACTTTTCTAGATCTCAGTTTCCTGATCTTCAAAATGTAAGGATCAGCAAAATCCTCACCTTGTACAAGAGGCCCCCCCCCACTTCCTTATTAGGTTACCTTCTATTTTCATTGTATAGAACTTGTATGTTTGTAAATTGTCTCTCTCGTTCAAATGTGAGCTCCTTGAGGGCAGGGACTATGCATTTGCCTTTGTAGTCCACAGAGCTTGACACATTGCCTGACACATGGTAATAAATGCTCTTTGATTGACTGACCAATTGGCTGGACCAGACCTGGGAGCCTCTAAAATCTCCATGAATGTACACCAGCAACCCAGGACTAAAAAGTGAACAAGGATCAAACCACTTATACAATCCATACTTGTTTAATTGAAAGTTGACTGCATTACATAGGGGTAGTTGGGTATGGCTATATAGGCACCTTCTGAATAAGCCAGAGGGGACCTGGAAGGCAAATTATTTGCTTCCTGGAAAGGTCAGCTCCCCTGAGTATAGTGATAGGATTGAGCAACACTGTCTTGGCTCAGTCACCCTTGACAAGGTTACAAAACCAGGAGGAATTAGAGGAAGAAGCAGGAGGAAGGGTATGTATGTGTATGTGCATGTGTGTGTGTGAAGAGAACCCCAACTTGAAGTAACTAGACTTCAGCGTGGGACTCTCATCCAGCTGGTCCAAAAGGTATGGAGGACTGAGAGGCCAGAGGCTCACATCAATAGTTCTGATTCCCAGATACAGAGAAGGCCTGTGGGGCAATTGTATCTATAAGTTGAATGGTAGATGGAACTGTGGGAATTTATTCTCTCTCTC
>CM053593.1:356346822-356362633 GCA_028646575.1 Pseudocheirus occidentalis
ATGAAGATGTCCTATATAATCACACCTACACAGCCTGTATTGAATTGGTTGTCCTTCCAGCGGGGGTGGGTGACAAGGGAGGAACCAAAAGAATCTAGAATTTAAAGCTCTGCAATACCTGCAACTAGGAATCAAGATATACAAGGGCTGGGATAGGGAGACCCTCCCTGCCCTACCAGAAAGTTAGAGAGCAGACCAGGGGAGGAGCTCTACAGTGGGATGGCTGTTTTGGGGTTAGGGTAGGGGAAAGACGGGAAGAAAATTTGTAATTCAAAAATCTCATGAAAACGAAAGATGTAAACAAGAAAACAAATAAAATTTATTACATTAAAAAAAAGTCAGCCAGTAGTCACAGATAAAACAGAAGTATTTAGTAAGACAGCATAATAAGAACAGTATCTACAAAATATTCCACACCACACACTTGAGGGACATTCTCCCACAAATGCATACATCATCCATGGAAGGATGTACACAAACAGAATACAATGAAATTGGGGTGCTTGTGTGAGGAACACAATTAACCAAAGAAATTCGTATTTCCTTCAAATCCAAAATTTCAATATCTAATGTCCTTTCTTTCCTCACAGAGTTCTCATAAGGCTCAGTGCTCAATGTTTAGGGCTAGTAATCCTTTGAATTGATTCTTTTCTTTGTTGCTAGGGGTCATGCTCTACCAAGCTGCTTCCACCCTTATATCATTGGATTTCTGTGTCTGAATCTGACTGGAGAATGCTTCTTCTCCTTGCTGGATGCACATCAAAGGTATTTCAACTTCTCTCAAAAAGAACTTATGAACTTCTGAATGGAAGCCTCCTACTGTGGGAGAAATTCCAAAGTTAAATGAGATGACCATAGGAGAAGGAGTGAGGAGAGGTGCAAAGATGTTTCCTGTTTCACCACCACCTTGGTTCAAATGAACCAACTATCCAACTGTCAAATTATTTGACTGTCTTTTAGAGTCCCCAAGGGGCATTGCAATCGTTTGCCTACCCTATGGGTATGCTCCCTTTCTAAATCAATCAAGGAGGAAATTGTCTGTACTCTATAAAAGGCTCACTGGGCATGCTCTCCTCCTTAATTTCTATGATTACATCCTGGATTTTCTGCACTTTAAGTTGGTCAAAGAATAATTTCCCTAATCACAGGATCATAAATTTATATATGAAAAGGTATCTTAGAGGTCATTTAGTCCAAATCCCTCACTTTACAGATGAGAAAACTGGGTACCTGGAGATGAAGGAAATTGTGATTCTGATCTCTATTTAATTTCACAATTTGCTTTCATTGAGACAAAGTTGGATACAATGGAGACAACTCTCTATGGTAGACTAGAAAATCAAATACCAAACAAGAAAAAAAAACAGAAACAGGATTTAAAACAAAAATCAGACTATAGAATATCCCCAGGAAGGGAACAAAAATGTATTTCAAAAGAAAACAAAATTGTACATCTAAATTATGAAATTCAAAAAGGAACAATTCTTCCCAATAGTAGCAAAAACATTGAGCTAGGTTCAATTCTAAACTCAGAGTATCCAAAGGAAAACAAGCTACCATCAAATGAGTTTGTTTTTTTTTAAATTAAGGGTAGTCTAGGTGGCACAGTGAATAGACCACCTAGAGTCAGGAGGACCTGAAGTCAAATTCAGCCTCAGACACTTAACACACATTAAAAAAAAAAAACTAGCCATGTGATCTTGGGCAAGTCACTTTACCCCAATTGCCCTACCTTCCTCCCTCCAAAATAAAGCAAAAACCTAAACAAAACAAAATAATATTTTAAATTCTTGTAGTGCAGGTTTATCTTCAAGTTTTATAGTAATAATGCTCTAAAATAAGCAGGAAGAAAAAATCAAACTATATTCAAACTCCCAGTGCAGAAGAAAGCCATTTAATTTTTTAAAATCCCCAAATGAGCTCACAGATCTTAAAGTGGTAGGGTTTGGTAGAAGGTTCTTGTGCCAGCTGGAGAGCTAATTACTCCCTCTGAACTGGCCTCCACCCTCATGTAGGCAGCACCCTTTATCTCCAAGTCTTCCCATCAGGCATGGCTTCCCTCTAGTCCCCCACCTCAGCGTCTTCTTTGGGAAAGGCATTTCATTAAATATTCACAGGCGGAACAAAATGTGTGCCTGTGTCAACAAGTCTCAGAAGGGAGTAATCTATGCTCTTTCTTCCTTTCCATCCCAAGTAGTCTGTAAGGCTCAGTCTATGCTTAGACTGACTTATAAGATTTATAAGTATAGAGTCATGTGATATTCTTTTTTTGGGGGGGGGGAGTTGTAAAAGTCAAATCAAGTGGAAAAGCTTTTAAGTACTGTTGTTGTTTTTCAGTAGTTTCAGCCACGGCCGACTCTTCAAGACCTGACTTGGGGTTTTCTTGGCAAAGAGTGGTTTGCCATTTCCTTCCTCAACTCATTTTACAGATGAGGAAACAGAGGTAAACAGGATTAAGTGACTTGACCAGAGTCGCACAACTAGTGTCTGAGGCCACATGTGAACTCAAGTCTTCCTACCTAGGAAGGTGACTATGACACCTAGGTGCCCTTTTAAGTACTTAATATGTGCCAAGACTCCATGCCAAGCACTGGGGATACAAAAAAAATGGGAGGGGGGATAAAACTAGTACCTTCCCTCAAGGAGCTTACAATCTAATTGGGGGGGAGAGGGACAATAAATATATAACTAGGTACAAACAAGATATATACAGAGTAAATTGGAAGCCATTTCAGAGGGAAAGCACTAACATTGAGGAGGAAAAACCAGGACAGGATTCTTGTAGAAGGTGGGGTTTTACCTGAGACTTAAAAGTTAGGGAAGCCAGGAGGTGAAAGTGAGAAGAGAAAACATCCCAGGCAAGGGAGACAAATTTGGGAGATGGAGTGTCATAGGCAAGGAACAGTAAGAATGCCAGTATTTCTACATCACAGACTATGAGAAAGGGCAGGAAAGAAAAGGGCCAGGCTATGAAGGATTTTAAAAACCAAAAAGAGGATTTTATATTTGGCTCTGGAGCCACTAGAGTCTATCAAGTAGGGGAATGACATGGTCAGACGTATACTTTAAAGGAAGATCATTTTGGCAGCTGAGTGGAGAACGGGCTGGAGTGAGGAGAGGCACTCGAATCAGGGAGACCAACCAAAAGTCTATTATAGTAATCTAAATATGAAGCGATGAGGACCTATGCCAGAGTGGTGACAATGTCAGTGGAGAGAAGCCAGCATATATGAGAAATGTGGTGAAAGTGGAATCAACAGGAGTTGGTAACCAATTGCATATGGTAGTGAGAGAGAGGAAGAAGTCAAGGATGCCACCTAAAGACTAAGAAGTAAGATGGTATCTTGCATAGTAGTAGGAAGGACAAGAAGGGGGAAGTATTTGAGGGAATGTATATAATGAGTTCAGTTTTTGGCTGTGTCAAGTTGAATGTATCTATGGGAAATTTATTCTGACATATATAATAGGCATTTGGTGGTGTGAAACTGAAGGTTAGTAGAGAGGTTTGGAAGGGATAACAACATCTGAAAGTCTTCTTCATAGAGATGATTGTTGAATCTATGGATGCTGACAAGATCATCATAAAGGGAGAATAGAAGTGGACCCAGGATGGAGCCTTGAGTGACACTCTCAATTAGGGGGCTTGACCTGGAAAATGATCCAGCAAAGGAGACTGAGAAGTAATAGTCAGACAGGCAAAAGAAGAACCAGAAGAGAGCAGTGTCACAAAGACCTTGGAAAGAGGAGAGTACTGAAAAGAGGGTGATAAACAGTGTCAAAGGCTGCAGAGGTCAAGGATGAAGAGTGAGGAAAGAACATTAGAATTGGACATTAAGAGGGAGATCAGTGATGATTTTGGATGGAGAAGTTTCTGTTAAATATAGAGGTCAGAAGTCAGTTGAGTAAAGAGTGAGAGGAGAGGAAGTGAAGACATTTTGTAGAAGGATTTCTCAAGGATTTTGACCATGATAGAGAGAAGAGATAGAAGACAGCAGATAATGGGGACAGATAAAGCAAGTGTAGTCTTTTTTGTTATTGTTGTTGTTGTTGTTGGGGGGATTTTTTTCTTGTTTTAGAGAATGGTGGAGACATGGGTATGTTTCTAGGCAGTTATATCTCTAGCTCATTTTGCACACCCAACCACTAATTCCAGCAATTAGATAAAAAAAAATCTCTCATCTCACTGGTAAATACATAATGATGTATAAAATCTCCTGTTCTTCTCTCCACAATGATTTACAATCCATGCCTCTTCTTTCAGGTGCATTTAAGCCCTCCAAGGGCAGCTGCACAAAATCATTACTGAAATGAATGACCATGGGATCTTGGAAAAACCAGTTTCTTTAAATGAATGACTAAAAAAAAAAAAGAAGTAAATATATATATATAATACTCTTGGGATGCAGGGACAGGACATATATATATACATATATATGTATATGCATATGTGTGTATATATACATATATGTGTGTATATTATATGTATGTGATGTGTGTTATATATATATATATATCATTGCCCTTCTGGGAGCACTGAGTCAAAGTGAGGAAAATCACAAGAGTCAGAAAAAGTCTGGTTGTCGCCAGTTTTGTTCTGAATAGGGACAGCTACATCCACTTTGCAATTGCTCACTAACCAGAGTTCCTAGGCCCCAAGCAGCAGCTCTCTCATTTCTTCAATCCTCCCCACCCACCCCAACAAATCTTTATTTAAACATCTTTTGTATCATTCTTAGCTTTCCTCCAAAACCTCAGCTTATTCTGAGCTTTGCAAAGCAGAGGTTGAATTCTCTACAGCTGTTTCAGATATCATGGAGCAAACCCTGCTAAACTAAGGCTGGAAGGAAGAACCTAGAATTGTATATAACCATTATTGCCATTGTTGCTGTTGTTGAATTCTCTTTGTATGTATTAGGCATAAAGTGCCAGCTCTTAGGGACCGTTCTAGAGCGGTAGATCAACATATAATAAGGAATTTTAGATGCATCTTTAAAAAGTAAATATATCTTGTGACTCATGTCTAGTTCCCAAACAATAGCAATCACAAGTCAGTGGGCAATTGGCACCAGAAGAGTCCCTGGGTTTGAAATCCAGCTTGGCTTTTTACTCCCTGTGTGATTTGGGGCAGCTATTCCCGTCTCACTTCACCGCCCTTTGTAAGATATGGAAGCTAGTCTCTGTGATCATCAGGGTTCTCGTCAGCTCCAAATCTTATGATATGAGGAACACTGGACTTGGAGTCATGAGACCTTGGTATATATCATAACTCCAACTCTTCCTAGTTGTCTGACCATAGACAAGTCACTTACAGTGAAACACATAGAGAAAGAGAAGCAGAGATGGGGGAGATAGAGACACAGAGACAGTGAAACGGACAGTGAGAGGGAAACAGAGATTTATTAATTAAAATTTATTAATCACTTGTAATATACTGAGCTCTGTGCTGAGCACTGGGGACACAAATACATAGCAGTAAAACCATTTTTGCCCTCAATAAATTTGTATTTTAATGGGGGAAGGCAATACATAAAGGGGAGTTGCAAAGGAGGGAGGAGCAGTATGGCATGGACGTAGCCAGTGATGTGGAGGTCTGGTTTGCAGTGAAGAAAGGCTCATCTGAGAGAGCCTGATGACCCAGAGGAGAAATCCAAGGATCTGGGGGAACCAAAATTACAAATCCAAGGGGTAGATGGGAATAAAGACCAGAATAAGTCAATCAGTCATTCACCACGAATTTATCAAGTAGCTATTATGTAAAAGTACTTACTATATAAAAGCTGATCAGCAAAAATAGAATTGTCACTCCACTCAAAGAGATTAAATTCTCACGGGAGAGACATGGGAGAGACATGCACACCCTAGACCAGGTACAGTGTTGCATTGATATGCATGACTTCCAGGAAGGGAGCTTCTACCAATGAAAATCAGCAACTGCTCTGTCACTTGGAATCTTGGGGAGTTACCCTAGACACTGAGAAACTAATCCAGACTTGCCCAGGATCCTACACAAAACCAGATCTCTCCTACTGGATGGCCATTGCCCTACCCATTACAACACACTATTACTACTAAAATAGTTACCACTTACATTACAATGCTATCTCACTTGATCCTCAAAAATCCTGTGAGGTAGGTGCCATTATTATCCCTACTTTACAGATGAGGAAACTGAGGCAAGGAGTGTGGTTAGGTGACTTGCCTGGTGACACGAAGTTAGTAAATATAATTAAAATTACAATAATAATAAGTTAACAGTTCTACAGCACTTGTTCTGTGCCAGGCACTGTGCTAAGGGCTTTACAAATGTGATATCATTTGATTCTTACAACCATACTGTTAGTTTGGTGCCATCATTGTCCCTGCTTTACAGAAGAGGAAACTGAGGCTGAGAGAGGTTAAGTGACTTGTCTAGAATCACACAGCTAGGAAGTATCTGAGACAGGATTCAGACCCAGATCTTCCTCACAGGAAGCATCTGGTGGCACAACAGAGTACTAGACCAGGAGTAGGGAAGTCCTATGTTCAAATCCAGATTCAGACATTTATTCCATGTGATCTTGGGCAAGTCACTTACCCTTTCTCAGTATCAGTTTTCTCTACCGTTATTCCTTCCACATCATGATTTTTCCCATCCCAGTTTCCGTTTCGATATGTTGTGGGTTTGGCATACAAAATTAAATGGGAATTTGGGGGGAGTTTTGCAGAAGCCACAGACCACCCAGGAAATCCAGCAGACCACACAGATGAAGCTAAGGAACTAAGAAATGCTTAAAATGTAAGTACAGTATTGTATAATTGAAACATGTTTTGTCTTTTAATGGGACACTAATTCAGTCTTCTCTGGTACAAAGGAAGGGCCAAAAAGTTTTATGTAGATTTTCCAGATGGTGGGGGCACCCTTATAACTCCTACAATGTGGAAAAGATAATTCCGTTACAAAATACGGATAATAATAAAAAAAACTTCCTGAGGTTTTTCTCACACTTAAATGAGATCATATTTGCAAGCACTTAACAGAGGCTGACACATAGGAAACGGTACCATACAAATATGTATTCACAATTGTTATGCCTAGCAGCCTCACCTCTGACAACATACAAAAGTTATACTTCATCATTTGAAAGAGGGGTAGAGAATTCTAGCAACTGGAAGAACTGGGAAAGGCTTCCACCGCATAATGGCTCTGACTCAGTTTCCTCAGTCATAAAATGAAGATAAGACCTGCAATACTTACTTGACAGGGTTATCGTGGGCAAAGTGCTTAGTAAGTCCTAAAATGTGTGTGTTACATCCGTGTGAGTTACTGTTATTACCTTAGTTATTGCTACCACATCCAAACAGAAGAGAAAGGCCTTTGGGGTTGACTTTAGAGGAACAACTCCCAAAGATTATAGGCCCCTTTTAGACATGACTTCACTTTAAAGAAAAGAAGAAAACACAACAATCAAAGACTCGGCGTCTTTTTTCTTAAGGGGAGAGAGAGGGGGAGACCCCTTCCAAAAGGAGCTAAGCCAAATAGTAGGGATAGGCTTTCTGAGTGTGTGTATGTGTGTGTGTGTGTGTGTGTGTGTGTATCTGTGTGTGTTTTAGGTGCGGCTGTGTGCTTAGCAGAATACAGACACGTTCAGATCTGCAGGAAATCGTCTGGACCAACCAGAGGGAAGGGGCTGTCTGACTAACCCCTGAGCAATGTAACCCAAGCGAAAGGGGCGTTGGTCATCCCGAGAGAAGTTCCGAGCGCCACAAATCCGCTGCTCGTCCCATTTGCTCGCTCTCCGACGCTACCTTCTAGAGAGGCTCGGCTTCCAGATCCTCCTCTTCCCTCCACCATGGTAAAGTACTTTTTTTTTTTCTTATTTGTCTTCCTCTTGACCTAAAAGCAACAGCGTAGTTTCCCACAGGTTTCTGGTATGTCACTTTTGCTTTATCTGCTCTCGTGGCCGGAAAGGGCAAAGAGAAAGCTTCTCCCTCAGCTGGAGGGGTGTGGATCACATCCATCACGAGAGCCTGAGTGCGGGATTTCAACCTTCTCATTAAAAATGACTACGTGGGGGAAGGGAAAGCTTTCTCTACTCTCAGACTTGTACTGGGCACTTTGTACAAGATAAAAAAGCTCCCTGGCAAAGGATCAAAGGTGCAGTTGGCTATCTCCTCAACCCTCTTGGGTCCTGGGAGTTCATTAATATTAAGCTTGGAATGAAAATAATTACTGTGATTTCCTTTCTATATCTGAGGGCCCTCAAGGCAGGTCTCTACATACTCTAAAGAGGCTGGGAGGAGCCAAGCAAAGCCCACAGAAAGAAAGAGGGTTTGGGGGGGCTGGGCTAGGAAAGGCCAGAGACCTGACTGTGTACCCCCAAAAAGAGAAACTTCCAGACTTGATCTTCTGAATCCTGAGGGAGAAATGGAGTTTCAGTTAAGCCCTGGAAAGCCGCCAAAGGAGAAAAACATTGAAACCAAATCCTGTTGCTAAGCCTAACCACAGCCAAATGCGTGGGAGGAGCCCCAATCCCAGACTCTCTTTTATTCCTCTTTTAACCCTTTTCTCCCTTTCATTCTTTCTCACTTTGAGACCAAGCCAAAGGTTCTCATCCTTTTTTTGATCCTTCTGCATCTTGACTTTTAGTAAGCCTTCCCATACTCCCTATTCAACATGAATGAAAATTCCAGAGTTTACCATGCATAAGAACATAAGAAAAAACAGATTAATTAATTTCAATATGATGTTATTTACCAGATATTTCCTGTGCCCCCTTGACATACGTGCCTCTCACATCCCCTGGGTTATACACACCCCATATTGGGAAACCTTGATTTAGACATATTCCTTCCCTAACCCAAACGTCTCCTTCCACCTCTACGGATTGCACCATTCCCTGGCTTTATATACTCCTTCCTTACTCTTCTATCTTGCCTTTTCATTTACCTCCAAAATATCTGAAGACACTTTGGTTCTCTTGGAGTGGTTTTTTCCAGCAGGCCACCTTCCTGTGTGCCACACCCTCCCCCTCTTAATAGAATTTCTCTTTCTCCTTGACAACATTCACCTCTGGTTTTCAGAGTGTAGACCAGGGAACTGACAATGTAGATAGCCACCCAGGGTGAAGCAGGAAGATAGACACTTCTAGGGACCCTCTTGGGGACAGAATAATTTTTAACATGGCTTTCCTTTTTTTCTTTTTGACAAAATATATTGATATCTTTAATCACCTTCATTTCCTGTATACCCCTCCCCTAAAATTACCTTTCACAAACATAGCTTTGGCACCAGAAAATGGTGCCACTCCCCATAGCTCATGGATATTGTCTAGTGCTAAGCTGTCACATGGATGAGGCTCAAAGCCTGTGAGCCAACCTGTAATCATTTAAACCTTGCTTAGAAAGAATAAATGGTCCATCTCTCCTCCATCTCCCTGTCACAGGCACACAAATGATTCTGTCTGCATTGAGACCATAAATTTAGAGCTGGGAAGGACTCCAGAGGTGCCCAAGTCTAACCCCCTCCTAAACAATGAGGTGATAGGATAGGCAAGGTCCATAACAGATGGACTAGCCCATGGCCATGCAGATAGAAGAGTTAGGATTTGAATTCAGGTCCCCTGGCTCCAAATCCAGTGCTCTTGCTAGCACACCAGGCTTATTTCATTTTAAAGCAATTTCTCCTTTCTCCTACTTCCTCCTTCTTTCTCAATCTTTTCCTTTGGAAACTTTAAAGGGGAAAAAAAAAGCACAAAGTCTTTAATTGTCTCCATCTGACCCATTACAGAGTTCAGGGGAAAATCCTTTAAATTACCACATTCCCATACAAAGTTTATAGGGATGGGGGGAGGGTATGTTAGGGAGAAGCAGGAAGTGGGAAAAACACTTTGGAATGTGGTGGGACAGCTGAGAAAAGGGATAGAAGCAGCTGTGGGAACCAAAAAGGAGTCCTGAGGCCTCACCACTTAAAGCCAGCCTAACAATTGGTGACTCATTGGGCCCAGCCCAGAGCCCCTCCTTGGGCCACGTGTGTCCTTCATTCTCTTAGTCTGGATGAAAAGACTATGGCTCTGGTAGAGTTAGGATAAGAAAAGAGAGCTCCCTAACTTGTCTGGGAATTATTTGATTTTCTGTTAATTTTTTTCTTTGTTTCATTTTTGTTCTTCTTAGAGAAAGTACCTTTAAAAGGAATTCCGACTTTGTCTAATGTCAACTAGACAGGGAAGGGAATTTATCTGATATCTATACCAGGAGATTTATGGGGGATCTAAGTTGTGGTCACCCCAGCTCAGGATCATGGGAAGAAATAGGGAACTTGTCTCATACAGAGGTGAAAATGAAAAGAGAGGGGAGAGAGACAAAAAGACATAGAGAGAGAAAGAGAGCACTCGAGCTCTCATCTTGACTCCAGCTCCTTGAGATAGTGAAAAGGGGGCACAACTTAGAGTTTCAGGACCTACCAATACTTGCTTTGCTGTTTACTCTTAGGTGACCTGAGCAAGTCACTGGGCCTTGGCTTCCTTGTCTTTAAAATAAAGGGATTGGAGTAGATAACGTCTAAGTCTCTTCCAACTCTGAACCCATGAGCCTAGAGTCCCATGCCATGCAGGACTCCTCATTTTAGGCCCAGAGAAGAAGAAGCACTTGCAGGCTTCGGGAATCTGAGTCCTCAAGGCCACATGTGGCCTTCGAGATCCTTGGGTGTGGTCTTTGACTGAGTCCAAGTTTTACAGAACAAATCCTTTAATTTAGGGGATTTGTCCTGTGAAGTTTGGATTCAGTCAGGGGGCTGCCCTTGAGGCCCTAGAGGGCCACTGGTACCCTCGAGGCTGCAGGTTCCCTACCCCTGGTTGACCCAGGTAACACAGGGAGCAAGTAGCAGAGCCAGGATTCATATCTGTCTCTGGATCCCAATCAAGGGTTCTTCCTACAAGAAAGCAGAGCCAGGTCAACTGACACCACTGAGCCCACTTCCTTCCCAAACTACTGTCTCCTGAGGAGATGTGGGAGCCTTTTCTCTCTTTAACTCAATTCATCAAGCCCTGTACTCCATGCTCACTGTGGACAAGGCACCACCTTGGTAGGCACGGTTCCTTCCTCAGAGATGTGACATTCTGTTAGGGCTAAGGGGGAAGGAAAGGGTGTTGCAGCATAAACACAGATAAGTAAATGCAAAGCAATTAGGGGGCAAGAAGGGGAGAGAGCACTGAGCCCTGGGAGGAGATCAAGAAAAGCTTCCCTGACCCTGAAACTAAGCTATGAAAGCATTCTGGGGCCAGACTCTGGGCAGCCCCTAGGCCACAGAAGTAACCTTTGCAACAATCTTCATCATAAATAATGAATTATTAGTGGGCAGAGGTTCTCTTCTGGTTGAGCCCCTTTAATTGTTGTTTTTCAGTCATGTCTGGCTCTGTGTGACCCCGCTTGAGGTTGTCTTAGCAATTTTCCATTTCCTTCTCCAGCTTATATGACAGATGAGGAAACTGAGGCAAGCAGGGTGCAGTGACTCGCCCAGGATCACACAGCTAGCTATTCAGTGTCTAAGGCCAAATCTGAATTCAGGCAGAGGCTTCCTGACTCCAAGCCAGGCACTCTATGCACTATGGCTCCACCTAGCGACTCCTCATAAGTCTTTTTTAAAGGCTGTATTTCTTCTCTTTGTCCACCAGAGGGGGAAGCCTGACCAGGTCTCACTCCTTTGGATTTCTGCTCCCCACCCTCCCCCCCCCACAACTAGAAATCTCAGAAGAATTCTGTAGGGAGGAAAATGTCCATGCTTACAGGTGGTGCTAATAGTAATACCGGTTATCAAAACTTCAAGCAGGCTATGATTCAGATTTACGAGCTCTTATAATTCTGGTTTCATGGACATAAAGCTGTAAGAGGCCTCAGAAGACAATAAGTCCACATTTTACAGATCAGAGCTTGAGAAATTAAGTTTCTTGCCCAAGGTCCCACAGGTAATAAGTGACAGTGGTGTTCCAACTTGGATCATCTGACTCCAAAGTTCCCATGCTGCCTACAAGCACCTCATGAGGAAGATTAATACAAGTGTTATTATTATCATCTACAAAGTGGGAAACTGAGGCACAGGAGACCTGATAAGTGGTAGACCTTTGGGCCTTAGAAGGTCCTCTGAAGCCAAATCAAACATTCTTTCATACTCTATGATGGTGCCTTAGATACAGCCCAAAACTCTTCAAATCATAAAGATACAGCTCATATCTTCCACACCTCTCTTAGTGCCCGTGGTAAATTATGCATGAAAGTAAAGGGTTAAGGCACTGGAAGAGGGAGAATAGGAGAAACTCACCACCTCTCCCTAAGCTTTCTACTTTGGATAGCTCCAGTCATTAGGGATTTTTTTTTCCTTGGGTACACAAATTAGCCTCTTTGGAATTTCTACAGGTTTATAATGAGTTCTCTAGGATCCAAGCAGAACAAACCTAAATCTTCTGTGCGACAATCTTCCTGGTACTTGGCTAAAACAGTTATTAGCTATGTGACTCTGGACAAGTCAGAAACTCTCTGACCTTCAGTTTCTTCATCTATAAAATGGGGATAATAAATACTTAAACTATCTACCTCATAGTACCTACCTCAAAGCACTGTTTAAATGTGAACCATATGGGGGTCAGAGAAATGGGATAGAGGACATACATAATATGGTTTGATTTGACCTAGACCCAAAGGTTCTACCTATCTACCAGAAAACTAGTGTACCCTTTTGTGCCAAAATATACTCCTCACTCTAGATGAGATTATCCCTTATATGTTCCTGATCCCAGGCCCTTACCTTGTTGATTATAATCTGTACCTGTTGTTTCCTTTCCAAAGGCCAAAAAAGTCACCCCCACCGAAACAGAGAGATGCATTGAGTCCTTGATAGCTGTTTTCCAGAGGTACGCTGGCCGGGAGATAACTAACAACCCAAACACCCTTTCCAAGACTGAGTTCCTCGCCTTCATGAACAAAGAGCTGGCTTCCTTCACACAGGTAATGGAGAACAGCCTGTAACCTTCCACCTACAGCTTTGGTGACTGAAAGAACACAATAGACTGGTAATAACGGCCTTCCTCCAGTGGCCAAGCTACTTACTGGGTTGTACTGACAGGATCAGGGTCCAAAAAGATCCCTCCAAGCCCAAATGCTAGCCTAAAGCTAACAAGAGTCAATTTAATGGTAGGAAATAAGTCCCTACACTTGGGTTCAAAAAACCAACTGCACAAGTATGAGATGGGAGGAGAGAAATGTGACTAGAAAGTAGTTTATGTGAAAAAGCCTTGAGACGTTCAGTGGGCTGACCACATATGAGTCCACAAGGCTGAAATGGCTAGCTGAAATAGCTAACGGGTTCTTAGGCTTCATGCATAGAAAAGTTCTGAACCAGAACAAAAAATAGTGACAGTTTTAAATAGTTTGTCTTAGACCACACACATCATATAGAATTCATTTCTTTGTTTCACTTTTTAGAAGAGATCTTGCCCTTCCAAAGTTCATCAGCAACAGGGAGCCCAAGGTGGTGGGGAATTCAAAATCATTTCATTGGAGGAAAAGTTGAAGAAGCTGAGATTTCTAGCCTGGAGAAGGAAAAACTGTGACATCACTGTTCTCAAACATATTGAGGGCTTCCAGATGTCAGATTACACCTAGTCCCTTGAGGGTAGAACCAAACCCAACAGAGTGAAAGTCAAGAAGATAGGTTTCAGCTCATCATAAGGAAAAATTTTGTAGCAATTATAACTATCTAAAAATGGAATGGACTGCATTAAAGTGTAACAAGCTCCCTACTAGTGAAGGTCTTCAGGAAGAAGCTAGATGACCATTTGTTAAGAGATAGTGTAGGTGGGTACAGAGATAGCCAAGGAGTCAAGAAGAGCTGGGTCCAAGTCCCATCTCTGAAAAGCACTGACTGTATGCCTCCAGCTAAGTTTTTTAACCTCTCAGGGCTCTGGGCAACTCCCTGGAACTATAAATTGCAGAGCAGGTGACAGATGGCATTGATATAGGCAATTTCCTCCCCTTCCCCCACCCCCAAGTTTCCTGTACCAATGACATCATAGCTCTTGTAGACAGGACTCATTACTTCCACAAGATGTAGGTAGACGACCCTTCCTACCCTGGAAGTCTATGATTCTACCGTATTTTGTGAAGGAATGATAGAATCACAGAATTTAACAGTTGGAAGATGGAATGACCGTCCAGTCCAACCCTAACCCAAAAGGAATACTCACTTTAACATACCTGACAAGTGGTTAGCTGGCATCTGCTCAGAGATTTCCAGTGAAGGGTGACTCACTCCCTCCTCCCAAAGCATTAAATTCCACTTGAATGGCTCTAATTGTTAGAAAGTTTCCATCAAGTCAAAATTCACCTCTTTTTTTACTTCAATCCATTACTCCTGGGAGACCAAACAGTACAAGCCTAATCCCTCTTCGATATTACAGCTTTTCAAATATAAGTCCAGCTATCATGCCTATGCCCATCCCCCAGCCTTCTTCTTTCAAGCTAAATATCTCTTATTCCTTCAACTAATCCTCATATGACATAGACTTTAGGCCTTTTGCCATCTTGTCTGCCCTCCTCCAGATGCTCTCCAATTTATTGTTGTTTAAACATATCTAACTCTTCAGGACCCCATTTGGGGTTTTCTTAGCAAAGATATGGAATGGTTTGCCATTTCCTTCTCCAGCTCATTTGACAGATGAGGAAACTGAGGCAGACAGGGTTATGTGACTTTCCCAGGGTCACCCAGCTAGTAAGTGACTAAGGCCAGATTTGAACTCAGAAGATGAGTCTTCCTGACATCAGGCCTGGTAAGCCATGCACTATGGTGCCACCTAGCTGCCCTCTCCAGCTATCAGTATTCTTTAATATGCAGTGCCTAGAACTGAATACCATAGTTCAGGTGTGGCCTGACCAAGGCAGAGCACAACAGAACTACTGCCTCCTTATTTTTGGAACTAATGCATCTCTTAATATAGCCCGAGATTATGTTAACTATTTTTTTTACTGTCACATCATACTACTGACTCATTTTAAGTTTTCAGTGTGTTAAAACTCCCAGAACTTCAGTAGAATTGCTCTCTCACCATGTCTCCCCTATTTTGTTACTTAGGGAATTGATCCTTTGAACCCAAGTGTAAAACTCTCCATTTATCCCTATTGAATTTCATATATGGGATATGGAAAGGGTAGAGTTAGGGTGCTATTCACATAGAAGACATAGGGAAATAAAGGAAATATATTCCAGTGTGGCAATAGCTACATTTCATTCACTTTTTCCAGGCTCTTTTCTCTATTTACCATCCCTGACCATCTATTTCTCTAAGGATCCAGCTTACCTCTGTCACATATCCCTTTCTTCATTTCTTCCTGCAGTAGGACTTAAAGATCCAAATCTGTGGAATGTCCAGCACATACGTAATGACAAGCAATGTGATCTTCAGTCTAGTTAGGAAGAGATTAGCGTGAAATACTAAATGTGGCACAAAGTCTGAACTTTCTCTTCCCGTTTCTGTAGAACCAGAAAGACGCCGGTGTTCTGGACCGAATGATGAAGAAACTGGACCTCAACTGTGATGGGCAGTTAGACTTTCAAGAATTCCTTAATCTAATTGGAGGCCTGGCACAGGCTTGCCATGCCTCCTTCACAGCAGCTAGCCAGCCCATGAAGAAAATGTGAATGGGCCTTCCAGTCAATTTTCCAAATACATCCTTCCTCCAAACCAGCAAATGTGCACCCATTCCTCATAGTCACACACTGAACCCTAAGAAACCAAGGCTACAATACAGAGCCATTCCTTTGTAGCAATGAAACATGATTTTTTTT
>CM053593.1:356363133-356380960 GCA_028646575.1 Pseudocheirus occidentalis
ATTCAATACTTCAGTGGAGCTGTGACCACCTTAAGGTGAGGGCTCCTTCCAATGGTACAAATTGAAATCCATCCACACCTGGTCCTCCTCTATAACACTAATCCATGTATTCACATAGGGCAAGATGGATCTCTCTACCCCAGTGCCTGTATATCTTAATTCCCAGTTGCATGTAGTTAATAATAATAATTATATGTATATATATGTACATATATTTTTTTTAACATTTGATTATAGAACTTTAAATTCTAGATTCTTTCCCTTCCTCCCTCATCACACCCACTGGAAAGACAAGCAATTCAATACAGGCTGTACATGTGTAGTTACGAAGAACATCTCCACAATAGACATATTGTGAAAGACTGATTATATGTCCCTCCTTCCTATCCTACCCTCCCCTTGTTCTATTCTCTACCCTGCACAGTCCCTTTATAGAAGTGTGTGCTTCCAGAAACCCTCCCCCAACCCTGTCCTTACCTCCATCGTCACCCCTCTCATCCCCATCCCCCCTACCCTTCTGTGTGGCAAGATACCCAGTTTAGAGTTTGTCATTCCTTCCCTAAGCCAAATTCAATGAAAATAAGGTTGGCCCTTTCCCTTTTACCTTCCTGTTCTTCCCCTCCACTGTAACAGTTATCCATTGCCTCTTCTGTATGAGATGATTAACCCCATTCTGTCTCTCCCTGTCTCCTGATTCTATTCCTCTCCCACCTGTGTGAGCAATTTGTAATGCCTGTCAGTCTCTGCTCTGTTTACTACCACCATTTGCTTCTCCATTGCCTTTTGGGTAACCCATAATTTTGATTCTTTGGAAATTTTGGTTACTGTGTGAATTTCAGAATATTGGTATTGCAATATGGAATTGTGCTTCAGGGAGAAGTTTGAGATCACTGAAAGCACTACACAATCCCAAGTTCAATACCAGCCCCTCTCCCCACTCCTTAGTAAACCCACTGCTTACTGAATTGAATTCAATCCAATTAGCTCTCGTTTTCCTATTTAGGCATAGGCTATGTTTATTGTCCATTCATACTATCCAAGATATAAGTACTAATGGAGCAGCTTTATGGGCTATCTATCCAACAACACATTATAGTCTGGACATTCTAAGTACACATAGTAGGCACTAAATGCTGAATTGTTCATTGAATCGAGCTCATTCCAAGCCAAAACCAGATCAAGATCAGGGAATATAGCTAGTAATCCTTTCAAAGAAGATTTTGAAACTTACATTTTTTATTAATTTATTTATTTTTAGTTTTCAACATTCACTTCCATAAGTTTTTTTTATTTTCTCCGCCTTCCACTTCCCTCCCCAAGACAGCACGCAGTCTATTATAGGTTCTACACATACATTCCTATTAAACACATTTTCACATTAGTAATGTTGCAAAGAAGAATTATAATGAATGGGAGAAGCCATGAGAAAGAAAAAACAAAATAAAACAAAAAAAATAGTCTGCTTTGCTCTGCATTCCAACTCCATAGTTCTTTCTCTGGTTGTGAATGGCATTTTCCATCATGAGTGCTTTGGAATTGTTTTAGGTCCTTGCGTTACTGAGAAAGGCTAAGTCTATCAAAATCAGTCATCAAAGACTGTGGTTATTGTGTACAATGTTCTCCTGGTTCTGCTCACTTCACTCAACATCAGTTCATATAAGTCTTTCCAGGTTTTTCTGAAGTCTGCCTGTTCATCATTTCTTATAGCACAATAGTATTCCATTACATTCATATACCACAAGTTGTTTGACCATTCCCCAACTGATGGGCATCCCTTTGATTTCCAGTTACTGACCTCCACAAAAAGAACTGCTATAAATATTTTTGTACATATGGGTCCTTTTCTCATTTTTATGATCTTTTTGGGATACAACCCTAGAAGTGGTATTGTTGCGTCAAAGGGTATGCACATTTTTATAGCCCTTTGGGCATAGTTCCAAATTGCTCACCAAAATGGTTGGATCAGTTCACAGCTCCACCAACAATGAATCAGTGTTTCAAGTTTCCCACATCTTCTCCAGCATTTATCATTTTCCTGTTTTGTCATGTTAGCCAATCTGATAGGTGTGATGTGGTACCTCAGAGTTGTTTCAATTTGCATCTCTCTGATCAATAGTGATTCAGAGCATTTTTTCAGATGACTATAGACAGTTTTGATTACTTTCTCTGAAAACTTCCTGTTCATATCCTTTGACCATTTATCAATTGGGTAATGATGAAGTTTACATTTTTAAATTATCTACTAAGCCTGAAGTTGAGACAACAGCCAATGTAGAAAATGAAGCCAACAGTTAAAAAAAAAAAAAGGCAGGTCTCCCATTAGGTAAAAGATGCTTAATCAACCTAGGAAGTCAAAAAAACTTCAGTGCAATTTAGTAATTATTTTATTAAGTAATTACGCTGTGCTAGACCTTACAAAAGCAGTTCCTGCCTTCAGGGAACTTATATTCTCCCATAATAGCAACGAGTTACTTTTGCCTGTCCCCTCGGAATCTCTTCCCCGAAGCCCTCTTTGGGCTGCTAAGAGGTGAAGAAGGTGAAAGAAGGTGGGCTGCATATCTTCCTCTGCCTTTAGAGTAATGAAGGAAGCCTCCCCTACGCAGCGACACCCCAACCAGGGAGAAACCTTGATTGGCTTCAGGGTTCTCTTCGCGTTTGTTCTTGGCATAACCCAAGTCTTAACTAGCTCCTAGCTCCCTGACGGTTCCACTTTCTCCCAGCTGGAGCGGTTAGGAAGACCAACAATTCTGAGATCAGAATAATACCAGGGTGCCTGTTACAATTGGTTCTGCGCCAAATGGCCCAGCCCACTGACTGCTGGATGCTTTTGTTTCCACCATCATTCACACTCGGAGAGCGCGAGTACACGCCCCTACCTCCCCCCACGTCCAAGTCTCCCCCTATTTCCACACACACCCTACATTCTATAAGTAAATCAAGTGGGAAGTATGCTGTTCTTCTATGTACAGGGATGTCCTGAAGCCTTCCATGGGGAAACACATTTCGGCCAGAAGAGAACACACGCGCGCGCACAACTGGAGGAGGGAGGGGACTGGAAAAAGTTAGAACCTGGGTCCTAGAGGTGGGAGGGCGGGCAGAAAAGGGAGGGAGGGGGAAAGGGGTGGGGCAAGACGAGACACTGTGCAATCAAAGCCTACTCCAGTCTCCCCCGCCCAGTCCCACGTTCCTCCCTCTCCCCCACCCACCCCCAAGAAACTCCGAGGCTAACAGTGCTTGCTGCAGTCTACTCGTTCCGTTCACTGTCAGCTGCTGCTTCTTGCTTGAGCAAGGTGAGTTCCTCTCTCTGTGTCTGTATCTCTCTGTGGTTATTTTGGCCGCTT
This sequence comes from Pseudocheirus occidentalis, assembly GCA_028646575.1. NCBI lineage: Eukaryota > Metazoa > Chordata > Mammalia > Diprotodontia > Pseudocheiridae > Pseudocheirus > Pseudocheirus occidentalis. The sequence continues at coordinate 356,366,475 of CM053593.1, forward strand.
TATCGCTTCCTCCCATCGAGGTGCAGATGTGGAGAGGCACGAGCTAAATCCGGCCACCTCAGGGAGGAGCCGCAGAGTCTGCTGCGCTACTCCAGGACCCCCAGGGCTAGACTCGCTGCTTCTCCAGTCCAGATTTCCCACCCGCCTGGAATCGGGCTGCTCAGGAGCAGCTCCGAGATCCCGCCTCCCCTGATCGGGCTGAAGTTCCCCGCGAGGTCAGGGTTTGAGGGTGTCCCGACCAGGAGGCGCCCGAAGCCACTTGCGGGTAGCTGTTCGCTGGGGAACCGCTGTTCCAGAATGACTGGGACCACACCCAGGGGCGAGCCTTGGCTCACGCCTTCCGGAGCCCGGCTAAGTGGGTGCGTAGGCAGGGTGGGAGGTGAGGCGCGGGAAGGGAGGGTGTCAGGGCACCTGGGACACCAGGGAGCTGGAATGCTGAGAATATGCCTGCATGGATCCGGGCTGGAGTAGTGTCCAAGACTTCCAAGACCTTTGGAGGAACAAAGGCGACAGATAGACATTAAACTGCCTTCCTTTTCCTCTCTAACAGCACCCTGCACCATGCTTTCATCTCCCAATCTCTCTGCTTTTTTCTTGTCCTGCTGTCTATTTCCATTCTCCAGTCACTCAGCCCCTTACCCTGCTGATCCTCTGGACACTGGGAGCCATCTTTCTGGCAGTCACCCTTCACCAGAGGTGGCCAAACTCTGGGCAGATGGTCCTCCAATATTTATTTCCAACTAAGTGCCAAGTGAGGCTGCTTTGAGAAATCTGCCCAGGAACAGACAGGCGTGAGCTTTGTCTACCAATTCGGGCGGGGAAGGTTGGACATTTAGCTGAATTTAATGTGGGTCATGCCCTGGGGTACTAGAATGCTGCTAGCTGAGCCACTGCCTGCCTCCCCGCTCTCCATTTACACTTTCCGAGGCGTTTTCTCTTTCCTAGATATTTTGGGCTGGGTTTCCTGTTGTTTGTCCGCTTCACTAAGGTGGCTGGCTGATCCTTACCCGGAGGGGAGGAGGGGAGACAAGAAAAAAGTAGAGGAGAGAAGGGGAGAGGGATCTAGAGGACGGGAGATAAAAGGGATAGAGCAGGAATCAAAAACAATCTTAAAACCATCCTCAGAGCTGTTTGTCGGGTAAGAGGAAGCTACAACTAAAGCATTTCCTCTCCCCAACGGGAAAAAAAATAGAGTTTCAATTTCACCCTGACCAAGTTAGTTAAATGTGAGATGAAAGCGAAGAAAAATAAATTCCTAAATCTCAAGTTAATTTTGCCCAGTGGGAAAGAGACAAATATACCCTGATACGCAGCTTTACTGAGTCATATGAAAATTATTAAGTATAATAACCTAAAGGAATAGGGGAAGATAACTCCAGACCGTTTTACTGCACTATCTAAATTTGAGTTCTGCAGCTGGGGGAGTTAACAGCCAAACCTTGGGGTATAGGAGTCAAAGGACCAATTGATCTGTTTGGGGTTGATAGAAGACAACTGGAAGTAGAGATGGGAAGGGGCTAGATTCAAAGTGCTTTGGAATGGGTGGCACCTATCACCTCACTCTGCTCTGGGCCTAATGGCTTCCAGGGACATGTGTGAAGCACACTCCGTTCCTGGATTCACCTAGTGGTGAAAGGAAGGCTGAGTGATTCAGCAGCCCAGATGGTGTGGGTGTGGCCCTGGATCCCACAGGTTTCTCTGATAGTTGGGGTAGAACTGTCCCTAAAGGAAAAGGGAAATTGCAATTTTAGAGGGCATTCCCCAAGAGGAAGTCTGTCAATGCCAAATCTGAACCGTGATTTGAAAGAGGAGCAGTTTGCTTCAATGAGGACTCTGTAGTTGAAGACCCATAGAGTGATATAGACTGATATAAAACTGATAGAGATCATGGCAGGACTGCTGGGTTATGGGTCATTCATTCATTTGGCATCTACTTAATGAGTGATTACTGTACTAGGGACTGTGCTTCATGGGGAAGAATACAGCTCCTCCCCTCACTTTTATCTAGGAGGGTTTGGTAACCAATTTTGTATCATGGACGATTTTTGCAGTCAAGTGAAGCCTTTGAACCTTCTTTTCAGAATAGTGCTTTTAAATACGTAGAATTTCAAGGGAAACAAACACTGTTGTAATATAGTTATTCAATATTTTTTTAAAATATACTCATGGACCCCAGGTCTAGTGGGGGATACAGATTCAAAAATGAAAATCAGATTGGCAGCAGCATGGTATGATGGAAAGATTGTTGATTTGGTGTTTCATTCCAAGCCCTGCCTCACTTCCTTTTAGACAAGTCACTCAACTTTTCTGGAAAGTAATTGTTGGACCAAATGACGCTTCCAACATTATAATGGAGGAGCTTATTAAAAAGTAACAGGTGATGTGTATGAAGAGAGAAATAAAGACCTATGAGGCCCAAAGGAGAGAGAGATAGCTTCTAATCTAGGAGAATAGGGAAAGGAAGACTTCCAGAAGAGGAGGAATTGGAGTTTGGCCTTAAAACATAGCTAGGATATTAGCAGGCAATGATGAAGAGAGCATTCCAAGAGCAAAGGGCATATGAGTGTGAAAAGACAGGTAAGTTCAGGGAACCAGAGGAGGCTAGCTTTTTAATTGCTTGTTTGAGAGATACACTGGCAGGTATTTTTTCTGGTTAGAAAAAAGAGCCTGTTGTTGCTGTAGATTTTTTTTTTTCCCCTGCAGCTTGAATTTCAATTTTTTAAGTGCTAGACTTTATATCCTGGGCTTGGGGGAGGGGGAGGCCATGCCCATGGAAACACTGTCTGGCAGTAATAACCTGATCTTTGCCTCCAACGTGTTTGAGCAAATTGCGAAAGATACTACTGTGGGTGGGGGAGAGGACTGAGTTCATAATTCATTTCAGATTTCTTCCTCAGCCCCACCCCTGTTGACTGCTATCCAGTTTTCATCTTCTTCTAAGAAAAACATACTTCCCATTTGCAAGAGACCAGTTTCTTACTGCCTAAGTCTGCAGTATATAGAAGTCTTTAGGGGCAAGTCTGAAATTAGCCCAGAAAGTCAACTGGAGTGAGCTCATAGTTATTTGGGCAAGAGAAATCCTATTAGGTGATATGTTTTGCAGGATGTTTCAATTAACGAGGCGACCTCTAGCCAACTTTCTGGTATGGTATCTCAGACCCTGACTTGGGTGGAGTTGAGATTTGGGTGTGCCCTTGCTCAACAAAAAAACAAAAAAAAAGCTGCTTTATTAGAGTTTGGCCACTTCAAATGAACTTGGATCCTGATTGAACAGTCCCATTGTTTCCATGCTATTCTGCATATGTTAGCATTTTGAGCTCAGTGAAATACCAGGGTATACAATGATGTATACCACCCTTCTAACAAAAGTTTTCCAAGACTTAAAATCCCTTTGCTAAGTAGCTCCCACCTGCCAGTCTTCAAATGGATTGAATATCAGAGGATGGTACAAATCAGAGTGCAGACACATAATGAATCTTTGGAGAAATACATACGCTGATGAATAACTGATATTTGTAATTTAGTTAAAAATTAATTCCTCTTATTCATCCAGAATACTTCCTCTACTCCTTAAGGTTTTGACAACCTGATTTGTGCAGCAGGGCAGAAATTAGATTGTACTCAGACCCATTCAATCAACCCAATTTTCCTGAACCCCTAATAGGCCTCCCTGTTTAAGACCAAACTCAAGAATTCCTTCTAGTTTCAGCTCTGGAACCATTACTTTATGACATCCCAATGGCAAAAGCAAGAAAACCTCAAACACATTAAATGGCTCTTTGTTTTTGCTGAAGGCTTTCAATGAAATGCAGCCAACCTCAGGCTTGGTCGGGTGGGCTACAGGAAAAGAGGGACAGATGAAATGCATGAGATGGAAAATGGTGATGTTCATACGACTCCGATTTAAAATTAGATCCTGAACAAGAGCCCAAAGTCGGGTTTTTTGTTTTGTTTTGTTTTCTTGGTTTTTCCATATCTTGGTTTGGTTTGGGTTTTGAGTTGGAGTGCGGACGATCTTCAGAAGTACCTTCCAAAAGCATCATCCAGTCCCTCTTAATTCCCACTGCTTCCAAGAAGTAGATGCTCATCCATTTCATTCGTAATGAAAGGATTTGTTAAAACGTACTACTGATAACCTAAAAAGAAAAACGCTCACGACTGCGCCCTTCCTGAAGCCCACAGTCCGGGAGGAGCTGGACCGTCTACAACAAATGGCGTCCAAGCATTGGGTCAGTATCCTGGCTACTAGTTGTATGACCTTGATCGAGTCACTTCCCTTCTCCCTGGCCTCACTTTCCTCACCATTAAGAACAGGTTGGGGGGCGGCTGGGGGGCGCAGTGAATAGAGCACCCGCCCTGGAGTCAGGAGGACCTGAGTTCAAATCCGGCCTCCGACAAAAAACTAGCCGTGTGACCTTGGGCAAGTCACTTAACCCCAACTGCCCCCCCCAAAAAAAAAGAAGAAGAAGAAGAACAGGTTGGGCAAGATCACCAACAAGACCTCTCCCAGCTCCAAATCTATGGCAAATATGTAGAGCATACTGGCCACAGCAACCAAGGAACGCTAAACAAATGCAGAATGGACAGTAGATATACAAAGGTCCCAGTTAGTACAAACAACAAATCCTCTTAAGTATTCTCAGGTATTGAAATTCTCAGTATTTAAAGTTATAATTGTATAAAATATGGTCTTTGGTTCCAGCCCAATGGAAATATACCCCACTTCTTGGGGATAGGGTGTCATTATTCACAATCTTTAGGACCTATTTATAGAAGAGAGGAGCCAACCGTGTATAGCTTCCCATAAAGATTGTTTTTTAATCCTACAGGAAAAATGTGAGAAAATTTAGAGAGAGTGGAAAAACAAGATTAAAAGGAGGAAAAAGTAATTTCAAGGGTCTAATCAGACCTGTTTTGCAGGATTCATATTTTCCTTCATTTCTGGAATGTGTTTTCTTTGCCCGACGTCCTGGGGCCCTTCCTTTCTCAGCCCCTCCCTTCTGTTGCATCTGGTTCACACAGTTACAGTACCTTAAACTCTATCTAGTGGTCTTCCTCGTTTCCCATTCTTGTCTAAGGGGCTTTAAGTAACAGCCTAAAAGGTCCTTTTAGATTTGGCGCCAGAAGTTCAGGGTTTGAATCCTAGCCCTTCCGCTGTTTCACCGAATCTCCCCGGGGCCTCAATTTCTTCCTCTGTAAAATAGGGACATGAGTTGATGAACCCAGGCTGGCACAGTGGAAAGAGGACTGAATTAAGAATCACCCTCCCTGTGACTCCTGGCTCAGCTGTTCGCTTATGTGTGTGATGTTGGACCAGTCACATTCTGGAGCCCTGGTGTCCTAATGGGTAACTGCTGAGCATCCTTCAAATTCTACACTTCTAAGCTAGCCAAGCACCCTTCTTCAATCCCTGTGACCTTTTCCTCTCAGCTCCCTTTAGAGTCTGCTTCTGGGTAGGATTTGAGTTTTCAATATTAGATGGAGGAGCCCCACCCTATACATCCAGAGTAGGCCAGCCTGGGAGCATGGCTGTGCAAATGGAAACCAAAGGCTCACTTCTTCTGAAGTACTGCCACAAAACCCCAAGCAGAATTGGAAAAGGTCAGTTTGCCTGAGCCCCGCCCAAGTGGAGAGGTTTTCACCGAGCTGATTCAGATTTTACAGCTGCCAGGGAGGGAAGCAAGGGGGCTCCCCAACAAGAACTTCAACATTTTGGTGATTCATTCACTAGTCAAGAGGGCAGCTTAAGGCATGCATTTTCCTCCACTTCTTTATTGGTTTTAGAGTTGGTCAGCCCCCTTCCACATAACACAATTCCCCTACTGTAGTCCTTAGCCAACTCCCACTAAAGCCGAGGTGAATGATTGTATTCAAAATGCAGGCCTTTTGTTTCAAGAGTTCTTTTTTTCATTTCATCACCAGAAATCTCACTTTTCTGCTTTTTCTTAGGAAGGGGGGGAGGGGAAGCAATCAGCAAATTGCTCAATCCTCAGTGCATTTACTGAATTAAAAAGCTGCCGGGAAGGAAGATGGACAAATTCCACTTCAGATATTTTCTTGACAATGTGACAGAGTCACTTTCACCTTCCTGTGCCTCAATTTCCCTTAAAGGCCCTTCCAGCTCTAAATCTCTGTTACTATAATTCAATGGCCTGGTGTCAGAGCCCATCCATAAACTTAACTAAGAACCTATTATGTGCCAGGCACTGTGCTAAAGGCTTCAGATACAATGAAAAACAAAACATTCCCTGTTCTGCAGGAGCTCACAATCTTAGGAGGGAAGAACCCCTTAGAGAACCAGAGTTCAGATCACAGATCTGCCACTTAGTTTCCATGTGACCTTGGATGAGTCACTTCTCTCACAGAAATCAGTTTCCTCATGTCTAGAATGAGGGAGTCACCATAAATCCATGACAAGAAGAGAGGAGTGCTCATAACAAGCCAGGCTCCAGGCACAGTCTTTGAGAATGTCTGATCTTTCTTGTCTTAGAGAAGACATTCATAAGATCACATCATTTCAAAGACCACAGCAGCCACGAATAAATCCTTTCTACAGTATACCTGGCAAATAGCCATCCAATCTCTGGCAGCAGACCTCCAGTAACGGAGCTCACCACCTCAGAAGGCAATTTGGAATGACTAATTGGTAGAAAGTTTTCCTTCCCAACATCAAGCCTAAATTTGTTTCCTTGCAACTTCTGCCCCTTATTCCTAATTCTACCCTCTGGGACCAAATGGAACAAATCCAGTCCCTCTTCCATCGAATAGCCCTTGGAACACTTGAAGACAGCTACTGTGTTCCCCTTCTGTTCTCCAGGATAAATATTCCCAATTTATAGATAGGATCATGGGTCAAGAGCTCAAAGGGACCTCAGGGACAATTTTCTCTAACCTCTTCTTTTTACATATTAGGAAACTGAGGCACAAGGAGGTCAAAAGTCACCTATATTAATACTATGCCATAGTTAAAAAATTTATTCTCAGGATACAAAATTTACAGAAACCTGCACCTGAAGAAAAGTCAGACAGGGTTAATTTATCATGAACTACTTCATGGAAAATATTTTCCAAAGAAAATGTTGTGTTGTACCTCATATAAATAAATGGGTGGTAACATTGAATTCATCTTTATGATGCAGGATTCATGATCTTGCAGAAGCAAGAGTGGTGGAATGGTATCCCAAGACCTCTGATTCCAGAGTCAGTGCTCTTTCCCCTTTACCATTTATTTTAGCCAAATTATATGTGGCATGATCTCAAAACCAGTCTAATTGGTCTCTTCTGGAGACTCTTTAGTTTCGTGGGGTTTTTGGAACCCAGAACTAAATACAAATCAGAGGTAACCAGAGTCTCTCACTTAACCTTCCTATTGTTTAAAAAAGACTATTCTCTGAGAATATTCTGCCTTTACCTATGATGAAGTGGAATTAGAGGAATTGTGCAGTAGATTGTGATTTCTAGGAGTCTTTAGAAATTAATAGAGATGACGCAGCAGATCTGGTTTCAGGGGCTGCCTAGGACTTTGGAATGAAGGGTTGTTTTTTGTTTTGATCTTAAATCTCTTCGGTATGCCTATTTCATTTCCTGGATTCAAGATGTTTTAGATTTGGGGGAGGGGGGGTTGACAGGACCTCCTCTGATAGGTGACTCATTCTCACTTTAATTCTCTTAGAGAAGACAGATGGTTAGACCTCTGGAGACTAACAAAGACAGAACCACTGTCACCCAAAGTAGATCCTATCCACTGCTGAGTTGTTTCATTCTATCTGACTCAGCGACCTTATTGGAATTTTCTTCACAAAGATATTAGAGTGCTTTGCCATTCCTTCTCCAGCTCATTTTACAGATGAGGAAACTGGGACAAACCAGGTGAAGTGACTTGCTCAGGGTCTCACAGCTAGTATGTATATAGCCAGATCTGAATTCAGGAAGAGGAGTCTTCTTGTCTCTGGCCCAGCGCTCTATCCATTGTGCCACCTACCTGCCCCTAAGACCCCTTCCAGACCCTCTCAAGTCCAGACTCAGATGATCTAGCTCTGGATTGTACTTTGTCTATTTTCAAAGAATGGGGGGGGGTGGCGGACAGACACGGAAAGAGATCCCCAGGATATTTTACCCCACTGTAGTTCTTACTATTCTTTTCAAGTGAAGTACCTTCCTAATTCATCCTTCCTGCTTCTGGTTTATAACATTCTGGCTCCAAAGGCTGAATGTGGCACATTGGCTTCTGCATCTCTCTGAGCATAAAAAAGAGGGAGGGGGATTGACTGTTCTTAAGTAGAATCAATTCTGTTCTTCACCACCTTCACCTTGAATTCAGTAAAGGAGATCCTAGGAGAGATCCATCAGTGTTGAATGTGTATCAGCTAGTTAATGCCAAGCAGAAACCACAACTTTTTTGTGGTTTTGTAGTGGTCCTTTGAATGTCTTTCCTTAAAAACTGCCATCTGTTCCATATCCAGTGATTAATTAAGCAAAGAGGCTTTAGTCAAGGTCTCCCTTTGTTTCTGCCAAAGCATTCTTTCTGAGTCTTGATGAGACTACTCCTCCCCATTCATTATTCTCAACTAGTAAAAAGTCATTTCAACCAAGTATTTTAACTGTTACCATTCCTAGAAACATGTTCATTCACTGCATCCGGCAAGCATTTATTAAATGGCTATTATAAGCGATATAAAAGTACAAGTAATCAAAAAACAAAATAGTCTCTGCCCTCAAGAAGCTTACACTCTATGGAGGGAACAATATGTATTCAAGGAGTCAAATACTTCAGTGGATCTGTGATTTCATCTAGGAGGTTATTTCCTCCACTGATGCAAATTGCAATCCATTCATTCCTGCTCAACCTCATGACTCTTGTCCATGTCCTCCAACCAAGTTCACCACAAAGGACCCACCCTAAAAAGTGGGGGCCTTCCTTCTGCTGGCATCACTAGGATTCCATTGGAACACCTAGGCTATCCAATGCCCCACTCTCAGCATAACCAATTCATCTCTTCACCATTCATTCCTTTGATGCCATCCTTGATTCCAGTTCTTCATAGCTCCTAATTTTTCATATGTAGCAGCCTATTCACACCTACGCTACAAAAAGCACACAGATCAAAATATCAGAGTTCTTTTTTTCTAGTGCTACCAAAAATTGGTCTCTCCCTTAGGAATTCTGATAACAAAATCAAACTCAATTCTAGAGGACCAGTGTTAAAGCCTGTTACCCCAGTTCCAACAGAGGGGTGATGGAGTTAGGGTTCAGACTGAGACATAAACTTTTTGGACACAGCTAATGCAGGGATTTATTTGCTCAAATATGCAGATTTGTTACAAGGCTTTTGTCTTTTATTTTTTTCCCAAGGGGGGGGAATTTCTGTTAATTGAAAAAAAAATTTGGATTAAAAAAATAAAACCTCCAGGGGAAAATTGTGGTCTCTTCCCACAGCATATTAAAGTGCATAGTTACCCATAACCTACCAGAGAATCTAGGCAATACAGCTGCAATTCTTTTATTTGGTTAAGGCATGTTATTTCACTGTAAAATATGGAGATTTATTGTGGTAGCAAGTTACAACCACCATATAAATCAATGCCCAAAGATTTCAGCAAACGGTAGTCATTTGCAGGTAGCTGTATCCCTCCCTGCAGTTAGATATAACTAGATTACAAAGACAGGCTTAAAGAGTTGAATTTTCCTATCTGTTAATTACATAGCTATGTGGGGTTTTGGTGTTTGGTCATAGATAAAAGCTCGATTAACAGAAACCAAGGAAAATGTTGAAATCTCTTTCCTTTCAAAAAATTGTTTGGTCAACGAAAAAGCTTAGAAAGTGGGGGTGGGAGAAAGGGGTTAAGAGACACATACAAGAACACCGGAGAGAACACTGATCCTGCTTTTCCTAATAATTACAGTTAGATCTAGATGAATTATCTCTGAGATGGGAGGGGAAATGGTGGGCAGCCCATTCAAAGCTGTAAAAACACATAAAGTTTGTGTCTGACCTTATTAGAGTCACAGGTTGGTGCTGTAGAGACACCTGTCTTGAGAAAAAAACAGCACAAGCACTTAGGTTATAGTCTCACATATTTGGAAATCAACCCTGTGTGTTGGGGGCGTCTTTGAACAGGTTTCAGAAGACTCCACCAAGATGCCATCTCAAATGGAACATGCCATGGAAACTATGATGTTTACGTTTCACAAGTTTGCTGGAGACAAAGGCTACTTAACAAAAGAAGATCTAAGAATTCTCATGGAAAAAGAGTTCCCTGGATTCTTGGAAGTAAGTATTGAAAAAACTTTTTAAAGAATAGAAGGGAAGAACTGAGCCTTGTCTAGACCTCCATTTTCTCCTTCTTTTCTGCTTCCATCACTCCCTTCTAGTAGTGAATGTGGCACAGGCATTTCCATTCATTCAACAATTACTTGATGAGTGCCTGATATATACACAGGGAGGCTGGGTGAAGGCCATACAAAGATAAAGACAATTCCTATCTTCAAAGGGCTTGTATATACTCTGATAATAACAATAATAGCTAAGTTTATATAGTACTTGGAGGTTTGCAAGATTCTCAACATATATGATCTGCTTTGATTCTTACAAGTAGCCTATGAGGTTGGTGCAATTGTTATGAGGCCTGTTTTACAGATGGAAAAACCAAGGCTCAAAGAGGTTAAGTGATTTGCCCAAGTTCACACAGCTAGCAAGTGCCTGATATAGGATTAGAACCCAGACCTTTTCTGATACCATATCCAACACTCTTTCCACTAACAACCATAACACAATATACACTCCAACCAATGGTTATAAGAAGAGTCAAAATAAATAGCATTCAGGGGTCACCAAAGGAATAGTATCAAGAGAAGACAGTGAGTGAATTGATTCACCCAACTTCTCAAAATTAGGGTTGCACATCTGGCCGTAAATTGTCCCCCTTAAATACCTCTAAGATGACTCTCCAATTCTAATCTATAATGGTGCTAAATATCTCCTTAGTGGAAGCCAAGCTTCATTTGATAAGGAATAGCTTTTCCATGGAAAATGGAAGAGCCTTTTAGCTGAAAATACAATGAGAATGGTGAGCCATAATTTAGGATAATGGAGCTTTAGCTGGGAGGGACCTTGTGTCTCATGACATGTCCACTATACTTTTACTCTTTTCACAGTCAGACCTGGCTTGGGGAGGCTATTTGAGTGAAAACCTCTTTCCTTGAGATATTGATTGGATGGACCTATCTCAGGAGATAAGGCTGATCAGCAGATGGAAATGGCCAGTGGAGCATTAGTCCCTAAGGTTCCTTCTCTGGAACAGTCATGGTCACTGGAAAAGATAATTACTGTGCTTGATGTTGAATAATTTAATAGCTTCCAAAGGATGAAAAGATAGAAAGTTAAAAGGCTCCCGGCTGCCTCTTACCATTTGTCCCCAGGAAGTGGTGCATTAGTAAAGCTGATGGCTCCTCTTTTATAGGCAGAGTAACATGATAGGGTATTTTCACTGGCATCTTATTCTGACTGATCTCAGAGATGACTAGATTTACCCATTTTGTTGAATCTATTATTGATTGTGTGGGTATTACGACAGGTGTCCCCAGGCTGATGAAAATGAGCAGTGGAATAAAGAAAACAAATCAGTCCCCTAATAAGCATTCATTTAGCTCCGACTGTGTGCCCTGCCTAGCTTCAGGAACTGGATAAGCATATGAACAGGGCTTGCAATTTCATTAATACAGAGAACTCTTGGATAAGGAAATTCTTCTGTCTGTGCAGTTTTGCACCTTCTTTACAAATTACAGCCTTAAAAAGGTGCCTAGAGCCAGTACTGAATGGTTAAGTCAAACAAACAGCTAGTATGTCTGTAACACAGAGCTCAAACTTGGCACTTCCTGGGTCCAAGGCCAGCTCCCTGTGATCTTATACCAGGGCTCCCTCTCAGGCACTGGGGATTAAAAAAAAAAGAAAAAATTAAAAAATGAAATTGTCCTTGTCTCCAAGGAGCTTACCAGCTTGAATCTGTTCTCTGAACACAGATGGCCAAATTCCCTTCCAACCTGGCATAGTATCTGGATAGATGCTAGCCTTGGAGTCAGGGACTTGAATTCAAATCCTCCCTCAGCCATTTCCCAGCTGAGTGATACTAAACAAATTACAGAGCCTCGGTTTCATAATCTGTAAAATGAGGACAATTGTAATAATGACCTCATAGGATAGTCATAACGCTTCCCAAACCCTAGAGTGCTATATAATTGTGAACTGTCATTATCCTACTTCTAAAAACCAAAGGAAATCCCCTCTGGGCCTTTTCAAGTCTAGACTCAGATTCCCAGAGTTGAGCTAGAAATGGATTGCCCTCTGTGTATAGTTTGGGGAATGTGGAAAGAGAAAGGGAGGAGTTTTCCCCAGGGTATTTCACCTCCTTCTGGATATTGTAATATTAACTTGCTGTTTTCCTCAAGCCTGGGGCCTTCTAAATCTGTCCTTCCTGGTTCTTCACAAGCCAGCCCATGACAGACAACTTGACCAAGGGCCCCCTGCCTGCCCCATAGCCTAGATCCTGAAAAATAAGGTGGCTTCTAACATGGAAGCTGCACAAGATAGAAAGAGACGTATGAGGCACAGACATTTACTACTAAAGGCTGGTAGGTCCGGAAGGATTTGTTGACAGTATGAGGTCATGATTTTAATTCTACACCTTTCCCTTCCTTACTACACTGCATGCCTTTTTGTTTTTACAAGCTGGTTTCTTACATCATCTAAGTCTCACCCACCAGTCTGTGCCTACAGCAAGAAAGTTGGGAGCATGGCCAGAATTTGCAGAAATCTCTCCCCAAAAGTAGCCAGCTTCTCAGAGCGATGGAGGCAGACATGAGACCTCATTTCATTGCTCAGTGTTTGAGATTCAAGCTCTTGAGGGGAAAAAAAAAACAACACCTCTTTGACTTTGACTTTCTGGATTTCTCAGTGAAAGTCAGAAACCCTCAGTGAGCCAACTAAGGGTTTCAGTAAATGTGGGGAACATTTTCTCCCACATATGCTCAAGTGAAATTCAATACAATTTCATCAGTGCTTCTGTGGAAGGTCCTAGAGCAGGAGATCTTCACAGCTCCTTCTGTCACAGACTCCCTTTGGCAGTCTGTAAATCCCTTTTCACAATCATGTTTTTAAATGTGTGACATAAAATGCATTGGATTCAAAAGAAATATTATTGAAATACAGTTATCAGAATATTTTTTAAAAGTTCTTGGACCCCAGATTAAGAACTCCTGATCCAGAGGGTTCCATAGTTTATGATGAATCTCATGAATCCATGGGATTATAGGATCATAGATCTTGCATTGAAAGGGACTCTTCTAGTTCAACACCCCTATTTCATAAATAAAGAAACTGAGACCCAGGGAGATTTAAGTGACTTGCCTCCACCTAGCTAGATTCAAACTTCAGGTCTTAAACTTTATATCACATTATCTCAATCCAACCCCCTTACTTTACACATTAGAAAACTGAGGCCCAAAGAGGTTGAGTGACTTGCTCATGATCACAAGAAGTAGCAATTGTCACAGCTAGGATTTAACCCCAGATCCTCTGACTCCATGACCAGGATTGTTTCTCCAGCTCCATAAGAATGCCTGTATTTAACACTTTTAACTGATAGCAAACTACAGAAAAAGAATAAAACAGATGACCATGGAACCAGGAAGTACAAAGAGCCTCCATTCTAAAGTCGGCCAGAAGTTACTCCGTCCTGCCCCTGCCTTTTACAGGAGGGGAAACTGAGGCCAAAAGAGGTAAAACAGTTTGCCTGAGATTACACGGATAGGAAGTAGCAGAATTAAAATGTAACCCAGGTTATCTGACTTCAAACTGAGCAGTTTTCTCTCTTTTTTTAATAAAAAAGACACAAATAAAAATTTATTAAAAAAAGAATATTGTAGCCACAGCCTGTTAAAGGGAGAAGAAAAATAAATTTATTGTAAAAAAATGTAGTTATACCAAATAAATTACTCCTATGACTATACATAAAAATATACTCATTCTGTGCCCTAAATCCATCACCTGTTTCTAATGAAGAGAATGTTTCATCTTGAATCCTCTGGCATCATGAATGACCATTGCATTGACCACAGTTCTTATAGTTTTCAAAGATATTTTTCTAACCCTCTTTCCACTCCACCCTTTTTAATCTTTCTTTCTGCATACTAGTCTATCTTTATAGGTTCTTTGAAAAATCAGGATCCGAAAATCCAGGTACTTTGTCTTTAATGGCTAGCGATACGGATCTAAGTCTCTCCGTCCAGTCATTGACTCATATCTTCTGCTTCTTGTGATTTGTTTTTTTCAGAACCAGAAAGACCCTTTAGCTGTAGACAAGATTATGAAAGACCTGGACCAGTGCCGAGATGGCAAAGTGGGTTTCCAGAGTTTCTTCTCACTAATTGCCGGGCTGACCATCGCATGCAATGACTATTTTGTCGTACACATGAAGCAGAAGGGAAAGAA
>CM053593.1:356381460-356429576 GCA_028646575.1 Pseudocheirus occidentalis
CCCAGGCCCTTAGAATGTACAAATGAACTCCAGGCTTACAATTTGACAGCTAGGGAAAGGAAATACAAATGTATGTCAGATAAGCTTTTGATTTTTTTTTTTATACTATATGCGCCCTCTGCCCCACAATAAAAAGAAAAAACATCCTTTTTTAATGTCTAATTTGGGTCGGCTTGTTTCTTCAACAATGTTGTTTTGCTCCCTTGCTCATCCCACAGAGCTCAGAGAGGCATCTTGCCCTTGGCCTCCTTCCCATCCACCCCTGCCAGCTGGCTCAAGCAATGCTCTGTCACCATATTCAACAGAAAGAGAATGAGTTATTTTTCCAAGTTCTGCCTGATTGCTCAGCAACAGCATGGAGCCTGCAGCTATGTCCACACCAATCACCCAGGGAATAGGGAACATCCCGACACAAGGGGATCCCAAATGTCAGCCTTGTGACCCTAGTCAGATGGGAAAAAAACCTCAAAAACGTACCCTTTGCAACTGTGCCTGAGAGACATTTGATTGTACTTTCCATGCCAAGCAATATCAGTTGAAAATATACATAGTGCCTCAATGTGGGCACATGTAATAAATAAATAACATTCACATAGCACTTTTAGGTTAATGAAGCTTTCATTTGATCCTCGTAACCCTGAGATAGGTTCTATTACCATCCCCATTTTACAATTTGAGAAACTGAGGCTGAGTATTAAATGCCTTAACCAATTTCATATAGCAGGTAAGAATAGGGCAGGATGTAAACCCGGGTCTTCCTGACCATAAGTTCCACGCTGCATTCACTGCACCTCTATGCTGTCTAATGAGATTTTCAACAACTATTTGAGACATTATCTTTAGTTTACAGAGGAGGAAGCTTAGACTACCAGAGATCAAACAACTTCCCTAGGCGGCACAGTGGAAAGAGCCTTGGGCTTGGAATCAGGAAGATGTATCTTCCTGAGTTCAAATCTGGCCTCAGACATAAGCTGAATGACCCTGTTTGCCTCAGTTTCCTCATGTGTAAAAATGAACTAGAGAAGGAAATGACAAGCCATTCCAGCATCTCTGCCAAGAAAACTCCAAATGGGGTCATGAAGTCAGGCACAACTAAAACAGCTTAATGACAAAATGATAACGTAGCAAGTGTCAGCAGCAGAAATCGAACCTAGCCTAGGTCTTCTCATTGATTTCAGTGCCCTTTCTACTATACACAATAACTCACAAAATAAACTAACATTTTTTTCAGTAAAGCTCCCTAGAACAATGGACAAATGCATTCAAGTCCTAAGACAGAAAACGGGTTGGTGGGAGGAATAGAATCCCTCAACAAAATGCCCATTAACATTCATGGAGTGCCTACTGTGTGCAAGGCATTATGCTAAATGCTAGGGAAACAACTAGACACAGCCCAACACAAATTCTACAGAAAGGAAAGGAGAATGCCTTCTCTTAGCTAGTGGATTGGAGCAGAAGACAATTCAACAACAGGATCTATGTGATTCTTTTCCATTTCTTGCTAGATTTTGTTTTTCTCTAAGAATAGACACTAAAGCTCCTAGGAAAGGAGGAGGGGAGAGTGGTAGAGTGTCTACCCCTTTGATAGCCACAAGAACAACTACTAATAACCAAAAGTCCACTACAAGCTTCCTCCTACCCAAATAAGTTATATCTTCTCTTTTTCATTGATTCATTTATCAAAAAGAAAATTCAGATCTTGTTGAGTCTACAATGCATCTCTTCCAGGCTAACTGTGATTCCATGTCGGGCAAGGTAATCGTTGCTGATCAAGTGGTATGAAGCAGGTACAGTCATGGCACAAACAGGGTTCCGTGACAAGCTTTCACATAAGTAACCACTTTCTCTAAAGGCAGAAGGTAAAGCCAGAGTCTAGGTTTCATCACCTTACCTTGGCTGAATTCTCCCTCTTTGCCTGCAGCCCCCTTCTCCAATTGGTAAGGTCCTCCTGAAACCTCCATTTTGAGGAAGGATCCAGACCAGTCATCTATTCTTTAGACCAGTGTTGGGGAACCTGCAGACTTGAGGTCACACATGGCCCACCAAGTCCTCAAGTGCAGCCCTTTGACTGAATCCAAACTTCACAGAACAAATCCCCTTAATAAAAGGATTTGTTCTATAAAACTTGGACTCCGTCAAAAGGCTGAACCCAAGGACCCAGAAGGTCACATGTGGCCTCCGCGGGTTCCCCAACCATGCTCTAGACCTCGCCACCATGCTCTAGACCTCGCCACCATGCTTACTTCAGTTTTGAGCTTCTTTTTATTTGTATTAGAATATAAGCTCCTTGAGGGCAGGCATTGTCTTTTTTTTTTTTTTTGCTTTTACTTATATCTCCCACACTTAGCACCATGCCTGGCATACTTTAAACACTTCATAAAGGCTTGACTTTGGACTTGACTTGAGTTGATTTGCTCAAGTTTGCCTAGGTAGGAACTGGCAGAGTCAGGATTTGAATGCATGTCCGACCACTCCAATTTGGGCGCCCTTTTATACTAAACCGCCCTTTCTACTAAACCATATAGCTCTCCTCAAGGCTGTTGGAGGACTGATTATTCAAAGCAGCTAAGCAATTTTGTAAGAAATATCAAACTTCTGCAAGTAGGGATTAACATAGGGGAGGTAACTCCTTAGTTTAAAGGATGCAAAAAAAATGGTCTCTGAGTCGTATTTGGAAAAGCAAAGCTTCTTGACAAAGCTACAGAGGAAAAGGAAGGATTTCTTCATTATGTCAGGAAGAGAGGAAGCCCAACGAGGGATAAGACCTCTTCTCCAGGTGAAGGACCATACAGATAACACACAGTGGAGAGAAAAAAGAATTTTTTGACTCTTCACTTTTCTTCGTTTTTCTTCCAAAGAGAACGGATCTTTTGGCTAGAAAGGACAAATCACAGATGGTAGCTAAGACAGTAAGGTGGTAACAAGACTTGGTCTTTATGAATTCACATCTCTAGGCCCAGAGGAGCTACATCCCATGTTACTGAATGAGCTAATAAATAAAAAATAATGCTAGCAGAGAAAGATACTTCAGGAGCGGAGAAGGGCAAGTGAACTCATTTTTAAAGTTGGGGGGAAAAAAAGAAAGAATAGAATCTGCAAAGTGAGACTGACACCAATTCCTAACAGAATTCTAGGAGGTGTTACTAAAGAGATGGCTAACAAATGTAATTCAATTATTCTATAAACATTTATTAAGCAACTACTGTTTGATAAGCACTAGGGATACAAAAAGAGATATAAGATAGTCCCTGCTCCTAACAAGTTTACAATCTAATGTCAGAAAAAGACAACAGTGATGAGTCAGCAGAGTTTCAGCTGGACTAATCCCATTTCTTTTTTCTTTTTTTTCCGCTTTTTGGAAGGCAATTGGGGTTAAGTGACTTGCCCACAGCCACATAGCTACACAGCTAGTTTTTGTGTCAAGTGTCTGAGACTGGATTTGAACTCAGGTCCTCCTGACTCCAGGGCCGGTGCTCTACGCACTGCCCACCCAGCCACCTCCCATTTCTTTTTCTTATGAGGCTATTAGACTAGAGGAAATGGGGAAGGGAACAAACATTTAGATAGTTTCTACTACATGCCAGGCATTTGCTAAGCCCTTTACAAATCCCTCATTTGATTTTCACAACGGCCCTGTGAGGTAGGTTCTACAATTAGCTCTGTTTTACATTTAAGTAAACTGAGGTCTTCTTGACTCCAGGCAAACACTCCATCCACCGCAGTGCCTAGCTAAGATAGCACATGGGGTAAAGTATTGGACTTAGAGCTACCACAATCAAAATTCAAACTCTGTCTCAGACGCTCACTCTTTGACTAAGTGACTGGGCAAGACGTTCCGTCTGCCTCCATCTTCTCATCTGTTAAATGGGTTTGAAACAGCACATACGTCCCCAAAATTGTTATGAGGATAAAATGAGATTGTGATAGGTCATGACCTTTCCCAACCCCCCCACATCTATTACTCCCACCCCCAAATCAAGTTTATCGTACTACCCTAGGGACCAACAAACAAATCATACCATCTGAGATCTCCCCTTAGTACCTGGATACATACTCATGCACACACACATACACACACATACATGTGTGTATATATACACATACAAGCACGTATGCATGTGTGTATATGTATACACATATATTTTATCTTCTCTCTATGCTGTATCTGTCTGGCACACACATAGTTATTGACGGGTAGTCTCCCCTGTTAGATTCTGAGCTCCGTAAAAGCAAGAATGGGGTTTTGCCTTCCTTTTTTATCTCCAGTGTTTAGCACAGTGTCTAACACGGAATAAACACTTAACAAATGCTTGTTGACTTTGTGTGGGTGTTTTGCAAACTTTAAAACACCTATATAAATGCTAGCTTATATTAATATGAAATATGTCGAATACAGCGACCAGAAATATAATACCATCTTTAAGCTGTATTCAGAAAGCTTCGTATTCAGGGCTGGGGTGCTAGCAGGTGTGCTGGATTCTGCTCTAGTTAAGACCTCAGTTCTGAAGCATCCCATTTTAGGAGGGGCATTGATGATCTGGAAAGAACTCAGAAGAAGGTGAGCAGAGTGGTGAAAGGTTGTGAGGTGTAGAAGGATTGGCTCTCCAGCCGAAGAAGACACACAACAGAGAACAGTCAAAGGAGACATACAACATGCTAGCTTCCCTTCAAGAATATGAAGGTCTGTCTTGTTGAAGAGGGCTTGGATTTTGGTGCTTGACCCAAGAGGCAGAACTGGAAGTGATTAATGGAAATTGCATAGATAGATTTGGTCTTAATATATGGGAAAGCTTGGTAACCATTAGAACTCTCTTTAAGTGGGCTGGGTTGCCTTAGGTTGGTATCCCCTCTACCTGGAGGTCTTTAAATAAAGGCCAAATGATCATTTGTCACATGAATTACAAGAAGCATTCTTGGTCTGGTATTGGTTCAACTCTCTACTTTCCAAAGTCCATTCCAATTCTGAGATTGGATAACTCTGGGATTCCATTGCTTTACTTTGGTAACATGCTCAATATGGAGCTATCATAAGGCAAATATACGTGTTATTGCATTTTTTAATCCTATAAATTCGTTCATGAAACAGAGAGAACCTACAACGTGGTGAGACCTGAGTGAGGTCTTGTGGGGTCACATCCCAAAGGTTCCAGAAGGATGCTCAGGACAACAAGCTTTGGCAAAAGACTCTGCTGCATATTTAGAGATGGCCAAAGGACTGCACTGTGCCCAGAGGTGGCCACCAGCCACTGTGGCGAGCCCTCTGGAAAATTCCAACCACATTACTGTGGAGCTACACAGGGTTATAGGGGAAGTTCTCACTTCTCTCCACATGCAAATATGGCAGGAAAAGAGAACAGCAGTGTAGAAAAAAAAAAAAAACAATCTAAAGCAGGCACCAGGACTAACAGAGAAATGCCTAACTCTCCTTTCTCTTTCTTGGTTTGGATTCCCTGATAAGACAAGACAAAGACCCTGGTCCCTGATCTATCTGCCCACCCAATTCATTGTGTGATTACGGACTACTCATTAACCATCTGTCTTAGTGTGACTAACTAGAAAGTACGTATTACAAAAACCTTGCTCATCCCATAAATTCAAAAAGATGGTTACGTACATGTACACGTTTATCCAGTCAATGATAACACTCAGTAAGATGTTATGGGGGATGTAAAGAAGGATAAGACCTGAAGTAGCTTACAATTCAGTGAGGGAGATAAGACAAACACATTTGAAAAATTAAATAGCTATATAAGAAAATGGTATAAGAGATGTTACCAGATGGTATGTTGTTGCTGAATCATTTCAGTCCTGTCTGACTCTCTGTGACCCTATTTGGAGTATTCTTTGCAAAGATATTGGAGTGCTTTGCCATTTCCTTCTCCAACCCATTTTACAGATGGATGAACTGAGGCAAACAAGGTTAAGTGACTTGCCCAGGGTCACGCAGCTAGTAAGTATCTGAGACTGGATTTGAACTCAGGTCTTCCTGACTCCAGACCTGGGCTCTATCCACTGGGCTGCCCAATCACTCCATCAACAAACATTTATTAAACACCTACCATGTGCCAGACATCCAGCTGGCTGCTGGTAATTCATACAAAGAATGAAACTATAGGGGCGGCTAGGTGGCACAGTGAGTAGAGTACCAGTCCTGGAGTCAGGAGGACCTGAGTTCAAATCCAGCCTCAGACACTTAACACAAAAAACTAACCATGTGACCTTGGGCAAGTCACTTAACCCCAATTGCCCTCCAAAAGAAAGGAAAAAAAAAAGTAAAAGAATGAAACTATCCCTACTCTCAAGAAATGGTACAGACACTGGATTGTGAGTTCCTCTGGGGACAGCTTGTGCCTGTCTTTGTATCTCTTGCACTTAGCACATAGGAGGCACTTAATAAATGTTTATTGACTAACAGATGAGTCCAGAAGAGGGAGAGATCATTGAAAGCTGGAGTGGTCAAAGAAGCTATCATGGAAGAGGTAGGACCTGAAACGGGTCAGAAAAAAAAGCGGGCAGCATCTAGATCAAAAGAGAAAGTACTGGCGGGATAGTTAAAACATGTACGGGGGAAAATGAAGAAAATAAATATGTATGTAGCACCTACTATGTGCTAAAAGTTTTACAAATATCTCATTTCATCCTCACAACCTGGGAAGTAGATATTATCTCCATTTTACAGTTTTGGAAACTGAGGCAGACAGGATAAATGACTTACCCAGAGTCATACAGCCAATAAATATCTACGGCTGAATTTAGGTCCAGCTAGCCAGGAACTGACACCTAGGTGGAATTCCAAGAGGCAGCAAGAGCCTGAGCAAAGCCTTGGTCATACCCTAATGCCAGGTACTCAAAGACAGTGGGCAGACCATTCTAGCCAGGACACAGAGCTCAAGCAAAAGTGCACACAGAGATTAGGAAGACTGCGTGTAAAAGGGCTTTGTGATTCCTGGGAAAACATGTGTTCTAGGAGCTCAAAGTTCTGGTAAAGGTCTTTTTAATTATTGCTGTTATTGTGAGAGTTTGAGGAACAGAGACCACTCCCATGTTTAAAGGGAGAGAGCCCGGATATTTGACATACTTCCATGCAGGAAGTCAGCAGAGCCCACGTTCTACTCACATTCTTTCCTGTAATGCTCATATTCCACTCACATTCCAGCTACAAAAGAGAAAACAGGGTGGGGATTCATGCTCATCTTTCAAAGAGGCCTCAAAAAGTGGGGGGAGGGGGAGAAGCATGAAAAAAACACATTCCTTGGGGGTGTCAGTGGTGGTCTGAGGCAATTACAGCTTCTGCCCAGATGGGTCTGGAAAAGATTGGAGAGTTTCCACGAATTCAAGCCAGAATAATAGGGAACAAGGTCAGGGAGGAAAAAGATTCCTCCCCAGGATACTGGTCCTTCTCATTTCCCAACAAGATTTCCCTGAATCTCAAATCCATAACCCACAAGTACTACACAGCAACCGACTGTTCAGCTCCAAATGGAAGTCTGGTACTACTCCAAAAATCGATTTGTAGCTGTAGCTGTTGCCCATATGGCCCGTAAGTGCCCAGGCTGTTCTTTTCAGCTTCTCCTAGGTTTATCAACTAAGCTGACCAGTATCCAGCAAATGGGGGGGGGGGACGAGAGGGGTATTTCTTTGTTTATTTCTTTGTTTGTATGTGTTTTGAGAAGAGGAAAGATTTGACTTTGGCCTCAACTATGAGGGTTCTGCCCTCCTCGGTCACATCAATTATGTTGGGACTCCGAGCCTGGTGAATATGAGTCAGTACTAATTTCTTAGTATTTGGGCCAAAGGAATTTCTAAATGTCACAGTAAGGGACTTTTGGAGAAGCAGTGTGGCTTAATTAGACAGGAAGCTAGAGTTAGAGGCAGGAAAAGCTGGGTAGCTGGGTAAATATGACCAAGTGTCCTTTTACCTCTCATTTCCAAATATTTAGAACAGTGATGACACTTTATGTTGTGTATACTTCACAGGACTCTTGTAAGACTCAGATGAAATAATCAATGTATGTAAAGAATTCTGCAGAACTTTAAAGTGCTGTGTAAGTGTCAAAGGGGCAAGATGATACAAATGAATTTGGAGTCAGGAAGACCTGAGTCAGAGTCCTTGCCTCTGACACATAGACCCTGGGCAAATGATTTAAGTCAGTCTTAGTGCTCTGGGCTAGTCTCTAACACTAGTTCTGAATCCTTAGCCCTATCAAATGGTTCAACATCAGAAATGGATGTGGTTTTATCAGTGCAAATGACATTTAAGAGGCCTTACCATTCACTTTGCTGCTGCACCCTAAGGACTATCAGACCAGACCTTTCCATCTGACTTGAAGCTAAAACCTCCTGCCAACATCAGAATGAGAGCTGCTTGAGAACAGGCTCTGTCCCCAAGTTTCCATTTGCATCCCTAATATCTAGAATAGTGTTTGTACATAGTACGTGTGTTTTTTTAATTCGTTCATTTACAAAGGGAGTTTAATCACTGAGAATTCCCTGTACCAGTAAAAGCAGAGGTCTGATCCAAAAATTAACGGTCAGTGATCGTTTCTTTATTTTTTTATGGGAAGAGGGTTCAGAGGGAACCAGAATATATGTGAATACTTACAGTCAGCAGAGATGAAAGGGCAGAATGCAAACTGAGGAGTTTTTATACATGAGGAACATCCAGGTCAGCTGAGGGAATTGAATTAGATAATGTGCAAACTCCCTTGGAGCATTCTGTTCTGACATCTCCCCCAGAGCTAACATTCTATGTTCTAATAGTCCTATATTCTAAGGTCTCTTTTTCTAAAATCATGTTTTTTGCTCTCCCCTTATTTGATTCTAAGGAAGTGACTTATTCTGGAAACCTGCCAGTATGTCATGTCCTCACTAAGGGTCCCTAAGTATGGAAGGGCACAACCTAGGATGAATCCAAACCCAATTTGTGCTAATTAACATCTCTTTAGTATTAACCAGCCAATAGCAGACTATTTCCAAATAAGCCAAAACAGGTACACAACAGAAATTCAGGATCCAACTTTGGGCGCAGTTTTTATAATTTTAGTACTTTTTTTTTTTTTTTTTGCTTTTTGGCAAGGGGTAGGCTGGGCAATTGGGGTTAAGTGACTTGCCCAAGGTCACACGGCTAGTAAGTGTTAAGTGTCCGAGGCCAGATTTGAACTCAGGTCCTCCTGACCCCAGGGCCAGTACTCTATTCACTGAACCACTTAGCCACCCTGATTTTAGTACAATTTAACTGAAAGTATCTAACATGGATACCATTATTAAAAATGTATAAGCCACCAATGAGCCATTCAATTAAACTGAAAACTGCATAGAGACAAATGCCACACATTTTCAAAAAGTGTCACTACTTTAATGCCTTTACTGTCTTCATTGTCACACAGTGGAAAGTGTACAGACAGACCCTGGAGGCAGAGGACCTTGGCTCAAATTTGGCCTCTGGCATATACAATCCTGCAAAAGTCACTCCATCTCCACAGACTGGGGTTGGTCTGGGCAGTCTCTGAGGTTCTGTCTGACTTTTAGATATATAATCAGGAGAAGCACTTTGAAGAAAAGAATCGTGTCATACATTCCCAAGGACAGTATTATCAACAGTGAGGTATAAGGTAGCATTCAGGCATATGTAGAATGAAGTAATGTCAGAATATTGATTTTTTTAATGATCTATCCCAGAAGACCTGAGTTCAAATCCTAACTCCATTTTAGCTGTGTGACCTTGGATAATTCACTTAAGTTCACTAACTTCCTAAAGAAGTAAGACCATTATAGAAGCAGGCTATTTCCAAACTAGGCGATAATAGGTACAATAGAAATTCAGGATCCAGCTTTGAGCACAGTTTTTCCTATTGTGACAATTAAAAAGTTCGAGAGCCGTAGTTTCTGCATAATCTAATCATTTTACTAATAAGGTCAGCAGGTTATTGGTAAAAGGATAGTCATTTAGCTGTCTCTCTTAGACCGAAGACTGTCAGTTATATAAAGACTTGGAGAATTTGATTCAAAGTCTTCATTTAGTCTCCGTGTTTACGCCCCTGCACTCATGTGAAGGGTGCAGAGTTTTAGATCTGAAAGGGCCCATAGAGATCATTTATTCTAGTCCTCTCGTTTTACAGAAGAAGAAATCTGAGTCCCAGGGAAAGTCAGTGACTTGCCTTTGGTCACATAATAAGTGACAGAGGTAAGATTTGAACCAAGGTCCCCTGGACTTGTGCCCTTCACAACGCTTTTTCCATCGTATCTCACCATCTTTCTCCTCAAAGGACTAAACAGTTATTAAAGAAACAGGCAAAAATAACAACGTAAGACTGTGAATAACTGTAAAAATCAGAAGTGCACCCAGGGGCTAGCAATGCAGGATACAGAGATTTCAATGGACTTCATGAAGAAAAGGAGGGCTTGAGTTGGGTCCTGAAAACTGAGTAGTATTTGGTTTGGTGGTGAAAACATTCTGGTAAAAAGATCAGCCTGGTTAAGGTCAAGCAGGCAGAGATAAACTTTGTTTGGGCAGGAGACGGTGAATTTGGCTTGGCTAAGAGAGACGGTTTCGTGATTGGGAGTAATCAAAGATAAGGTTGGATGAGTAAGGTGGGGTTGGACCAGATCTTAAGTTCAGCCTGAGGAATTTGAACTTTAGGAACTATAGTAACTTTATTCCTATCAGCAACAAGGAGTCATCAAAGGATTCTGAGGAGAGGCTTGATGAGACTAAGTCATTTTTTTTCAGTCGTGTCTAATTCTTTGTGACCCCATTTGGGGATTTTCTTGGCAAAGATACTGGAGTGGTTTTCCATTACCTTCTCAAGCTCATTTTACAGATGAAGAAACTGAGGCAAACAGCGTTAAATGACTTGCCCAGGGTCACACAGCTACCTAGTAAACATCAGAGGCCAGATTTGAACTCAGGAAAAAGAATCTTCCTGACTCCAGTCCTCGTAAGCTGCCCTGGAGGGACTATTGCTTTTAGGAACATGAGAGAGTAGAGTCAAGATTTGAGTTAGTATTCTCCTCCTAATAGTTCCTTAGCGGTGACCCTGGGCAAGTTACTTGACCTCTATTTGCTTTGGGCAACTCTCTAGGATATATTACCATGTTATAGATAGGTTGGGATCCTTCATAAATAGCAACACTCATCTAAAAGTCTTATGTGCAGATCAGGTGAGGCTAAGAGAGACCAGGCCAGGCCAAGCCCTAGGACAAAAGTCTTGGGGGAACAACTACCCCAAGGTTTCAGGGAGAGGACAAGGAATCAAAGAAGGGGCCAAAGAAAGAGCAGTTAAAGCACCAGGATCAGGGGAGCATGGTATCCCACAAAGATTCAAAATCTCAGAGTTGGAAACATAACTCCTACATGAACACAAACCCTCTCTACAAAAAGTGGTCTAGCAAGTCCTCTCTAACAAGGGGTCATCTGGTCATTCAGTCTTTGTTTAATGCTTTCTTAATGGAGTTGAGAAGGAACCCACTACATCCCAAGACAACACATGTTGAGTTTCATTGTTTCTGATTTTCCCTTGTCTAGTCTGTCCTATTGAATGATCTCTTTTTTAACCAATAACCAGATGGTTTTGATGACTACTGTTTTATATTATAGTCTGAGGTCTAGATGTGCTATTCCACCTTCATTCCTATTTCTTTTCATCAATTCTTTTAATAATTTAGATCTTTTCTCTAAATGAATTTTTAAAAAATGTTTTTAGAGTTCTATAAAGTATCCTCTTGGTAACTTGATTGGTACAGCATTAAAATTTTAAATTAACTTTGGTAGTATTGTCATTTTTATCATATTGTTGTTCTTTATTTCTTTAAGGAACACTTATGTAATTGAATCTGTGTGTGTAGTTTGATCCCCAGATATTTTGTGCATTTTGTAATTATTTGGAATGAGATTTCTCCTTCTTCTTGGGTTTTGTTATTATATTAAAATGCTGTTGATTTTTGAGGCTTTATTTTGGAGTTTACAGTTTTACTGACACTGTTGTCTCAATTAGTACCTTCCTAATTCCCTAGGGTTTTCCAAGTATTCCTTTTCCTTATGAGTAAATAGGAATAGTCTTAACTCTTTACCTATCTTTATGCCTCAAATTACTTTCGTTTGTTTTATTACTATTCCTAGCATTTCTAAAATTGTGTCAAATAATAGTGGGAAGAGGGGGCATTGTTCCCATTGTTAGGGCAACTCTAATGGTTAGGAAGTTTTTCCTTATGTCAAACTTGAATTTGCTTCTTTTCAGCCTCCACCATTTGCCCCTAATTCTGCTCTTTGGAGACAAGCAGAATAAATCTAATCTCTCTTCCATGTGTGAACCCTTCAAACTAAGATTTTTCCAGCGATTTAGCAGAGTGCCTAGAGCACATAGTAGGTGCTTTATAAAGCATCCCCACTAAGTCTTTTCTCCAAGCTAAACATCTTCAATTCCTTCAACAGGTAAAGTACCTGAGGTCAAATTTGAACCCAGTTCTCATATGGCATTATTTCAAGGCCCTTCACTATCCTGATTGCCACCTTTTGGACATAGTCTGGCTCAACAACATCTTTCCTAAAATGTTGTACCCATAACTGAGCACAACACTAGGAGATCAATATACTGCCATAAAATATAACCACTCCATTTAGTTGCTCAGGTGTGTATTGGCTTTTCCTTGGTTTTGAAACCATATTTCACACTGCTGACTTATACTGAGTTTGCAAGTCATGGAGACCACCATATCTTTTCAAGTGAGCTACTGTCTAGGCCAGCGGTTCTCAACCTGTGGGTTATGTTCATTTTGGTACAATGCAAATTTTATGAAATTATGAACAATGAAATTGTATGAAATTATGAACAATGAACATATCTGCATATCAGATATTTACATATGGTTCATAACAGTAGCAAAATTACAGTTACGAAGTAGCAATGAAAATAATTTTATGGTTGGGGGTCACCACAACATGAGGAACTGTATTAAAGGGTCACAGCATTAGGAAGGTTGAAAACCACTGGTCTAGGCTGATATTCCTTGGAAGCCAAAGCAGTAGAGTCTATCCATTAAGAGGGGTGAAGGGTGAAACAAGGGTGTCAAATGAAGGGAGGATGACATTTGCAAATAAACCATTAGGTTTGTGATTAGGAAGTAAGAACTGTAAATGATAGAGATAGAATTGTAAGAGGCTAAAGAATGTGGGAAGAAAATGGAGGCACCTTAAAAAGGCCGTGTTTTCAAGAACTTTGACAGGTAAAGGAAAATAAGAGGAAGAACAGTAATTTGATACCACGGAAGGTTGGTGACAGGAACAAACTGATATAAAAACAAACAAGAACATAAATGCATTAGAATCAGAGTCTACCGCAAGAAGAGAGAGGGAAAGGACCTTAGAAAACATCTAATTCTGCTCCCTCTTTTTTAAGATGAGGAAAAAGAGCTTCAGTAGGTCAAGGTCACACTTACAGTAAAAGAACTAGAACAAAAACTCAGGTCTCCTGACTCCCATCCAAGCTCTGCTTCTAGTCCACAGAAGTGATCTGAGGAAAGGTAGGGTTATAGATAGCTTCATGCACACATTAGTTATCTCCAGGGGAAACTGAGTCAAAGAGGACCTTGGCACCTTACTGAACTTTAGAATCTTGACTCAGACAATTTTCATAACGTTGTTAGAAGCAGATAGGCATTCAGAAGATTTTAGAGGGAGCAAAGTTGGATACATTTCAGAGTACTGGGTAGAAAGGAAAATTCTCCGGAAATCAGTCTTACCCAGACTCTTATTTGAAAATCAAAAGCCATCTTCCAGTGTTTGCTGATCTTGCATATGCAATGCAAATGTATAACCCTGCTGGAATAAGGAAAACTGACGCAAGCAATTCAATTATATTGTTTCCTGGAGGGGGTTGACTTTCAATGACAGGAATCAACCATACTGAGATTATATCTGACCATTCTACACAATCATTTACAATTGAAGATGTAATGAATGAATGCATGAAAAATGCTTCAATGTCAGTTTCAGCAAAGATTTCTTAACCACCTACTTCACAAAGACTACTGTGTAATATGCAGGGTGAAAGTTGAGATAAAATGCAATCTCTTTACAATGGAGTAGGGGCAAGGATACTGGAGTTAACTACAATACACAATAGTACAAGATCCAGCATCCAGATATGCAAAACTAAAGTGCTGGTGGTGTTCCAGGGGAAAGGTTGTCACTTACAATCAAAATCCTTACTTTCTGGAGGATTTGATACCACTTGCTTTGGGTGTTTTCTTAAAAAAAGGCAAGAATTTGATGAGTGGATAGTGGGTGGAGGGGCTTACCTTCCAGCTATTGGAAACTGCTTGAACAAAGGTTCAGATACAACACAGGAAATGTTCTAAAAGGCTAAAAGTTCAATTTGACTGAAATGTAGATTTCATGATAGGGATTAATACAAGATAAGGCTGGAAAAATAAGGTGGTTGTATTTTTGGGGGCCTTAAATGCCAAGCAAAGGAGTTTAAATTTCATAGGTTTTATATTCATCTTACATAATAATATAATTTAAAAATAAAAAATTCAAAATATTATTATATTTTAAACAATAATGTTTTAAAAGATTTTATAACAAATTTAATACCTCTATTTATAAGTATTTTCACATTTATAAATATTTCTATTTCATGGATTTGTAACTCAGAGGGCCTTTAGAAGTCCCTCATAGAACAGAAGAGGAAGTAAGGTGCAGAGAGAGATGAAACAATTTACCACATAGGTCACCCATCTAGTAAGTGTCTGAGTTCAGAGCTGAACCCACATTTTCCCTGATTCCAAACCTGGCACCCTTTCTACTGCTTTATGCAAGAGGAAACCAGTAAAGCATTTCGAACAGAGAAATGGAATAGTTCGATAGGTGCAGATGGAAGATCAACACCGCAGGGTTAGAAAGTACATTTTGAAGAGGGTAGATGCAAAAAGCTTCAACTGAGAAGCTGAAACAATAGTCCAAGTAAGTGGAAATGACAAGGCAGCTACAGGAGGGAAGCCACAGGTCTGAGAGATGTCGCGGAAATCAAGTCACTAGGACTTGGTGAGTGAACGACTATGCAGGCAGGCAGAAGAAAGATTGGGAGGTAAGGGTAGAATTTCATACCTGGGAGGTGGAGGTATCATGGTGAGAAGAAAGAAGGTAGCCACCTACCTTCAGTCTGGGACATGTGGGATTTAAGGTGTGAAGGCAGTTGGAGGAGATTATAGAGCTTTGAATTAAGGGCAATGGTCAAGACTTGGTGTCCCAGGAGTTAAAGGATGTCTGGGGCAATGGATCTCTCTGAACCTGAGAGTTCAAAGTTCTTTTATTATAAACATATTCCCATACCCTCGGGTAAAAGCAGTTCCCTTGGTGGTTAAAAAGCAGCTAAGGAAGATATAAACAGATAAAAGGCACAGGAAACCAGCAAAAATGTTAAAGGCAGTCAGCAAAGAAGTTCTTGGAATCTCAGGAGCTCTCCTCCAAAAGGCCGAAAACTGCCTCTGTACTCTTCTCTTGGGTCCAAGATCAATCCACCTGGGAATAAAGTTAACCCGAATCCATACTGGCCTGCACCAACCTGTCCTTGTTCCCAGCAAGGGGGAATTGCTCCCAAAGTGGCGGGGATTAAGCCATGCTGTCCAGGTTTCACCATTATCCTGGCTCACAATTCTAGAATTTGCTTTCTAACAAGTTTTATACCATAAACTATCCAAATATACTGTTGTTTTATAACAAATCACTTTAGGAAAAAAAGTTGCATTTTCCCTACTTGCGTAAATTATTGATAGCAATCACAAAATACAGGTTTCCTGGCAATCAACAGTGCCACAAAATAAAACCAGATGCACTCATTTTGATATTTTCCATAAACCTTAAGTACAATACTTCAGTCAAAATGGGCGCTGGCTAAGTTTGTGATATACTTCCTAATCCTCCAGAATCCTATCAATTTACAAAACCTGCTGCCAATGTTCCCATCAAACTGCAGAAAATCAGAATGTTTACAATTATGTCTAGAAAGTGACACACACAATATTATTGCTGTGATTTTTTCCCCCAACTAAACTTTTTTACTTGTCAAAATCAGCAAAACATGGAAATGCCACCTTTTCCTCCTCTTTAATAAATCTGTTTTCTTTGTCTACTAGAAAATCACAGGCTTTCATAGAAAATGGTCAGAACAGAAGAGGGAAAAGTCAGCGGAGAAAGTCTCATCTTCAGTTACAAAGCTAGAATAATGATCTGAACAGCTACAGGATTAAAAGGGAAATAATCCAACAGTCTCAGGTCCTTGCCTTATTGTTTAAACAACTGGGAGAGGTGAACTGAATGTCAAAATGACAAAGACCAGAAAGAACTTTGGTTTGGAACATGGTGTATTTTGACTACAGTCTCAATTAGAACGATTCTCTCTCTCCTTGTGGGGTTACATGAACTATTATGTTTCTTATATTAAGGGTTAACGTCCATCCAATCTACCATCTAGATCCTAGCTGTATTTCAGATCTGAAAAAAATGTCATAGAGTAGTAACTTAAAATTTTTGAAGCTCTGGAATTTCTGCTTTGTTTTCATAGCCCAAATCCCATCCCCAGACAGGTCTGGAGTAAAAGGCAAATGAATTACATGTGTCATGCTGACTTGCTTGCACTCTCAGTCCAAAACTGATTGACTTATAGTCTGAAATTTTCTTTTAATTCTCAGCAGACTCCCAAGTCAGGAGCTAGAGTCTCTTCAAATAACTCAGAGAGTTTCACTTAATAAAACTAAGTAGGGTAGATGTCTTTAAAATAAATACAATTAAAAGGTAGATTCATGATGAGAAGACTCCTTCAACCATGGTCATGCCATGCAAATCAAGAAACCTTACAGAGAAGGGTTAGGTGGAGATAGTGGAGTTAATGGTGTTGGCCCTACTTCCTACTCCATCCCAGCAACCAATCATTGCACTCCCTTTTCTATTTCTTTTTCCTTTTCCCCTCTTGACCTTCCTTCTTTTTGCAACAGGAATTTAGACTTCTTACCACTCACATGTAACCTACATGAAGGTCACCTGCTATTTGATTCATAACCAATTTCATCCTCATTAGCCCAAATTCTAAGGTAATCAAGGGGTATGTTGGGATATTTCTTTATTAATTGCTAAAATTAAAACATCACAGGATATAGGAGAGAGCAGATTGGGAGAGGGGGTGTTCAGTGGGATCACTATTTTGGGGTGGTGGGTAAGGGAAAGATGGGGAGAAAAGTTGAAACTCAAAATCTTGTGGAAATAAATGTTGTAAACTAAAAATAAACAAAAGTTAATTTTCTTTAAAAAACATCTCTTTTATTAATTGTCTCCAAACCCACCAGCTTATTAAATGAAAACATTTTTAATTATAAACATTTAAATGAAAAACCTATTTTCCCATGAATAGTTTCTCTTCTCATATAGATAGTGATAAACAGAAGGTGGGTGGGTAGATAGATAGATAGATAGAGAGATAGATAGATAGAGAGATAGATAGAGAGATAGATAGATAGACAGACAGACAGACGGACGGACAAATGGACGGACGGACAGATGGACGGATGGATAGACGGACAGATGGACGGACGGACGGATGGATGGATGGATGGATGGATGGATGGATGGATGGATGGATGGATAGATAGGCAGAGAGACAGAGAGTGTGTGTGTACAGGGTGCTCAGGGAAGACTAGCACCTCTGGTGTGAAGGCTTGCTAAGACCTTTTCAAGGCTGCTCATCTTGGTGTTCACCTTCACCCAACTTTCACCTGTGGCTCCAAGAAGCTATAACATGCACAGCAGCCACCTTTCAGTAAAACCATCTGCCATGAAAGTGACTGAAGCAACCACTTAGAGTCTGGCAAAACATCAAAGATGCCAACATCATCCGCTGCATCCCAGACTATCACCGGTTGTCTTGACTTTTGTCTTACCATTGGACCTGAGTCATTGATGACTCAGGAAGAGAAAAAGGCTAAAGACTTTGGGCAACTCTTCCTCATGTAAATCAATTCACACACATCACCCTGGTCCTCTTGGAAAATGAAGGATCAACAACCATAGATAGCTACACCTATATATACAAGTGCATATATACACATATATATGTGTATAGCTACATATACCCACATACATATAGCTATACCCACACATACACACACACATATATATACACATACATGCTTTATATATATATATATGTATGTATACACACACACTTTATGTTATGTATATCCATTTATTCATTCCCTGCCCAGAAGCTACTTTAGGACACGGAATAAAAGTCTCTTTCTGTCTGTACTTGTATTCCTACAACTTTAATACCATTCCTGGCATATGTGTGTATACATATACACAACACATACATACACATATATACATTCATATATATGTGTGTACATGCACAGACAGCCAATAACTGTGCTGTTTATTTAAGTTTAGGATATTTAGTGATATGTTTGTGTATATATGTATATAAGTGTATTCAAATGGCTATGGATATGTGTGTATAAGTTGAGAAAGGAATTTATAATTTTCATATTAATCAATATATGTATAATACATGTGTGTGTCTATACATACGTATATGTGTGTTGTGTAGGTATACACACATATACATATACATATCCCAAAATGTCCATCACAGTTACTGGCTATATAATTGTTTCACAAATAATAAAACAAAGGAATAAATGACTATTTGCAATGTTTCAGCTGTGAGAAAGGTCACTTTTACCTCTGGCTGCTTCTCTGGCCTTCTCACATCTGGAAGGAGCCCAGCATTCAGCTGTAAGAATGGCTGCCAAGGTCTTTCCATAATTCTCTTTATTACAGGATTTCGCAAAATAAAAAGTTCCAGGTGTTCCAGTATGCAGAAGTCCTCCTCATCTGCTTTCTCTCTGTACCTCACTCAATCTGTCTTCAGCTATGACAGTTCACAGTCTCACCAGAATGCAATTAGACCAGTCTTAAGGCTGTATCATCACAGACAGAGACAGAGAAAGATGGTTGCAGATTCTCTTTGGGACTGACTTCAGGGAGAAAAAGAAGACTTTAGGAGCTAACAACATGAGGAGGAAACCAGCTCCTCAGCGTGTCCTGGATTTCTAGATTGCTACTAGGCAGCCTTTTATCAACCCATTAGGAGTTTCTTGCACATACACAGAAACACAAAAAACTGTAGGGTTCGCTAAAAACATCATTTATGCCTCTTCCCTTCCTCCATTCCTTTCTTCTTTCATTTTCCCCTTCCTCCCTTTCTTCTTTCCTTCTGTGCTGTCCTTGCCCCCTAGAATATTTCGCTTGTCTTTGTATCCCTAGAGTCTAGTATACAGCAGGAGATTTAAAAAATGCTTTTTGATCAATTGATGGGTTCATCTTCTAAAAAGGCAACATGGTGTAGTAGAAAAAGCACTATGCCTGAAGTCAGGAGAGACCAAGGTTTGAATCCCACCTCAGACACTTATTAGTTATATAACCATCTACAACTCACGTAACCACTCTAAATCTTAATTCCCTCCTCTGTAAAATGATGATACTAATGCCTACAGTAGCTACTGTACAGGATTTGTCACGAGACTCACATGAGATAGATTTTTTTTTCCTTTTTTTGGAGGGCAGTTGGGGTTAAGTGACTTGCCCAAAGTCACACGACTAGTTAGCGTGTCAAGTGTCTGAGGTCAAATTTGAACTCAGGTCCTCCTGAAAGATGCTCTACTCACTGCACCACCTAGCTGCCCTGCATGAGATATTTTTTGTAAAGCAATATATAAATGTCAGCTATCATTTCTTTCAAAAGAACCCTAGAATACTTAAGGTTCCATGGGATATGGTTTGAAAGAATCAGTCAACGGGGGAGTAGAGTTTCTAGTCTCTTTTGACCCTAACTCTGGACATTTTTTTCATCCGCTATAAAATAACAAGGTTGGAGAGTGATCTTTAAGGTGTCTTCCAGCTTGGTGAGGGTTAGGTGCACAGCTGGCGAGTGTCCCCAGTGCTACTTTAGTGAGGTCACAGCTTGCTCATTACCTAGCTTTCTGCTACCTATGTAAAAACAGGCTATCACTTTATTAATTAAATATCCAAGGTGAGAGTGTCATATATGGCCACCCCATGGCTCTTTAAGCCACCAATCATGTGGCTTTGCCAGGGGTTAGCCAAGGAGCGTGTGTTGATTTTCCCTAATGACACAATATGACCATAACTCACCAGATGACTCTTAGATTATAAATTCTAAGACATCTTCTCCCCCTGCCACTTTAAACTTACAAAGTGCAGACTTGATTCAAAATTGATTTATGCATGTGTATAGAAACAAGAAAATGGAGCATTTCTCAGAAATATAAGGATAATAGGAATCTAAATTTGGCTTTCAGTCTGTGTCCTACATTTGGACTTTATCATGCCACAGCAGACTCTTCATCTTGAATGTTCATTGTGTCCCTGGCCTTCTCACACTAAAAGTCCTTTCTGCCCCCTCAGCCCTTTCCTCTGTTTAGCTGTTCCTCCCAGAACCACCAATTTAAGGAAAATGCCAAGGTCAGCCATGTCTCATGTCTTCATTCCTTTCCAGGCTCTATTTCCTGACTATGAACTTTTTCTACCATGTCCCTGTGGGTTCTTTATACAGCCTGCACTGCCCTCCCTCCTTCTAGCTTCCTTTTATGAGTTGTTTTCCTCCCCTCCATTGTAAGCTCCTTGAGGACAGGGAATGAATATCTTTCTGCCTGTATTTCCCAGAACTTTAGCAGCATCTGGTCCATATTAAACGCTTAATAAATGCATGTTGATTTGAAGAATCTCCTGCTCTGTCAACTAACCTCATTCACAATATCTAACCAATTGACCAACATGATTTATTAAACACAGTGAAGCGAGTAATGGTGTAAAGTGTGTGTTTTGTCCACAAAGGGTTGGTTCGTCCCAAGGATTTATATAAATGTGAGTCCTGGGGAAGAATGAATCTCTAGAGTCTTGTCTGCTCTTCTCCAAGAGATACTTGGATTCCAACCAGAAGGGGAGCAAGAAAAGAAGACCACAAGACTCTAAGACTTCTTTTAGACACCTCCTCAAAAGCAGCTACAGATGGTGTCCCTAAAGTCATTTATTAGCATAAATGAGATTTCATAGGAAGACATAGGAGACACAAAGGAAATCTCATTAATTAAATTAAATTAATCTCATTAATATGGAAAATAGTCCCCAATAGCTAATGAAAGTTTTTATTCCATATGAAATTGTCATGGCTAAAATTTATGCTAATTAAATGAAATATTGTTGAAACTTTCATTCATTTCATTTCTTGAAAATATGCATAATTAAGAAGATTTCCTGTGTGTCCAGACTTTAGGGACACCTTGTATCTGAAACAAATGACCTTAGCACTTAGTTATCAAGAATATTTAAAACAGCTATTAAATGGGGGTAGGGGGAGCAATTGAGGTTGGGAATGGGACAGAAACCTCCCTAGCAGCAGCCTCCTGGTGTCCTGGGGTCTCCAATCATGAGAACTAGAACCCCTGGATCTCTCTTTGCCCCAGGCCAGGTTCTTTCTGTTTACATTAGGTGTGGTTTGTGATACTTGCCTCAGGTGCAAAAATTCCTAGTTACTATTCTGCTGGATACACATCACCATTGGCTTGCTGATCATGGTGCAATGATTCAGAAAATCTGACTGTGCCCTACCTAGCTTCTATACACGCCTATTCAAGTTCCTTATCTCCTAAAAATTCTTCAACCCTCTGAGGCCTGTGTAAATCTCAATATGATCTTCCATTGATTCTTTTTGTTCAAACTCACTTTATAAACAAACCTAGTAAGTCAGGGTTATTCTATAACAGGGGTTCTTCTTTCAGGTCATGGGCCCCTTTGGCAGCAACCCTTCTCAGAACAATATTTTTAAATGCACAAAATAAAAGATGTAGGAATCCAAAGAAAACCAGTTATATTGAAACACAGTTAGCAAAATATTTTTTAAAACTGGTTCTTGGACCCCCAGGTTAGAGAATGCCTGTCTATAAAAACAACCAGTGGAAGTAGCCTTAGCTTTCTTGTCATTTGCAATCCACTTTGCATCTGCCACACAGACAGGTTCCATGGGACAAGATGACCCCAAACCAGGTACCCCTTGGTGCCCCCACCCTGCTTCCTAGCCTTCTTTTATGTACTGATTAGACTATAAGCCCCTTGAAAGCTAAGACTGTCTTTCTTTTAATTTGTATTACCAGAACTTAGCACAGTTCCTAGAACATAATAGGTACCTAATAAACTTTACTGAATTGAATTTGTATCAACAACTATCTATAAAAGTTCTCCCAGAAGATACAAAGAAACAGGATGACCTAGTTACCACCATGTTATATACACTCAAAAAAAATTAAATTGTACATGGCAGAACTTTACCGTTTCATATGAAATCCTCTTTTTTCTTGTTTGTATACTGAAATATTCATTTGTGTTATCATTTGAGCTCATAATAAAATATCAGAGTAAGGGGAAAAAAATTCCTGCCAGAGTTTCTCTGTAGACTGGCTTCTTTCTTATTCTTGTCAGTGTGAAATTCCTAAAGGATCATAGGGGCAATGAGGGTGTGGTTATAAAGAAGTCAGTCTGTCTGTTCTAATAAAGAAAACAGTGGCTTGTTCATGATTTCTCCCAGTGCCCAGTACATTGAGTTCTTCATAAATGTCCAATCGTAACAATGATCATTTTGCTCCTATTTACTGTACTGTACTACAGAGTATTAGCAAATGGACTAAATGGATTTTTTTTACATCCTGGGTATGGAAATTTTTGTGATTTTTCACACTCTGAATAAAGTTGTTTTGGTTTCCTCATCTGATGAGAAAACATTACTCCTGTAAAAATAATCATTTTTTAAATCTAACTAAATTTGGGGGAATATTACTTTTTATTTCTAAGATTTTCTTTCCCTTTATCTTATAATTTTTATCCTTACATGTCCTCCATAAAGATTTCCCCTTCCCTTCCCTAAATATCATAGGATCATGGATAGAAAGTATATTAGAGGTCATCAAGCCTAATCCCCCTCCCGATTTTTTACAGATGAGGAAACTGAGGCACAAAATAGTTAAGTGACTTGCGTAGGATCATATGACTAGTAAATGTCTGAGACAGGATTTGAACCCTGGTCCTAATAGCTACAACTGCAATGTCTTATGCATGAGACCATGCTGCTTATCAACTACCAAATCCTGTAAATTTTACTCAAATGCCTAAATTGGTATTTGATCTTTTCATTACCACCCATTTTTGACTCTTAAAATTTCTCCAGAACTCCTTTGGTGTATGTTTATATTTGTAATTAAGCATGCCATTCAACATTGGAGTCATACTGCTACTTCTTTTTAATGTGGGGAGTAGTATTAGGCTCATGAAAAAAGCATTCTCTACTGACAAACTAAGCAGGAACCATAAGTCAAATAGAACAGTCTTTAATTAAGACTGATTAGCAAAGAATTTGAAAGAGGAAAATTAAGCAAAAGAATGGTTCCTATTTCCCCTTGCACAAATGGGTTGCTATTTGTTCTTCATTCTCAAGAAAGACCACGACATCAGGGCAATGATGCCATGGCATGCAAGTGAATTGGATATAAGTGAGGCAGGGTTGTACAAAGTCACCAGCCTCACCTTCTCCCCTGGAACCAACCGAGTCCAGTGGCAAGATATAGATCAAGACAACTGGGGATGGCCCAGGACACAGTGTAGACCTTGGCCTTTTCAAACTAAGGTCTTTAACAGATCTAGGTTTGAATCATAGGTACAATCTTCCACAGACTCACATGCTTGATAGGGAAGAGAACAGATCTTGGAAAACTCCTATTTCAAGGGTGGGAAGAGTTTGAACATTCCCCTTTCCTGAATCTGCATAACACTATTTCCCTCAGCTTTGTGGCATAGTATAGGAACTTCACTGCTTCCTGCCTCCATCTTTCATCTACTTCCATCAAGGCTGAGAAGTTCACCTTACCTCCCTATCCTAGCTGCTGTCTGCTGATCCCAACCCATTCTGTCCTTTTCTACCAGTGTTCCTCTCATCTTTGGGCTCCTTCACTTCCATCACCAGAAGCTCTGACCCACAGAAATGTTATCATTCTTTCAGAATGAGACTGCAACATTTCTCAAACTAGTCAACATATCTGCAGTTCTACTGTTAAACAACTCCATAGTCTCCACCCAGTAGCCAATAAGAGAACTGGTGGGCTGGCTGTTAAATTTCTTTGACTCATCCCTTCCTGTGAAAGGTCCCCCAGACCTCAGCTCCAGATAGATAGGCTAAGTGAGCTTGATTCAGGTAGTATGTCCTACCTTCTACGTGACTATACACTAGGTCTCTCTGAGACTGGGGATAAATATCCATATATTTGTTCTTTCAACTCCTATCTTCTTCCCTGGTAACTAGAACCCAATCACACAAACAACCCTGAAATTCTTAAAAGCTTCCATAATACATTAGAAAAAGAGGTTGGAGAAAGAGAGAGAGAGAGGGACAAGTTAGCAGTCTGTCAACTTCTTTAACCATAGCAAGGGTCCCAATTCCCCTAAGATGAAAAGAGAGAGAGACAGAGACAGAGACAGACAGAGACAGAGACAGAAAGAGACAAAGACAGAGACAGAGAGAGAGACAGAAACAGAGTGAGAGAGACAGAGGGGAGTGGAAGGGGGGCGGGGCGGGGAAGGAGAGAAGACAGAGACAGAGACAGAGACAGAGACAGAGACAGAGAGAGATCCAAACACATTATCTTTCCTTCTCACTAGCAACATGTTTCAAGCCCAGAGCCAACAATAGCTATAACTGAGCCTAGGGGCACATTCAGCCATGGGGTGGTGGTACAGAGGGCAGTCTGAGAGGAAAGTGCAATAGTGCAGAGGACAGGCCAACGGGAGAGGGAGCATGGATGCAATTTTTCCCTCCCCACCAGAGTGTGTTTCTCTGCTCCTCACCCCTAGGATAGGGGTGCCACAGCTAGAGATCCTCTAGCATTTGAGCAGAGCA
This sequence comes from Pseudocheirus occidentalis, assembly GCA_028646575.1. Lineage (NCBI taxonomy): Eukaryota > Metazoa > Chordata > Mammalia > Diprotodontia > Pseudocheiridae > Pseudocheirus > Pseudocheirus occidentalis. The sequence continues at coordinate 356,406,474 of CM053593.1, forward strand.
CTGTGAGAAATGGCTGTCACCCTCTGTGAGGCAGGATTTGAACCCAGGTTCTCTTGGTTCCAAGTCCAATGTCTTCTATGTGATACTGGGCTACTCCTCATCTACCACAATGCATACTTTCCCCAGTTCCCAAACCTGCTGTTTGATCCTTTCTTTAGCATCCATTTCTGACTCTTGGGACCCACCAGTTATTCTTTGGTATGTGTCTGGGGGACAAAGTGTCATTCACCCTATGCTAGTTGTAACTCTTAAACTAAAATGTGACTTGAAACAAAATATATTACATTCTATTCCTTCACCTCAGTGGAAATAAAAACCCAATTTCCCACACCACTAGGAAATGGTGGCTATCCAGGTTAAAAAGCAATGTCATTTTTAATCCTTACTTCTCCCTTCCTTCATAATCTGGGTTTTTTTCTTTTCTTAAGTTAATTTATTTTTAGTTTTCAACATTCACTTCCATAAGTTTTCCATTTTCTCCCCCTCTGCCCCCTCTGTCCTCCCCAAGATGGCGGGCAATCTGCTATTAGGCTTGGGTTTTTTCTTTAAAAAAATTTTTATTGCCCTCTTTTGTTTTCACATCATCTTAATTTCCCAATATATTCTCCCATGCAAAAATCCATCCTTTATAACAAAGAATTTTTTTTAAGTGGTGGGGGGGAAGAAATTTGGCAAAACTAGCCATCTCATCAACCAAGCCAAACAGCATTATGCAATGTTCCCACCCCATAGTCCCCCACCTCTTCAAAGAGGTTCTGGCCCTTCGTATCTGATCAGTCACAAATTCTTTTAGATTCTTTCTCCAATATGCTTTTCCAGTGTCCTTTTCTTCCCGTTGTCACATCCATCACCCTAGTTTAAGTCCTTTTAACTTATATAATATCCCTTTTATTGTTTTCCCAGCCTCCAGTCTCCTCCCAATCCAATCAATCCTGCTGCGTGCCACCAGAAGCTTAATAGTCTATAAAATCTTCATCATGCTACTCCATTGTTCAAAACTTTCAACGAATCCTCACTAATTATAGGGTAAAGGCCCAACTATTTAAGCTGGCATTCAAAACCCTTCACAATCTGGTCCCAAATCACCTTTCTCACTTTACTTCCTACTAAGCTGCTGCAGACCCTCCCCCAGCCACCTGGCCTCCACGCTCTCCCTTGAAGAAGTTCTCTCTTGACTTGTCCTATCTTTATCTTTGCTCATACCATTCATCCAACCTAGAATGCCCTCTCCACTTCAAGAGTATCTATTCATTCAGATCCTACTATCTTTCAAAGATCAGTTCAAGTCCTTTCTTCTATGAAGCCTCAACCAATCCCGCTCAGTTTTCCAAACATCTATAACATCTATCATCTGTACTTCCCCATTAGTCACTTACCATATACTACAGGGCATCACAGTTCAATTCAAATGCATATATCATTAGATTGTAAGCACCTTGAGGTCAAGGACTGTCTTTTCACTCTTTTTGTATCCCCAGAACATAGTGTTGGCACATGATGCTGCTCAATCACTTTTCAGTGTGTCTAACTCATTGTGACCCAGTCTGGCACAAAGTAGGCATTTAATAAATGTTTACTGATTGATTGATATGTACCTTGTCTTTCCAGAGTCCCTGAGGACAGGGACCTTATCTTATGCATCTTTATAAATCCCTACAATAATATCACCATTAGTGTTTTATAATAAGTGTTTGCTAAGTTGTCTCCAAGCTTCAGTGATCTGTTATCTCATGGAATGGGGATGATTTTAATAAATTCATGGAAGGCATTTTATCAGAGGAGAACCTCGAAGGTTATATTTTGTGGTAGCAAGTTCAACAACTCTTTGTTAACAATGAATACTAAGCAGAGCAGCATCTCATATTCTCCGCCTTTCATTGGTTGAGTGAACTGAAGATATGATTTGTTATTGAAAGTCACCCGTTAAAGCTTTCCTTTGCCCCCTTTTTATTTTAGTAACAGCCAACATTTATTTACATAGTATTTTAAGATTTTCAAAGGGCTTTACATATGATTTACATACGATGTAGCTGTAGATCCTTTTGATAAAGATTTTCCAGAAAAAAAAGAAATTAAGCAAATGGATTGATTGTCGGTTATTGGTGTCTTCTTGACTGCCTTTGGGGGCAATGATATCAATTGTGGAGGGTTTTTTTCCCAACCATTCAGTGTCTTTGCCTCTCAATACCTTCAAAGTGATGCTGACTCCTGTACACGTCTCCTGGGTATACTTGATCTCATTCAGTAGCAATTCTCTACTTCATATTGTTTAGTGAGATTTCAGTTTCTTCATATATGGATACCTCAGGGTATCCAAATCCAAATGTAGTGGTTCTGTTATCATTAATTATGAGACTAGATTACTACAGAATGACTGGCAAATGTGGTCCAGTTTTTCATCTATTAATGTTCTTGAGATGATTGGCTTAAGTGGGTATTTATGTCAAACTTTCTGCAGACTAATTTACTCTCTACCCTTTTCTGCTCTTTGTTATTTTGTAAGATGATTTTCCTTCATCTTCGCCCATCCTCCTCTATAAAGTTTGGCAAATGAGTTTCTATTTTAAACCTATGTTGTTCTTTGTTGCCACGTTTCTGTAGTAGAGAGAGACACCATCACCTAAGGGCCTCCATTTAGCAATCCTAGTTTCTAGGCATGTTGTGTGTCAGAATCCTCTCCAATTATAACTGAACCTTCACCATTGTTTATAATTTTACTAATCTGCCAGAAAGAACACTTAGTTCACAACTATGGCATTTAATGAAACTACAAACTAATAAAAGTAACATTGGAACATCTCCCCAATAAACTTTGAACTCATAAACAGTAAGTAGAGTAGCTCTGCCATGGAATGGGGGGTTTGCTCTTGAGAGCTGTGGAACACATAAGGCCAGAGCCCCTGCATGGAGGTGAGAACACACAGGAAAAAAAGTGATAGAGGTACAACTCATAGATCCAGTGTTGCAAAGCTGTCGGTGTCTTCTGGGGGTGTTATCATACTGTAGTGTAAGTAATATTGGGTGTTTTCACTGCCTCAGGTGAGCTTTCACTATATAGGTATCTACAGGGTCAGTTATTATCTTGCATAACATCCACTAAGAATTTCTATGAAAAGTAGGACTACCTTCTGTAAGGAAAGCTACAACCTTACTGACTTTTTTAAACTACCTTAAGCATCCTCAGAAAATATTATGGCTCATAAGCCTCTCCTCTGCAAGAGGAGAACTATAACCTTGTCAGTTGGTTCTTTCAGTTTGCTACTAAACCCAACTATTGGCCTCAACTAATATATGTTAACTTCAGGACCACCTCTGTTCTATCACTATGATTAGGAAACATCTCCACTAAAGGGGAAGGGGTTGGTTCTCCTCAACTAGTGACTATGAAGCTTTCCTCAGTCAGCCTCTCAGTCATTATCTATGGGGTACTTCCTCTCAACCAGGCTGCACCAGGTCACTGAGGCCAAGCCAACATCATATCTGTCCTTCAATTCTTTGACCTCTTATGTTCGATTCCTCTCTGAACTCCTGTTGACTCTTCTGAGTTACTCTGGCCTTTATTGCTTCCTCTGAATCTCTTATCTGTCATGTAACTTACAGACATAAATTCATTTTAGTTCTTTGGCCTTATCTTATTATGGGGGAGGGAAGGGAGGGAGGGAGAGAGAGAGAGAAAGAGAGAAAGAGAGAGAGAGAGAGAAAGAGAGAGAAAGAGAGAGAGAGAGAGAGAGAGAGAGAGAGAGAGAGAGAGAGAGAGAAGATAAATATCCCAGTTTCTACTTCCTGAAATGGAAAATTAGCTCAATAATAGTGTGGTTTGGAAACTGTTTTCAATAAGTCTTTCCTCCCACCCACCCCACATCATGCAGCTCTCTTCCATACAAATAACAATGATTATGCTGACCAGAGACTATTAGGCTACTTCCCCCAGAGTCTAATCTCTCTCAGGTCTCCAGGCAACTCTCCCTTGGCAAACTGAGATAATATTTTTGGCTAAGCTGGTTTCTTGGTTCTTTTGTCACTCTCCTTATAATGAATGTCTTAATTAGTTCAACTTCTGTAGGTAATAGGAATAATCAGAAATAATATTCCATTATTATCTATTTTCAGTTCCCTATTTTCCATTATGTATTTTCATTCCATTATCAAATTTCAATTTTTTTTGGCATCAAAAACAATTCTGAATATGTCAATAGGAGATTGTAATTGTAAGCAGTGTCTCCTCATTCTCATCTTTGTCCTCTCTCCTAACTTGAAGGCAACTTGGTTGTTACCTTTGCATGTAACATTACAGAATCTGAGAGTCACAAATGACCACAAGATTTTCTCATCCAACCTATACTTGAATGAGAATCCCCTCTGTAATATCTCTGAGAAGTGGTATTCCAGCATCTGCTTAAAGATCTCAGTACCTTGGTAGGCAGCCCATTCTGTTCTGCCAGCTGGACTTTGTTGCTATAACCAACCTTCACTAAAAGTCAAGCTCTAGCCCTCCAGCCTAATATTGCCTGCTGAGTACAAGCAGAATAAGTGCAATCCCTCTTCCAATCAATCAATCAAACATTTATTAAGTGCCTGTCATGTGCCAGGAACTGTGCTAAGGGCTGGAGATACACAAAGAGGCAAAAAGCAGTCCTGGGTCTCAAGGAGCTTACAATCTAATATGCAAACAATATGTACAAAGCTTGTTTTATATATACACAAGGAATAGGAAATAATGAACAGAGGGAATGCACTAGAATTAAGAGGGTTTAGGGGAGTCTTCCTGTAGAAGGTGGGACTTTAGTTGGGACTTAAAGGCAGCTACATGATAATGTACATAACAGTCTTCAGATATCTGAAGACACGTTTGATAAGAGATCAAATGAGGTAATGTTTATAACATGCTTTGCCAACTTTAGGGCAGCTATGTGGTGTAGTGAATAGAGCACTGAGCCTAGTATCAGGAGGACCTCAGTTCAGATTTGACCTCAGACACTTACTGTCTGTGTGATCCTGAGCTTATTAGCTGTGTGACCCTGAGTAAGTCACTTAACCCTGTTTGCCTCAGTTTCCTCATCTGGAGAATGAAATGGCAAACCACTCCAATATTTTTGCCAAGAAACCCCCAAATGGGGTCATGAAGTGTTGGACATGACCAAACAACAATAACTTGGAAACCTTTAAAGTTCTATTATTATAATCATTATTATAATATAATATAATTATTATTATAAAATGCTATTCTTGTTATTATTATCATAACCTTCCCCAAAGCTTTCTCTTCTCCAGGCTAAACATCTCCTTTTCCTTCAACCAATCCTCATACCAAATGGTCTCCAGTTCCTCCACAATCCCATTTACTCTCTTTTGGCTTCTTTCCAGTCTGACAATGTCCTTGCAGAACCAAACACAATAATCCAGGCAAATTCTATTGGGAGAAATTAGATATATATTCCTTATAAGTCCTACCAGAAAATATTTTTAATGGTGTGATTCAAAGTGCTATATAATGACCCAGGTCATAGTATCATAGATTTTGAGTCAAAGGGAGTTTTAAAGGCCACTTAGTTTAAAGGAGTGGGGAATCTTTGGCCTCGAGGTCAATATATGACCTTCTAGGTCCTCAAGTGTGGCCTTTTGACTGAGTCCAAGTTCTACAGAACAAATCCTTTTATTAAGGGGATTTGTTCTGTGAAGTTCACAGGTTTCCCACTCCTGGGCTAACCCTTTCCTTTCGTAGATGAAAAATTGAGATCTAGAGAGGTTAAATCACCCAAGTGGTCATCAACAGAGTTGAACGTTAAACTTCGATCCTCTGACTCCTAATAATAGCTAGAAAGTTTGCAAAAGCACTGAATCAGCTCATTTGATCTTCCCAACAACCCTTTGAGGGAGGTGCTATCATCATCCCCATTTCACAGATGGGGAAAGTGACGCACAGTGATTTGCTCAGTCACACAGCTGGTAACTGTGTGAAGCAGAATGTGAACTCCGGTCTTCCTGATTCCAAGTCCTCTACCTTTATCCACTGTCTCTCTGAAATACGTTTTCCAACTCTCTCCCCTGAACCACACTGCCTTTCCAAATAGGTGTTTATTTTATCAGAATCAGTTCTGCAATCCCTATGCAGACTAAAAGAGTAGCCATAGCTCCCTCTTACAACAGAAGGAAAAGAGGGAAGAGAAACCATCCATGCCACACATGAACAACAAAAAAATGGAACTCCTCAGATTTGACTTGTTTCTGGTTTTGGTGTATCAACCATGGGAGTGTCCAAACAACTGTAAGTCTGGCTAATTTAAGTGAAAACAGTTGTACTCTCCCAACCCAGCCCACTGGTGTGATTCATCCCCCATCACCCCCCCAACCTCCATCTAAGTGTTTTACAAAATACTTTGCAGTTACCACAACAACGAGAAGTGAATCTCTCTCAGTTTGGGTGTGGCCAAAGCTCTACTGCTTCCTCCTCCTCCCTCGGTGGGCTGGGGGTGATTGTAGTGGTATCTGATAGTTTATTTGTCTGGCTGTGAAACTGAGTTGTGAATCACAGGAAGGAGCAGCTTGGTACTAACCAGCTGTCAAAATATATAGACAGAAGCAAGGAGAGAAAAGTGTGATCCCAAATAACATTGTCCTCTCCTGAAGGCAGCATTCAGGAAATGTTGCAGGAGGGAGAAAACTGGGATGAGTGAAGAAGGACCTTGGGCAAGTAAAGGAGTTTGGATCCTTTAAAGAAAATAGGAATCAGGGTTAACTGTAAAAGTAAACCATGGTCCAATATTAAAATTTACAGAGCAGAAAAATCAATAAGTTGGAACGCCCTTTAGTTTAGGTATCTAGGGAATAGGAATTGCTACACAGCAAAGTCTGGACTTCTATCTAAGATCCCCCTTCTAAGACCTAGGAGTCTTCTAACTTGGCAGTGTGATGCAAGGGAATGAGGGATGGGTCTGGAGTCAGAAAATTGGGGTTCATATTCTGAAGCTGCCACTTAATACTTGTGTGTGACTTTGGACACATCATTTTACTTCTCTGTCTTCAGTGTTCTTATCTGCAACTTTGAGGGAGGTGGGTCAGATGAAGTCCAAGGTCCCTTCCAGCTCTGAGGTTATTATCCTAGTACGTTGCAGAAGGGATTTTCACAAAGGAACAAAGTGAACTAAATGGCTTCTGAGGTCCCTTCAAGAGCTGAGATTCTATTTTAAACATGGCCATCCAATAGAGCACAAATCAATAGGTAGAGATTGTTTCCTTCTTTGTACTTGTATTCCTAGTGCCTAGCACAGTGTCCGGCACACAATAGGTGCTTAATAAATGCTGGTGATTGATTAGACTGGCCAAGTATTATATCTTTTGACCAAGGTACTTTCCATGGTATACTGAGCCTGGAACGAGGCCACACTGCTTTGGGATCATATAACAAATTCTGAATGGTCCGAGCCACCCCCATCCACCCCCGCTGCCCCAATGACAAAAGCAGGTAGGGTGTTCTGTTGTGACAAAGCAGTGTCAGAGAGGATTGGCCATTGAACCAAGAAAAGCCTCCTACAGAGTAAACTTTTTTTTTGCTTTTTGGAGGGAGGAAGGAGGATGATATTTAAAACATCAAGATATGAGATATTTTGTGAGACTGCTGAACTGGTGCTTAAGTTATGACTTGGTTCTGCTATCTCCCTCAAGGGCCATGTCTTCTGAAAACTCAGGTCAATAGTTGTGTTCCTCTGTCTGTCAGTAGTTGTCTTCTGCTCCATGAAGTGCAGTAGGAACGTTAGTGGGACACATCTTTAGTACAGCCAGCACTGACTCAGGAAACCAACAATTCATAACTCTTAAACCCTCAAGGTTATCTCCAAGGCAGGAAACATCCATCTGAGAAATATTATTTAGTCACTTATGCCCAGAAAAAGAAACACAAAGCAGAAGAGGCAGCCAGAGACCCAGGCTTAAGCTTGCCAGGCAGGACCCTCCTCTACCTCTCATAAGAAAATTCTGAGAAAGGAGAGAAGAAGAAGAAGAGGATAAAGGAGAGAGAAAGAGAGAGAGAGAGAGAGAGAGAGAGAGAGAGAGAGAAGTAGACCCTTCTTTATGGGTCACTTCACCCCTAGATGGTATCTTAGAAGATATATCATACCTTCTGAATGGTCAAAGTTATCCTTGGTGTTTTTACAGGAAGCACATGACTGTATATACAAAACTCTCTAACTGGTTATCCCATTTGGTTAGAAAATTAATCTAATGAGCTAAAAGTGATGGGCTCACTCCTCCTAGGAATAAATCAATTAGCTTTGTGATCAGACTTTAATCACCCATGTCACAAATTCATGCTATTGATCACAAGAAGGTTTGAGAAGATGAAGTAGAAGAATCAGCATAAACCCATAATTGCCATTGCTGGAAACAGCTCATAATACTAGAAAGTGGTTCCCTAGCTACATCTTTGTCTGTATCAAGAACAAAGATCTCTCCATAGAATGTGATATACCCATCCACCTCTCATTGTATTGACTCTCCAGTCTTCTCCCACCTAGTCTCATACTTGAAGTCAGAAGACTCAGGTTCAAAGTCTGACTACAAGACTCACTGTGTCATTTCGCATCTCTGAGGCTCAGTGTGCTTATCTGTAAAACGGGCATTGTCTACCTCACAGTACGTAAAGCCCAAATATGATCATGTTCACATATGTCAAGCACTTTGCAAACTTTATTTTACTATGTTACTAATAATTGTTTTTTATTTTTAATTTGGAAAACCACATTCCTACCTCCTGAATTCCTATTCTAATTATTCCTTTTCTCCCCAATTTCCACTCCTACCTGGTTCTCCATTATCTAGTCCATTCGTTTTTGCCATTAGGAATCTCTCTTTTGTTCTGAACAAACTTCTAGATTTTGAACTTTTCACCCAGCGTTTTCTCTCTCTAATAAGAACTTGGTCCTACCCTGAGGATATCACATCTCTTAGATAAAAGCAGAAATGAAATAACAATGACTAACATTTATATAGATGTTCCTGTGCCAGGCGCTGTGCTAAACTTCACAATTTTATTTCATTTCATCTTTACAACAAGTCTGAGAGGTAGATCCTATTATTCCCCTCATTTTACAGATGAGGAAACAGAGGTTAAGTGACTGGATCACACAGCTAGTAAGTATCTTAGGCTGGATTTGAACTCAGTTCTTCCTGACTCCAGGCTCAGTGCTCTGTGCTCTACGGTGCCACCTAGCTTCCCATATTCATCCAAGCTGAGGATGACAAGAAGCTAGGAAAGATAACCTGGGCCAGAGTTGATAAGATAATAGAATCTGGCCAAGACCTACAAAGAAAACTAGCTTAGACAGCGGTTCTCAACCTGTGGGTCACAACTCCTTTGGGGGTCGAACGACCCTTTCACAGGGGTCACTCGGGACCACTGGAAAACACATATTTCCGATGGTCTTAGGAACCGAGACACAGATCCTCTGTCTGTCTCCAGGTGGGTCTGCCCACATGCGGATATACCCACAAAGGAGTATTAAAGGGTCGTGGCATTAGGAAGGTTGAGAACCACTAAGCTAGAACATTGCACCAAAAGTAATAAAGCTAACATTTAGTAGGCTCTTCTTCAGTCAAGACGGCTGCCTGAACGGACGGTGACCACATCGCTCCCACATACCTACGCCAGTCTGTCCCTAGAGCTTAATTGAAGTTTCAAAGTAATCCTGAGACATGAACATTACAAGCATTATTATACCAATTGTACAGATGTGGAAACTGCAGCTCAAAGGTTGTGATTTTTCCCATGGTAAGGCAGCTACTAAGAGTTAAGGGCAGGATTCAAACCCAGGGCTTCCTAACTTCAGGAGTATTGCTGGGCTGTTAGATCATGGATATTGCAAACTTTAAAGGCACAACAGTTGTTTATTGTTGTTCCATATCAGCCTTCAGTCACTAAGCCTAGTTTGAGGGCGGCTGCATTCTCTGAGCCTTTTGCTGAGCTTCTGCTAAGATCAAACAATGTTTATAGAGAAAACAGGAGTGTGCTGGTAAATGTTTAACTACTGCCCTCTCTGGGGACAAACACATATGTACACTTAACACTTTCTTAAACCTAGACAGTTGAGGATTTCTTAAACATTTTCCACTCAAGACCTCTTGGGCACTTGTACACTGTGGGTTGCAATCCCATATGAGATCAAGTGCTAAAGAATAAATCAAGCCTCGATTTGTATCTATTGCTGATTTCTGTGGTGTAAACAACCCCACTGAAAATTTAACAATCTGCTCTTGCAAGCAGGTTAAAGCTGGCTCCAGCATACTCCTGCCTAACCCCCAGTCCAAAACTCCACCCCCTACTCCATGATGCTTTTCATTGTATGCCTACCATAGAGATACCACCATGCTAGGATGAGTGGGAACTGCCTCTGTTAAAGGTAGCAGGTAAGTCCCTGGGGATTGCCAGAGAAACAAAGAGCTTCAGAAGACCACACAGCTAAGTGTTAAGTGGGATGATAGTTGGTGCCCAGAAAACTACTTTTGAATATGGTGGTTTATCCTGCCTAAACTTACACCAATCCACTTAAAGACTGCGCAGATCTACTACCTACATTTTCACCTGCATTCTCCTTGGGATTGCCAGGAGAAGCTTGCTATGCTAGAAGTATTTGCTTGCTGGATGACTAGGCAATCACTGTATAAAAGAGAGCTTTGCTTATCTTATAAATCTCTGTTTTGATTGAATGGTTTGTTTTACAGTCAAAGAGGCCTGGAAGGAATGCCAGGGAGTAGAAGGAGCTGAGCTAACCAGAATCTATTCTTAAAGATTATTGGGGTCACATCTCTTGGATCAGCTATAAAAGCAGACAGAAGAGATTTCAGAAATACACAAAATCTAAAGCAACCTTCATTTGTTGTAAACAACCCTGGGTTGCCTAATCTTTGAGCATCATTGTTTATTCATTTCAAGACAACCTTCATAACACCACTCCCATACTGCCCTTCTCCCCAGAAATTACTCCATGGCATATATTTTTTTAAATTAAAATATACCTAAAAGTTCCCTAAACTCAGTATTGCCTCCTGTCTCCCAATCATTGAACTCCATGTTTCCCCTCCTCACCTTTAGCATCTCAGAATCCTTAGCTTCCTTCAAGGTTTAATTCAGGTGCCCCCTCCCACTAGCAAGCCTTCCTTGAGCCTACTAGATGCCAGTGCCCTTCCCTTCCTCCATAAAAGATTTTATATTTTTCAGACACAGTCCCTGGATCGTCAGCTTTATTTAATTGTTTTATTTCATTACGTGAGACATAATCTCAAAGTGGGAATAACCTGTAAATGTTTGTAATGCAAAAAAACAAAATTCATCAATAAATCTTTTTAAAAGTTATGCATGTATCCCAAAAGATTCATCAGAACAAAACAAACAAAAGTTATAATTACTATCATATACATAATATATCATATTATAATTACTATTATATTCTCCCAAGAAGGAAGATATTTAAAACATCAAAACATGGGATATTTTGTGAATATTGTGTGTGTGTATATAATGTGTGTGTGTGTGTGTATATACATATTGTATTGACTTAGCAATAGCACAAGACTAAGAGGCCTTGTATTACTAAGTAAGTGTTTTATCTTTCCAATAGATTGTAAGGTACTTGTGGGCAAGAGCTGGGTTTTTGGTTGCGTATCCCTAGCATGATGCCTTGGATAGAACATGCACTTTAAAAATGTTTATTGAATGAACTGGGGCAGCTAGGTGATGCAGTGGTTAGAGCAACTGACCCTGGAGTCAGAGGGACCTGAGTTCAAATCCAGCCGCTGACTCTTACTAGTTGTGTGACCCTGGACAAGTCATTTAACCCTGATTGCCTCCCTCTCAAAAATGCTTGTTGAATGAATGGAGAAGCAGGTTAGGGCTCAGTATAAAGAAAAAAGCCTCTATCTATATGGGTTATTAATGGTGGAATGGGCTGCCTCCAGAGGTAGTGACCTCCTTATCTCTGAAAATGTTCAAGCAAAGCTTGGGGGGCCATTTGTCAAAGATATAGAGGGTATTTCTACATTGAGTGGGAGGTGCCTCTGAAGACATAAAGCAGAGGTTCTTAACTTGGGACACATGAAGTTATGTTTTTATATTTTGATAACTGTATTTCAGCATAATTGGATTCCTTTGTAATTTTATTTACTTTATATATTTAAAAAACAGGATTCTGGGGGATTCAGTCCATTAGCTTCACTAGACTGCCCAAGGAATTCATAGCACAAAAAGAATTAAGAATCCCTGACCTAGAATTAGTTGGTCAACTAACATTCATTAAGCACCTACTGTGTGCCAGGCATTGTTTTGGGTATTAGAGGAACTCAGTCTAAATGTTTAGCCTAGCTAAAGGAAGACTTGGGGGAAGGAGGGAGAATATGATAGTTCTCTTCAAAAATCTGAAGATCTGTTGTGAGGAAAAGAAACCATTTGACGAGTTCTGCTTAGCTACCAGGGATAGAAGAAGAATCAGTAGGTGATCGTTGCAGATAGGAGGATTTTGGCTTGGTGTAAATGAAACATTTTCTGTCAATTAGCACTGCCTGAAAGTAAAATGGGCTGCCTAGAGAGGTAATGAGATCCCCCCAAACCCCCCCTTAATTGGAGGACTTAAATTAATGTGGCGTGACCACTTTTCAGGCTTCGACCTAGATGATGTCTCCGGTCTCTTCCAACTTGAGATGCTGTGATTCTATAACTTCGAAAGTTTCTTCCACTGAGATTCAATTCAATTGAATAAGTGTTGATTGAGAGAAGTACCATACAGTACAGAGCAGTACAGTAGAAAGAGAATTGGATTTTGAGTCAGAGGACCTAAGTTCAAACCCTGGCTCTGCTGTTTACTACCTGTGTGGCCTTGGGCAAATTACTAAAGCTTCCTGGTACCTCAGTTTCCTTATCTGTAAAATGAGAGTGTTGGATTAAATAACTTCTAAAGTACCTTCCAGCTCTAAATCTCTGATCCTGAGCTCCTAATAACCTACATCATTCAAGGCACTGGAGATACTCTAGATTATTATAAAAATAGGGTTGAGAATTATAGAATGAATGAAAAATAATGAAATAGAATGAAAAAGAGACAACTATGGTGGGGGAGAGGTATGGAGAATTGTTATTCTCCAGATTTCTGGATGACTAACTCCAACTCCCCTGTACCTCACAAATAAAGTGTATGGGGTATCCAGAGAGGACTAGCATGGCACCTCTGGTACGAGGGCTTTCCAAGCCCTTTTCAGGACTGCTCATCACCCTTTGGTGTCTACCTCTCACCCAACTCTCATCTATGACTCCAAGAAACTAGAATATACAGTGGTAAAACCATTTTGGTAGACAGGCTAAACCAGGCTGAGGGTAACAGGCCTAAAATCCCCCCCCCCCCCCGTGAGTCTATCTCAAGCATGTGAGAACTTCCCCTGCTGGCATGAGCAGATGGGTACAACTTGTTCCAACGGCCATGAAAGCCACTGAAGCAGGCACCGAGGAGTTTAGAGTTTTATCCCATATCAAACAAACCAAGATTATTCACCACATCCTGGCCATCTCCAGTTTTACCTTCTGTCTTGCCACTGGATTTAGGTGACTCTGGAAGAGAGAGTGAGGCTGACAACTCTGAGCAACCCTGCTCACTGACAGCCTCCCACCCCAATCCCTGGAGTGTAGGGAAAAGTGAATGTAGATCATTGTGTGTACGGAAGAGGGGGAATGAAGTACAGAGAGACCAATAGGAAGACAGCTCAGATTCTGGAGAGATTTTTATTTAATCCTGCCTCCAGCATTTATCAAGTGTGTGAGCATAAGCCTTAGATCTGCAAAACAGGAAAGATAACATTTGTAATATTTACCTGTGAGATAATATATGTAAACTGTTTTACAAACTTTAAAGCACTAAGTTTGGCATTTTAAACTTTTCCCAACCTTTCCTACCTTTTCAGTTTTTAAAGCATTCATCTCTTCCACAGACTCTGAGATCCAGCCTCACTGGTTCAACTGCTGCTACTCCAAAGCTCCCAGTCCACCATAGCTTTGTATTGGCTCTCTACCCCTCCTTCCTGGAATGCTCTCCCTCAAAATCTCCAGCTGATTTCCCCCCCTCCCTACCCCCTTCCTTAAAGCCCCGGCTCATGTCCCCTTCAGTAGAAACCCTAGCCCAGGCCACACAGCCAATAGTGCCTTCCTCTTTAAGGCCACCTTCCATACGCATACTCTGCATTGTACATACTGAGCTATCTCTAGGTTGTCTGCACCATTCAAATGTAAGATCCAGGAGGGAGAGGCTAGTTCTGGCTTTTTCTTTGTGTCAGAATGTTCTGGACTCACTCCTCTAGTCAAAGTTACATCTCTTCCTCAGGATTCTAGGGGAATCCCTGAAGGAGTCAAAGAAGTCTTTCCCTCTTTTTTTTTTGGAGGGGGTAAGACAAGGCCAAGGTCACACAGTTCTTAAGTGTCAAGTGTCTGAGGTCAGATTTGAACTCAGGTCCTCCTGACTCCAGGGCTGGTGCTCTATTTACTGCACCACCTGGCTGCCGCAATCTGGGGTTTTCTTGGCAAAGATTCTGGAGCAGTTTGCCATTTCCATCTCTGGCTTATTTGATGGATGAGGAAACTGAAACAGAGTTAAGTGGCTTGCCCAGTGTCACGCTAGTGTTTGAGGCCGTATTTGAACTCAGGTTTTCCAGACCCCAAGTCTGGCGCTCCATCCACTGCGTCACCTAGCTGCTCCTCATAAAAGAAGAGGTGCATTAAATAACATCTTAAGGTCCTTCCTGCTCTGAACCTCTAATCCTAAAAATAGTAAACTTTTAGATGTGAAAACGCTCCATAGATTACAAAAAACTCAAGTTGTTGCTGTGGCCAAGACTGTGATTATTGTTAGACCGTCCAATGGGGAATCTCGGAAGAGTCGAGAGACACGGCTTCCTTTCTACGTCTTACCAATAATTTTCTGGGACCATCTGTAACCTATAGTGATAATGCTAAGCCTTCTGGGCCTCAGTTTCATTAACTCCCAAGGGAAAAGGTTTATACTGGTCGATTCCAACATCCAAATCCTGTGATTCTACACTTTGGCACATTCTGGTTCTGCCTAGCCCTGGCTCACTGTGTAGCTTGGAGCAAATCACTTTACAATTCTTGGCTTAGGTTTCTGAATCCATAAAAATCAGACCAGATGTTCATTAAAGTCCCTCTCAGCTTTAACATTCTCTGATTCTTTATGGAAATAGTCTGAGCGACCACAGTCTGAATAAAGGAACAGGCAGGAAGAGAGTGTTCAAATATGTACCACTCTTTAAGATGTGGTCGGTCTTTCATTTACTATTTATTAATTTATTTATTGGCACAAAGCAAGGAACTGAAACACAGTACTGGAAATTGTACTTATAAACATCTGAAACTAATAGTCTAAAGCTCTTGTTGTTAGACAATTCCATGTCGTCAATTCAAGTTTCTTGCTTACAGCGTTCAGCAAACAGCACTCATTGCATGGGAGCAGGGCAGGGGGTGGGAAGACATGCTAATTAGCTCTGTAGACTGGCTGTTAGACTTTTGTTTTCCCAGAAGAGTACCAAAACTTCAAGAGTATGCATAAAAGGAAAGAAATAAGAGGCGTCTACTTACAACTGTATATAGTTACCAAGCAACTGTAACCAGGTTACATATACTAGTGGTAAAAGGGAGGGGAAAACTCATGTATAATCTTTCCAATGAATGGGCCACTGACTCATTTCTGCCACACTATACGGGACTGTGGTTACTATGATATCATTGCTTCTTCCAAGGAGACAAGGAAGAAACACTGTATGGGCAAAATTGCTGGCCAGGGAGAAAGACAAATATCCCTTCAGTTTCCCAAACAGTCAGCCTAGGTGAACTGGGAAGGATATTGGATTGAGTTACTCTCTATTAGGGAAGCAGCATTTTAGGATATGTCAAGAAGAACATAGAATCCATAAGGGGACCTCCTATTCCTTTCATTTAGAAGACAAGATGGAAAGAAGTTTACCAAGATTTCTCTTAAGACAAAGATATTTCAAAAATGCTGGTGATACCAATGAGGGAGGAAGAATACTGAGGTTCTGCTTGCCCGGTAAAATGCTCTTCTCCCTGCAGCCTTGATGTTGACTGGTGTTGGACTTAAAGTCTAAGGACTGGAGTTCAAACATTGCCTCTAGCCTAGCTATATGAATTTGAGCAAGAGCAAATGGTTTCTCTTTACTGAGACTGAGTTTCCTCATCTGTACAATAAAGGAGCTGAGCTGGATGTTCTCAAACTTCCCTTCCAGCTTTAAAATTCTATGTTCCTATGGTGATATCTGTTCCCATCACATACACACTATCATCATGTCAAGTCAAGTTAGCAAATATTTATTATGCCTCTACTAAGCATCAGACATCAGTCTACAAGTTGAGGAAACTATTAACATCGTCTGTGTTCTATTGTTTCTTATTTATTTTGATCAATATTTCCAAGTTACACTTTAACCTGGTTCTAGGCACCCTCAGTAGTGTTGCCAGTGGCTTTTGAGACCTCTGCTCTGGAGGATCTGGAAGTGTGTCTTCTCCCTTGAAGGTGTAAACCAACCCTGACCCTCCCACAGGCGTGGATTTCTAGCATTGATCTCCACCAATAAAGAGAGTCTTATGGAAATGTACTCGAGACCTCCGGGTTACATAAGGGTTTGGGATCAATAATCCCTAAAATCCGTTCCGCTATACATGCTTAAAATCTGGGGAATGTCACTAAGTCTCAGCCCAGCAAAGTAGTAATGCAACATAGAAGAGAACGGAAAGCTGATGCCTCCTGCTGGTGGACAAGTAGAATAGCAATTCCAGATAGAGCACTTTTCAGAAGGCAAGTTTATTACCTCACAGAGAGTGCAATGGGAGTATTTTTAATTTTAACACCAAGTAAGTGAACCCCAGGATAGGAGCATGACAAGACAGTGACAGAGTCCTGATAAGGTCTGATGGGTCTGATAAACACATACGTTTATGGTTTTAGTAGGTTACAATGTTTATGAGATTCGAAATTTAGCTATTATTTCAATTTGCAAAGAATTCATCATTAAGTGGTTTAGATCAGATGTGTCAAAATACACAATCTAGAACCACACGCAGCCCCAGCATTTATGAGTACGGCTCAAACCAGATTAAAATGTAATTGAGAAATATTGAACAAAATAAATAAAATACAATAAAATATAGATAACATTACATTTTAAAATTCAGTCACTATTCAGTCCCCAGGGATTCTCATTATGGTTTAGTGGCCCCAAATTCTACTTGACTTTGACACAACTAGTCTGAATCTCTGCTGCCTCACAGCAAACAAAACCAAAGTAAAATTATAAACACAGAGTTTCACTATCCATTCATTCATTCAACAAATACTGAGTGTTTTCTATGGAAAAGGCAGATTCTACCACCATTTATCTGTGCATAGTTCCTTATACATTTCGAATACCATTCTATTCAAGTCAAGTCAATAAGCCCTCGGTAAGTGCGTACCCAGCACTCTGCTAAGGGCCAGGGATAAAAAAGAAAGGCTAAAAATAACCCCTGTTCTCAGGAAGTTCACAGTCTAATTTGGAAGGCCAGATGTAGATGACTAACCACAAACACAATATATGCAGAATAAATTTGAGGTCGTCTCAGAAGGAAGACCCTAGTATTAAGGGAGACTGGTAAAGCCCTCTTTCAGAAGGTGAGATTTTAGCTGAGATTTGAAGGAAAGGAGGGAAGCCAGGAGGAGGAGGTAAGGAAACAGAGAACTCCAGGAATGGGAGATTATCAAAGAAAAGAGAGAGTCAGGAGATGGAGTGTTTCATTCAAAGAATAGCAAAGAGGTAAACATAACTGGATCATAGAGTCCAGTGGAGGGGAGCAAAGTAGAAGACAAGGAAAGGCAGAAAGGAACTAGGTTAGGAAGGACTTTACCATCGGAACAAAGGATTTTATATTTTGGTCCTAGAGCTAATAGAGAGCCACTGGAGTTTATTTAATGGGTGTGAGGTGACACAGTCAAACCTGTGCTTTACAAAGATTATTTTGACAACTGAGTAGAGTATGGACTGAAGTGGGGAGAGCCTTAAGGCAGGAAGATGAACCAAAAGGGCTTTTCAATAGTCTAAACAGGAGGTGATGAGGATCTGCCCCTAGGTGGTAGCAGAAATAGAGAAGAGAAAGAAGAATATCGGAGAGCTGTGGTGAAAGTAGAATTGATAGGCCTTGGCAAAAGATTGGACAGGGAGGCGAGGTGGTTACGTAAGAGAAGGAATGGGAAGCGAAGGAGAGGAGAAGGATATAGCACCTTGAACAGCGCGGTATTTCGCCTCTGATTTTATCAGAAAGGATCTCCATTACATATAATGGTAGCTGTTGGTAATCGTAATGGGGAAAATGTGGGAAGAGAAGGAATTTGATTTTGGACATGTTGAGTTTAAGAAGTCTATGAGATATACAGTTCGAAGCTCAATAGGCAGTTGGATATTAAAGAGTGAAGGTCTGCAGAGAGGTTAGGAGTGGATGAGTCATTCAGACAATCAGTAAAACAGAGGTGATCGTTAAATCTAAGGGAGCTGGTGAGATGACTGAGCAAAATGGAATAGAGAAAGAGGAGAGGAGGACTCAGGACAGAATCCTCGCAGACCCCCATATTAGTGGGCGTAATTTAGATCAGGATTCAGCAAAGAAAACAGAGAAGGAGCAGTGACACAAAGAGGGCAGAAACTAAGAGAGAATAAGGTTGGGAAAACCTAGAGAGAGAGAGTGATTAGCAGTGTCAAAGGTTGTAAAGAAGTCAGGAAGGATAAGGACCAATAAATGGCCATTAGATTTGGCAGATTAATAGACCACTGGTAACTTCAGAGGGAGCAGTTTCAGTTGAATGTTATAAATCTTGAAACAAACTTGTGAGGTAAGCACCAGGGGCCTTAAGACTTATTATGATTCATCAAACCTATTTTCATTCCCATTTTACAGATTAGAAAACTGAGGTTCATTTCAGAGAGATTTACTTGCCTGAAATCACAAGTATAAAGTTGATGGAGTCAAGGTTTAAAACCTGAGTCTCCTGACTTTCATTCTAATCTCTTTCCATTATACCATTCTTTCCAATTTTCATTCTCTTTTCTGGCTTTGTTTAAAAGTAGCATAGTATAATATGCTTCCTCCCATCAGAACTTAGTCTCGTCCCACTGGATATTAGGCTCCTGCCTTTGTGAATTTAGGCTCTATAATTTTTTTTTAGGCAAACAGGGTTAAGTGACTTCCCCAGGGTCACAAAGCTAGTAAGTGTCTGAGGCTGTTTTTGAACTCACGTCCTCCTGATTCCAGGGCCAGTGTTCTGTCCACTCTACAGCTGCCTCCATAAACTTTCAGTTTATCTTACCCATCACTCCCCACCATGCCACTTCTAGACCATCCCCAAAGAGTGCTGCAGTGCATGGATCCTCCATCTTCCACCATTCAACATGTTGTCTTTTCCTATTAGAATGTAAGCTCCTTGAGGGCAGAGACTGACTTGTTTGTTTGCATTTGCATCCTCAACATTTAGGACAGTTCCTTCTTTCCTTCCTCTCTTCCTCCCTCCCTTCCTTCCTTCCTTCCTTCCTTCTTTCCTTCCTTCCTTCCTTCATTATAGCAGATAGTGTCTCATTTATGGTTGAGACAACCATTATTTGAATCTTGCCTCTTACTAGTCATGCAAGTCACAGGACCATAGTTTTAAAAATGGAAGAGACCTTTAAGGTCATCCAGTCCGATCCCTTCATGTTTTAGTTCAGGAAACTGACACCCAGGGTGGTTAGGTAATTTGCCCAAGATCTCACATATCAGGATTTGAACTCAGGTCCTCTGACTCCAAGTCCAGCACTTTTTATGCTGCCCTTCTGTCTACCTTTCCTCATTTACAAAATGAAGATAATAGTAGCACTTGCCTCATAGTGTTGTTGTGGGAACCAATTGGAAATCAGTTTTATAACCTTAAAGCACTATATACAGGTAGCAGATATTCTGGCTTCACTCTCTCCTTCTCGGCCCTAGGGGTACCACCTGAGGTTTGGAGGTGTTTTTCTCCAATGTAACTTGCCCAAACACCTATTCTTAGCCACAGTGTTAGCCACCACTGACTACCAACCCAAGTCCATTTAACCAACTAATATCAATTAGCTTTTACAAAGGGACATTTACCTCATAGATATAGCAAAAACAGAAGCACAATTTACCCCCAAAAATATAGGGCTCCACTTTCTCTTATTCAACCTTAGCCTCTGAGGAGAGTGGGTTCAGGCTTAATATGGTTTCTATATATCACTGATCTCACCAAATATCCAAATATAGGGTCTTCAAGAGGAGTCCTTGTCTCAGATACTGCTGGCCTAGGTTCCAAAGGTCAGCCCTCAATCCTTAGGACATTGAAGCTGGACTGACTCCCAACTCAGAGTCCTCTCCTGAACCTAGAGTGACTCTGGTTCCCTCTCCTGACATTTCCAAGGTTACAGCCATCTCCAGCATGCCTCCCCCAAAATTAAATAGCAAACACTGAGGCAAAGATCCGAGGGTCCTATTTGTAAGCCACATTGTCAACCTTGGATAGGAAGGGCCTGAGGCCTTTCCCTGTCGAGCATTATTACTTATTGGAACATTGCCAGACAGAAGTTAAATCAAGAAAAGGAAGGAATCCTGGTCAAATAGGTTTGTTTGGTTTTTACTCCTCTCTCCTATCACCTACTTAAGAAAAGACTCTTTTCTTCACCATGTGGATAGAAGACCAGAACCAGTTATAAAATGTGTACATGCTGAAAAGTACAATGGGGATTGTATTAGCCAAGGACTCTGCACAGGCTCCTAGCAACTGGGCTTACTGACCAGTCCTCCACTGCACAAATATCAGCTTTTATAATTCATTCAACCAGTTCAGTAAGTGCCTTTCTGTAATCTCTGTTAGATGTGGTATTCCTTTCAATGGTTTTGTAAAGTTATAACTAAAGGTTAAAAAAAGATAAAACTTCATTAAATTTCTTTTGGTTGTATTTTTCCTCCAAAGATCTGTACAATCAGTCCATAAGCTTTTAGTGTGCCCTTACTATGGGACAAGTGCGGAGTATTTTGGTGCACATAAGAGAAGTGTAAAATAGCACAATTATCCCTTACACATGGCAGGGATTAGGGCACCCCCTGGAAAATCCACACAAAGATTTTTGGCCCTTTCTTTGTACCAGAAAAGAATTCTGAATTTTTTTCTTTTTCTTTTCTGGGGTTTTTACAGCACCTTGTTGTAAAATTCTGGTTAAGTATTTGGTCTGGGCTCTGTATTGTCTGCACACTTTTGCATATCATCTGAGGCTTTCACAAAACTCCCCCCAAAATTCCTATTTAATTCCTTATTCCAATTCTCAAGATATTGAAAACATGATGGGCAAAGTCAAGATGTGGAACTGATAACTGTAGTCCACTTTGTTTGTCCTGGAGTTACCCTTTTTTTGAGGAAAGAACCAGTTTGAGAAGATGGAGCATGTGGAGGTGTGTTGAATTTAAGGCAACAGAGGGACATCCAATTAGAAATCTTTTACTAACATGTAGAAATACATAACTTCAAGGCAGTCCTGAATTTGAAGTCTAAAGATATGAATTCAAATCCTAGTTCTGACATTTGTGAAATGTGTGACCTTGGACAATTCCTGATTGGCAGAAACATCAAGAGTCAGTGATTTCATTAATGTGGGATCTCCACAGAAGTGCATCATAACCTCTCATTTATAGACTTAGAGATGCGGCCTGAGGCTCTCGGTGATCAATGATTTTTATTATGATCCCATGATCTCAGAGCTGGTCAGCGTCAGGGAAGAGACTTGAACCTCGGACAAGTGACTTCAACTCTCTGAGTCTCAATTTCCTCACGTGTAATATGGGGGTAGCAATAACAAGAGTTATTGTGGGGATCAAAATGAGATCGAGTAGGTAAGACACTTTGCAAACCAGAAAGAGACATCTGAGTTTAAGCTTTCCTTAATACTTGCATTGTTTATCATTTTATTCAGATGAATGTCTCTTGTTTTGTTTTTTTAAATTTCAGGACCATGCCTGAACAGCACTGGAAATGAACAATGTTCATCAACTTGTTGAGGTACAAGCAGTGGACAAGATATCCCATTCCCCCTTTTTTTTAAGTGAGATTTGGTTTGTGTTGTTGGGTAGTTTCAATTATATTTGATTCTCTGTGACCCAATTTAGGGTTTTCTTGGCAAAGATACTGGAGCTGTTTGCCATTTCCTTCTCTAGCTCAGTTTGCAGATGAGGAAACTGAGGCAAATAGGATTAAGTGACTTGCCCAGAGTCACACAGCTAGTAAGTGTCTGAGGCCGTATTTGAACTCAGATACTGTTGTACTTGGCCTCACCTGGCTCCCTTGATCCTTTCCCCTCCCCCCATTCTGCCCTAGTCAGCCATCTTCTTCCTGTTTCCTCACGGAAATTGGCTACAGGGCCCCCCACGGTTTCCCAGCACGCGAGACTTAAAATGTGTACTAGCCAATCCCTGACCATTGAGAGTTGGGGGGACCCTATATATATCAGTGATCTTCCCTTGGTCAGGCGTGTTTTGATTTGGGCAAGGTAAGATGTAGCTCCGAACAGTGCGCGCTAAATAAAATCCCCTTCCAAAATATGTACTTGGGGTCTCAATTGTGTGTGGGACATGAAATTAGTGAAAACTTCTCAGTCTGGAATGGTACCCCCCCTCCTGAGTGTCTACCCTCCCCCTTCTCCTGTCAATTACTTTTATCTTCCTTTGTTCATTTCTTCCCACCTGGTGAAGGCCAACCCCCTTGTAGTCTCATTGGGGAGGAGGTTGGGAGGTGAATTCTTCACCAATGAAAGAGGGCAGTTGGCCAGGAGAGGGGATGTCCTAATTAGGTTTTTAAACCTTGGAACAGGGCTAGGTTCTCTCTCTTCTGGCCCTGCCTCATGCATCAACATGGGTAAGACATCATCTCATGGGGCACCCCTTTCTTCCCGGGAGAAAGGGAATAAATTCCTCTTCTTCTCTAAGGTATCTCTGTGTTTACTTTTCTAATTAAATTAAGAATAATGGGTATTTTTTAT
>CM053593.1:356429676-356444279 GCA_028646575.1 Pseudocheirus occidentalis
CACACTAATCAAGATCTCCCACTCTTAAGAGGTTACCCTAAGCAGCTGGAAGAGACTTTCATTCGTTGTTGTATTCCCAGTGTATAGCACAATACCCGATAGATAGGAGTAGATGCTTAATCAATCCTTCTTGATTGAGAGTGGATGAGTTCCCTCCCAGATCCAGCTAGAGAGCAGTGGAAATGTTTCATGGGACTAGTAGATTTGGGAGTCATCAACAAAGAGGTGATGTCAGACTAGATGGGTGTGAGTTTATTCAAAGTGGAAGAAGAAAGAAGATCAGAGGTACACAGATACAGTTAGGGGAGAGATGATTGACAAAGAAAGATATACAAACAAAGGAGACAGATGAAGTAGGTAGAAGGACCACCTAAAAATAAAAGGGCCACGTTGCAAAAGCCAGGGAAGGAAAGTGCTAAGAAATACAAAGTTGTTGGCCAGCAGTTTTCAAATCCCACTTTGATAGGATGGTTTCAGTGGTACGTGGAGGCAGAAGCCAGATTAAAGAAGAATATTGAAACTCTATATAATTATAACAATAATATAAAGATAATGTGGTACAACAGAGTACTGTGGTGAGAGAGAGAGAGAGACAGAGAGACAGATTAGCCATCTATGTAACCCTAGCCAAGTTGCTTAATTTGTATGTACCTGAGGCAACTCTCAGAGACTCATATACTGAATCATTAGTTGGGTAAGAATTTGAAGATCTGTGTTGGTGGAAAAAAATTGGGACATCTCTATGCAGATGAACTATTAAGTCCCTTAAGGATTTATGCTTGAGGAGTTTAGTAGCAAAATGGAGATGTATAAGTTATTCAATGGAACAAAGGAATAAAGTGAAGTGTGTGTGTGTGTGTGTGTATATTTTGTCTCTTAAAGACAGATGACATATGTGCATGTTGGAAAGAAGAAACTCCTTAAGGAATCCTTAAAAAGACATATTGAAAATGTTAGAGGGAGAGTATAGCTAGAGAAACATGTCCTGAAGTAAGTGGATGGGGTCTAGAATACAGTGTGAGCTTTAGAGAAGTGGTCTCAACTAATCCTCTGAAGCTGTAGGGAAGAATGAGGTTAAATGCTTTTATGTTTTAGTCACAAGTCCTAGGATATGGTCAAGTTTTCCCCCTTAAAGTAGGAATTTAGGTAAGAAAGGTGGAGGTAGAAGAGATGTGTTTGGAGAGGGGAATAAGTTGGAGAATTAAGGAGAGCATAGATAATGTGGGGTCATTACTATGTAGAAGAGATAAGGAGTCAATGGACAATGAATGAAAGCATTCTCAAGGATGAACTTGAAACATTAATTTGTGAATGGGCCAGATCTGAAAGGTTCTGAGATCTCTATTGGCAATTCTTTTAAAACCAGAAACAGGTGTAGTAAAAGTAGCTGGTGGGATGCTACCCACCATTGGGAACTGGCAAGTCAAACTCAACAGGAGTTTAGGAAGGCAAGGAAGTCATGGATGTAAAGAGAGTCTAGGACTGAGAAGAAATTCAATAGAATGGAAAGATGGCTGATGTTCCAGGCAATATAGAACATAATAAAGGACCTCATGAGTTCAGAATATAGATCTTACCAATGTACATGAGGTGAAATCAGGAATATAAGATCCAAAGCAGAAAAGAACTTTGGACCCATTTTATAAAGCAGGAAACTGAGAACCAAAAAGAAGTAAGTTTTCCATAGTCACAAAAATTGTTAGTAAGAGATCTGGAATTCCAAACCACAGCCTCTGATCACCAATCCAGTACTCTTTCCCATATGAATAATATTTCATCTGCCTATTCAGTCTGAAAAGAAGTACGCCAAGTTAGCCATTTCAAAGATAATAACAATAATGGTAGCTAACATTTATATAGTTCTTACTTTGTGCCAGGCACTGTGCCAAGTGCTTTACAATTATTATCTCATTTTAGCCTCACAACAATTAGTGAAGTAGGTGCTTTCATTAGACCCATTTTACAGATGAGGAAACTGAGGCAAACAGATTAAATAACTTGCCCAGGCTTACACAGCTAGTCAGTATCTGAGATGGAGCAATATAATTTATTATAACCATTTAAAAACATAGCAGCACTGAAAAAAGTAAGAAGTTAGAGTAAACAAAGGAAGGTAATGATTATTTTAATGACTTGGAGCATTCTTTAATATGATTATTAACAGACTGTGATCCTCTGGAGAAGTTTGTCCATATCCTTTGACCACTTATCTATTGGGAAATAGCTTTTGACGTTATAAATTTCTGCTTGCCATCTATATATCTTAAATTAGCAAACCCTTACCCAAAGATTTTTAATTTCATGTAATCAAAATGATCAGTTTTAACTTTTTTAGTGGTCACTATCCCTTATTTGGTTAAAAATTAATTTCCTCCCCATAGCTGTGAAAGTATATGATCTGCTTCCTTTCTAATGGTACGGTCATTAATATTAAAGTAATAATATCAGTTTGGAATTTTTTTTATTTTAATTTATTTTCTTGGTCAGTTTGGAATTTATTGTGGGAAGTTGAACAAGATGTTGGTCTAAGCCTAATTTCTGCCAGACTGCTCTCCAGTTTTCCCAAAAGATCTTATCAAATGGAGAGTGTTTTCCTAGGAAATTTATATTTTTGTGTTAAGTAAATCAGCTGCCACAGCAAGAAGATCAAAAGAGCCCAGAGAGTGCCTTAGTCGGCAAACATCTGACTTAATTGCTAAAAGGAGACAGCAACCAGAGGGCAGCCCCAGGCTAGAACATAAAATTGTTTGTAAAATCTTACAAAAAAGAAGATGGATGATGATAAGCAGTATAGACTCATAAAGCTGGGAGAAACACTGGTAGGTGAAAGTCAGATTAAAGGAAACTTGGAAAGATATCCATCTAAACAAAATCATCCCAAAGGCAGTCAAGGATAAAAATGAAAGGAGGACTACACAAATAGGAGGGGGAAAAGACCACAAAAAGTGTTTTAACAAGTTGTTTTCTCCACCAAAGACAGAAGGATAACCACTTTTGGATCCCAGTGTCACAGTCCTTGAAGTGCTTATGGAGGAGGTAGAAATGGCAGCTGGGGTAGAAAAAGCAACTGTCAAACTGGCAAAGTATTAGTTTGCTTGTTAATCCCTTCCCTCCTTCCTTCCTCTCTTCTTTCTTCTCTCCCTCCCTTCCTTCAGCCTTCTCTCCCTTCTTCCCTTCCTCCCTTCTTTCTCCCTTCCTTCCTTTTTTCTCCCTCTCCTCCCTCTCTCCCTTCTTTCCTTCCTTCCTTTTTTCCTTCCTTCCTTCCCCCCTCTCTTCCCTCCTTGCCTCCCCTGCCTCCTTTTCTACCCCCTCCCCTCCATGACTCCTTTCCTCTCTCCCTTCCTTCTTCCCTCCTTCCCTTCCTTCTTTCATTCTTTCCCTCCCTCTCCCTTCCCTCCTTCCTTCCTTTGTTCCTTCCCTCCCTCCCTTCCTCTATTTCTTCCCTCTTTCCTTCTTTATTTTATGCTAACAAAATGTCCCAGGGTCTATCATAATAAAATTGCACCCCTACCGAATTTCCCTGTCTGCAGTACCTAGGACTGTGCTTTCCAGTCACAGTCTGCCTAATCATCTGGCATTCTGGGAGTGGTATTTAGTGAATTGTCCCACCCTGCAAGGACTAATACACCAACATTTTTCTGCAAAGGACTGTTTTGTTTCTTTATAAAAGTTTCTTTTATGTATTTTGGGGTTATTTCCCACTCAGATGCCCTCATGGTGCCCTCCTCCCCTTTATAATGAAGTACATTTAAATAAAGCAAATTGACCTATTGAAAAAATAAAAAGAAATAGCAGCTGGGGGCACCACAGTGCACAGAACACTAGGCCTGGATTCAGGAAGACCTGAATTCCGGTGTAGCCTCCCAAGACAGTCCCTGCCCTCAAGGAGCTTACATTCTGATAGGGAAAGACAACATGTAGAATGGGTGAAGATGGAGGATCCGTGCACTGCAGCACTCTTTGGGGATGGTTTGGAAGTGGCGTGGTGGGGAGTGATGGGTAAGAGAAGTTGAAAGTTTATAGGGGCAGCTAGGTTATACAGTGGATAGAGCACAAGCCCTGGAATCAGGACATGAGTTCAGTGTGTGTGTGTGTGTGTGTGTGTGTGTGTGTGTGTGTGTGTGTGTGTGTGTGTGTGTGTGTGTCTGTGTCTGGGTGTGTCTGTGTCTGGGTGTGTCTGTGTCTGTGTCTGTATTTTATTGTAGCCTTCTTGGGGGAAGAGGGGAAAGAAGGGGGGAAAAGAACAAAGTAAAAGTAGACAGCAGAGAACAAAGGAAAACTTACAAGGAAGCAAAGAAAAGATAGACAGCTCTGAACACAATGCATGGTGTTTATTACATAGACTTGAAGTGGAAATTTATTGCTGTGTACTTTGAACCCTCTATTACATTTTGCTATGGACATGACCTATGGAAGCTTTAAGTGGTTTGCCCAGGGTCACAGAGCTAGGAAGGCTGAATTTGTACCCAGATCTTCCTGACTCCAGGCTGGCCCTCAATATATTATGTTGAAGTGGCCCTTCACTTTGATGCTTTTTAAAAAAGTCATTTCCTCCAAATAATAAAAAAATCAACAAGCATTTTAGAATGAGAGACATGCTCTGTCATGTTTTGGAGTAGAATAAACTTGGGAGTGAGGAGGTTAGGCTACGAAAATTTGTTTCTCATTCCTCCTGCTGCCCCCACCTCACCCCCACCCCATCCCCCCAATTACAGCAATCAATTAAGGGCTACAAAAGTCTTTTGAGCCAGAGATGAAACAGCCAAGCTGAATGTTTTCCAGTTCTCAGCGACCCAAAAGAAAAAGGAAATAGAAGAAGGTTCAAATCCAAGGGATGGGCAGGAAGCTCATTGGGTCCAACCAAAACCATGGAGAGGTGATTCCAAGAAAAGGAAACTGAGTAAACAGGGTTATCAAAGTCCTGTCTGGACACTATCCCTCAGGTTTTAAAGTGCTGGCCTGCTAGTTAGTCAAGATCTTAATTTTCAAAAAAATGTATTTAAAATGCAAATTTGTAGATTGAGATGAGATGAGATAATGGAGAGAGGTTAGGGCTAGGTATTTACCCCTGAGAATCATCTGCAGAGAAATAATAAATGAGCCAATGGGAGCTTATGAGATCTCTAAATGAGATAGTGTAGAGAGAAAAGAGAAACTGCAGGTGCACCCACAGTTAGTGGAAATTATGTGGAGGAAGGTCCAGCAAAAGAGACTGAGGAGTGGTCAGACCAGGAGCAGTTAGGAGGAGAAACAGGACAGAGCGCTGTCCCAAGAGATTGTTGTTTGTCCTTCGTTCTCAAAGAGGACCTTGACATGAGGGAGGTGGTGCCATGACATGCCAGTGAATTGGATTTAAGTGAGGCAGGGCTGTGCAAGGGCACCAGCCTCACTTTCTCCTCTGGAGACACATCCAGGCTCATCTCCAGTCATTCCAAGAACCTAGAGAAAAGAGAGTATCCCAAAGAAGGTGACTGATAGTGTTAAAGGCTATAAGGAGGTCAAAAAGGATCAGGACTGAGAAAAGTCATTAGATTTGGTGATTGAGGTCATTGACAACTTTTGAAGAGAGTGGTTGCAGTTGAATGGTCTGGTCAGAAGACCTCAGAAGGAGGGTTTAGAAGATGAAAGGACAAGTGGTGGCACTGGCCGTAAGTGGCTTTCTCAAGGAACCTAGCCACCAACAGAAGGAAAGAAATCATATGATAGATAGCTCATGAAAAAGGTTGGATCAGGTGAGAGTTTTTTGTTGGTTTGCATAGTTGGTTGGTTTTTTACGGATGGAGGAGATATAGCTGTATTACAAGGAGGAAGTCAGTATACAGGGAGAGTTGAAAAATAGTGAGAACAGGGTTGATGGAGTGGGCAATCTGCTGAAAAAGACAGAGCAGAGTGGGATCGATGGTGCATACAGAGAGTTGTACCTTAGCAAGGAGAAGGGCCACCTCTTCATGTGAGACAGGGGTGAAGGAGGAGGTAGTCCCCGGTCAGCTGCATCTCCTTGGCATGTAAACTATTCTGCAACACTTACTGGTAGCTGGAAAACCAGCATGGGATCATTGAGTCCATTCTTACTGGGGGCTAGATGGGCAAGAGACTTTTTCATCCCAGGAGACAGAGAGGAGGCAAAGAAGCATCTCTCGTAAGGTCCCTTGTGATGCTTTTTGAGGGACCTTGGCTCTGCTGTGACCCCTAACCTCGTGTTTACTCCAAGATTACTCCAGTACTTACAATCAGGGTACTCAGGAGTATAGGAATTCTGTCGATGAATCTCTTTACCTAAATAAGAAACTACTGACTCTCTTTGCTCTCATTCTATACACTTACAAACTCCCTTCCCATTTATGAAGCCTAATAATAATCTCTGACATTTATGTAATTCAAGTTTGCAAAACATTTTACCTCCATTATTTTACTTAACCCTATGAGATAAGTTCAGTACATATTATCCCCATTTTAT
This sequence comes from Pseudocheirus occidentalis, assembly GCA_028646575.1. Lineage (NCBI taxonomy): Eukaryota > Metazoa > Chordata > Mammalia > Diprotodontia > Pseudocheiridae > Pseudocheirus > Pseudocheirus occidentalis. The sequence goes on from CM053593.1 coordinate 356,436,134, forward strand.
AGATGTGGAATCTGAGGCTCAGAGTGGTCAAAAGTGACTACAATTGCATAGGCAATATGTGTCAGAGGCAGGATTGAACTCAGCCCTGTCCTGACCCTAAACCTGGTTCTCTATCCTTAATGCCATACTGTCTCAGGTGGAAGGAGTGGGGCACAATACTGACAGAGGTTAAAGAACTCATTCGATGATGAACTTTTGAAAAGCAAGGCTATAGTTATATCTGTTTGTATATTTTTGGTACCTAACACAGTACCTTGCAAACAATGGACATTTAATAAACATTTGTTGAATTGTTGAAGGTAAAATACAAGAATTACACAGAATTAATTATAATCTGCCTCAGTGGAGGAAGTACCCACACGATAAGAAAATTAATCCGTATTCCCTGGAAGAAGCAATAAGATTTTTCCAGTAGGAATGATGATGATGACAATGACAATTACAAGAATATTACACTATTATTTTATAATTTATTATACTAATAATAACTAGAATTTATATTGTGCTTTAAAGTTTGCTAATATTTCAAATATTATTTCATTTTATCCTCACAATAGCCTTGGGAAGTAGACGCTGTTATTATATACATTTTACAGCTGAAGAAACTGAGGCAGATAAAAGTTAAATAACTGATCCAGGGTCAAACAGCTGGTAAGCCTGTCTGGGGCCCTGTCTGATCTCAGGTCTTCCTCATTCCAGGCTCCAGGGCTCCCCCTCGTGGCCACAAGAGAAAAGAGACGTTAACAACGTCTATCAGATGAGTCCCTATAAGCCAGTGGTTCTCAATCTGTGGGTCACGACCCTCTTTTACAGGGGTCGCCTAAGACCATTGGAAAACACATATTTCTGATGGTCTTAGGAACCGAGACACGGCTCCTCTATCCATTTCCAGGCGGGTCCTCTCACATGCAGATACACCCACATGTGAGTATTAAAGGGTCACAGCATTAGGAAGGTTGAGAACCACTGCAGTATAAGCAGGGAAACAAAGAGGCTTTTGGTAGCTCACACAAGTTCACTTTGATCCATTAAATTATTTTAATTTTATTTAATTTAAAAATCCTGGAAATCTTTGACTGGTGCCCAATCCTTTTTGCACAATGTTAAAAAGAAACCGCACACATACAGAGGAGGACTGTGTTTCTTGAATCATAGGAAGGTGCCTTATAATTTAAGTTGAATATTTAGAGGTATTTTAAACTAATGCGCCTATAGGAGATGGATTTTTAATAGTCTTGTAACTTTGCCAGTTACTTAATGTTATTTTCTAGATACGTAAAGTTTTTTTTTTTTTTGCTTTTTTTGGAGGGCAGTTGGGGTTAAGTGACTTGCCCAAGGTCACATGGTTAGTTTTTGCGTTAAGTGTCTGAGGCCGGATTTGAACTCAGGCACTCCTGACTCCAGGGCCGGTGCTGTATTCACTGTGCCACCTAGCCGCCCCTCTAGATACGTATATTAACTTCGTGTGAAACAATCCCTTCTCCTTTGTGAGATGGGGTCAGTTGATTTAAGACGTGATCTAAGGGGCAGCTAGGTGGTAAGGTGGATAGAGCACCAGGCCTGGAATCGGGAAGACTAGTCTTCCTGAGTTCAAATCTGCCCGCAGATACTTACTAGGTGTATGACCCCAGGTAAGTCATTTAATCCTATTTGCCTCAGTTTCCTCATCTGTTGAATGAGCTGGAGAAGGAAATGGCAAACCAGTCCAGCATCTTTGCCAAGAAGACCATCAATAGGATCATGAAGAGCTGGACATAACTGAACAACAATATTCAATCTAAGTCACATATCCATAGATGACTATGCAATATTTCTGCATTATTATTTTAAGAATATGAAAATCATTTCCTCTGATCAAAGGGTCCACTTTCTATCTATCACTGTGTAGGATAGGGCTAGATTCCATATCATCTAGTGTTTTCACTTGACTTAGAATCCTCAAATAGAAGACTTCATCGGGTTTTAAAACTGATTTCTAAAAGGACTCGCTTCATTTTTTGGCCTCTACCCTCACGAAATGGAGCGATTTCCTTGCAAAGGCAGTGTTTGCCTACAATAGTTATCAGCTTACGGGGGAACAGTTCTTCAGTTCCATGCTTCCTTTTTAAAAAATCTTTTATTTTAAATTTACAAGTATTCATTTTTCTCTCTCCCAACTTCTTCCTGTCCTCCCCAGCTGATGGGTAGAAGGAGAGCCCTTACAACAAAAAGGCATAGACGAGCAAAATTCCTACTTTATATCTAAAAATATATGTCGTTCTGCATCTCAAGTCTATCACCTCTCTATCAGGAGACTTCATCTCTGGTCCTTTGGAACGATGATTGGCCTCTGCACTGATAAGAGTTCTTAAATATTTTAAAGCTGCTTTTCTTTACAATACTGTCATCATTGTATAAATGTTTCTCTTGGTTCTCCTCACTTCACTCTGTATCAGTTCATACAAGTTTTCCTAGGTTTCTATGAAATTATGCCTTTCATAATTTCTTATGGTGTAATAATATTCCATTATATTCATATGCCATAATATGTTCAGCCATTCCCCAGCATAAGGACAATCCTTCAATTTCTAAGTTCTTTTGCCACCATAAAAAGAACCGCTACAAATATTTTTATACATACGAGTCCTCTAAGAATTCTTGGTTGGAGAAGCTGGGGCCTGGGGCAAAGATGAACCTGAGGAGTCAGTGTAGATGGAGTCTTCCTCACTCCGAGCGCTGCTCTTTTTTTCTTTTTTTTTTTTTTGGAAGGCAAGTAGGGTTAAGTGACTTGCCCAAAGTCACACAGCTAAGTTTGTTTTTTGTAAGTGTCTGAGGCCAGATTTGAACTCAGGTCCTCCTGACTCCAGGGCCAGTGCTCTACTCATTGTGCCATCTAGTCACCCCTGCTCTGTCTTTCTTTATATCTAATAGCTCACATTTCCTGGGCAACAAACTTCAATTAGGATCAGAATCTGACCTTTCTTCTACATAAAGTAGCAAGTATGTCAGCAGGGCTAGAATGTAGAATGCACTTTGGGGACCAGTTTAGTGAAGACTAAAATGATTGGTTGTAGCCAGATTTAGGAAGAGCTTTAAATGCCATACAGAGAAATTTGTTTTCAACCCTAGATGCACCAAGGAATTCTTTTAACTACTCAAATAGATCTGTTATTTCACTAATTCAGGAGTTCCCTTCAATGATTCAGAATCACAGAAAATCTATATCTTGCCAATATGATTCCTCTCTGTCCTCCCAGACATTCACCAGTCAGGGTCAACTCTACTTGCTGGAGGCACTTCTCACTGTCTCCCCATCTTAAGGGTACCAGTGGAACACTAGTGGGTCACTAACCTCCCATCCCTTATTCTTGCCATGTGGCCAACCCATCTACATACAATTCTGTGATGACATACTTTATTCCTGTTCTTTGTGGTTCTTTTTTTTTTTGCTTTTTTTTGGAGGGCAATTGGGGTTAAGTGACTTGCCCAAGGTCACACGGCTAGTTTTTGTGTTAAGTGTCTGAGGCCGGATTTGAACTCAGGTCCTCCTGATTCCAGGGCCGGTGCTCTACTCACTGCGCCACCTAGTCGCCCTCTTGGTGGTTCTTTATTGAAGCTTTTTGAGGAGGTGAGCATGTTCAGACCTTCCTTTAAGAATATTAATGTTGGTGGGGTGGCTAGGTGGCACAGTGAATAGAGTCAGGCCCTAGAGTCAGGAGGTCCTGAGTATCCGTGTGACCTTAAGTCACTTAACTCCAATTGCCCCTCCAAAAAGCAAGAAAAAAAAATAGAATATTAATGTCGGGGGCAGAGCAAAGATGATGGAGTAAAAGCAGAAACTTGCTTGAGCTCTGGCTCCAACCATCTCCAATACCTGTAAAATATGACTCTAAAGAATATTAATGTCCTTGACTACATTTATTTTATTTGTACAAAATCTTTTTAATTTAATGTAATCAAAATTATCATTTTACACCTCATTCTGTTCTCTCTTATTTAATCATAAGTTGTTCACCTATCCATAGATCTGATAAGTAATATGTTCCATATTCTTCAAATGTTCTTGTTAATATCTCTCTTTACATCTAGGTCATATATCCATTTTGGCTTTATTTTGGTAAATGGTGTAAGACATTGGTCTATGCCTAATTTCTACCATAGTATTGTCCTGTTTTCCCAACAATTTTCACCAAACAGTGAATTCTTATCTCTAAATGTTGTCTTTACACTTGTCAAATACAAGGTTATTATATTTATTTACTGCTATAAATTGCATGCTTACTTTGTTCCAAGCAAAATAAGCAGAACAAAAAGAATATACAGTAATATAGAGTATATATATTACTGTATATTAAATATACAGTACTATAGTAAAAAGGAATATAACCAAGAAAATAAATTAAAATTAAAAAAAGAAAAAAAAGAATATACAGTAATATAGTAAAAAAAAAGAATATACAGTAATAGAAATACTATTCTAAGAACAACTTTGAGTGACTAAATAATTTTGACTATTATAAATATCCAAATTAACATCAAAGGACATAAGAAGGAAGATACTATATTTATCCAGAGAAAGAACTGATAAATAGATGTATAGAATGATTTTTCATATATATACACACAAATATTGTGTATAATGGCAGTCATCTCCAGGGTAAAAGGGAAGAGGAAAAAAGGGGAGGGGGAATAAATTTCAGGATAACTTTATTATATATTTAAAAGGAATAGCAAATTGTACACAATAGATTTGCAGTTTCATGTGCAATCATCTTTTTTATGTTATGGAAATGCTTTTTTTATTTCATAAATTTAAAAATAAATAAAACATTTTAAAAGTATATTAATGTTGCAACGATGCGGGGAATTGTAAAGGATGGATTAGAGAGAAAACGGATCAGCTAGGAAGCTGTTAGAACAGCGCAGCTAACGGTTGATTCAGATCTGAAAATGATGGCTGTATTAGAGGAAAAAAGGGAACAAATGTGAAACATTTTATAAAGGAATGTTACTGTAAGATTTTAATAAACAAAAGATCTGGCGCCATCTTCTGGAAATTGAGGAGAATTTAAGGCAGAATAACAAGTTTTGTATGTTCTAGGCTGGTCTGGTGGTGCCCAGGAGCACCAAAATGATCACTGACTTCAATGGCTAGCAAATGCTAGGATTGTTTATTAAAGGGATGATTTGTCCATATCTCTAAAGGGAAATGATGAATACAATAGGTTGCTGTGGCTTAGTCAAGAATGAGTTATGTTATCATATTTTCTTTTTTGGTAGCCTTAATAGACAAGTAGATCAGGAAAATGGTGCATTTGTGTTAAATGTATGTAACCTGTGACTCAAAGTCCATTCACATAAAATTCCATTCATTGGTGAAGACTGACAGAAGCAGGAGATTGGAACCATGAGCCACTCTGCTCTCCTTGGAGAAAGAGTAAATCGAATGGGGACACCACAATCTATATATCCAAGATTTGACTCCTTTCCTACCAAATGCTAGTTCCATAATGAACACATAGCAAATAGCAAATAAATTCATTTATCTGAGTTAATAACAAAACAGAAATCAGAGAAGGTACACATATGAGAATATACCAGATAATACAGAGTGAATGATCTCTCCTATTGGTAGTGAGATACCTCAGCTCAACCAAGAGAAGGAGTCTAAGATCTCACCCAAGAGGAAATTCCCCAAAGTCTCTAGTGTAGTAATCTAGGGATTGGGAAATGACCAAGCCCCTCGAAATGTTAGTTTTTTCCCAGAGTCTTTCTTTCCCTTCCAGTACCTGAAGAAAGCATGGAATGGTATTACTTTTCTCTCAAAGCTGTAAGCCAAGATAATCAGGAACACTCTTGTCTCAGGAATTCTCCGTTCAGGAATAGAGCATTCATTAGTCAGTCTACCAATGAGGAGACTGCTGTGCAAGTAGTCTTTAAACCATGGATTACACATAGATTTTACCTGTAGCATTGGGTTCATTTCTCAATGATATATTTTTAAGAAGCACATTGAAAATTCAGAGAAGGACCAGAGGGTAGGGTGACCAGGGTGGTATGGGACCTCTAGTGCATATTATGAAGGAAGGCTTTGAAGGAGCAAGACAGCTATCTTCGAATATGTAAAAGGTTTTCATATGAAAGACAGATTAAACCTGTTCTTCTTGGTGCCAGAGAGTAGGAACACTAGGCAAATATTGCTGAGAGGAAGATGATATAAGAAAAAAAAACTTCATTAACAATCAGTTATCCAAAAGTTGAATGGGTTGCCTCAAAACTGATTCTCCTCTACTAGAAGTCTTCAAGAGAAGGCTCGATGAGTACTTGTAGAAGACAGTGTATTGACCTGATTTTTCATCAGTTCTGAGTTGGGCCAGATGACCTCTGAGGCCCCTTCTAATTCTGTGCTTTTTTAGAGTTCTCATTATTTTGCTAGATACTATTCCAAAAACATTACATCAACTTACACTTTCACTAGGATTCTCATAGCATACCATTTCTCCACAATTCCATCAATGTCGAATTTTTTTTTTTTTTGCTTTTTGGAGGGCAGTTGGGGTTAAGTGACTTGCCCAAGGTCACACGGCTAGTTTTTTGTGTTAAGTGTCTGAGGCGGATTTGAACTCAGGTACTCCTGACTCCAGGGCCAGTGCTGTATTCACTGCGCCACCTAGCTGCCTCAATGTCGAATTTTTTATTTTTTTAGTTTGATAGGTTTATAAAATGTCAACTCAAAGTAGTTTTAATTTGCATACTCTGAAGAACTAAAACTGAATATTACCGAAAAGGCAGTGGAGATGTGCCTAATGATGAGCTTAAGTAGGTTGCAACTCATTACGATTTTACAAGGAAGCAGTCAGTTGTCAAGCATTTATTCAGAACATCCTATATGCCAGACACTGTGCTAAGTGTTTGGGATACAAATACAAGCAAAAAGGAAACAATCCCTGCCCTAAAAAATCTTATATCCTAAAAGGGAAAGACGACATATACAAAGAAAAGGAAAAGAATGGATGGAAAAGGAGGTATCTATATCAGGGAACGGTGGCTAAATCTGGAGAATGAGGGGTAACTGATCTGAGGTCTTTCCCAAAAAGGGAGCTATCCATCATGCCATCAAAGGAATGTATGATTTAAAAAATGTTTTAAAAGATAGGCTGATCACATGGTAAGAGGAAAGGATCAATGATGGGCAGTTTGTGTGCTCCATTGATAGTGTCACAATATTGAGAGAAAGCAAGGAAGGTTCCCACCCCAACCCCTGCCCAGTATATCAAGTAGATCCCCTGTGGTGAATTGAAGAGACTATGGAAAAGAGCTGTACAGGGTGTGTAGGCATAGATAGGTCAAAGCTTTCACAGTTGAAAGGAACATGTAAATTAGTGAGATGGTAGCTCTGTTTGAGTATTTGCATATTCTGTAATTATAGAATCTAATCAGTTTTTTGAGTGACTGTAAACAATTTATACTCCTTTCTTGGAGAATTGGCTGTTACTATTTTACCATTTATCCATAAGAAGCTGCTGTTAATCTTCTACATTTGTATTAGTTTCTTCTAGACTCTGGTCATTGGAATTTTATTACATATCTTTATCCCCAAAACTATTTGCCAGTTTGTTTTTTATTGTTCTTCAAAACATTTTATTTTTATGTAATAATATTCACTATGTGGTCAATATCTTCTATTTGTTGTATATGAATTCATCTTCCCCCCACACACACAAATAAGATAAATATAAAATTCCTTTTTCTTCCATCCTTTTCAGTACTTAGAGTATTGATCTAATTGAAATGTACTGTGGTTAGTGGTACAAGGCATGGGTCTAAACAGTTATTGAATAACATTCCTTTTTCAGTTTTGTAATCTTAGGTTGAACAAACATTAATCCATTGTACACCTTCTTTGTGTTTTCTGTCATTTCTCCACATTTCTTTGCCTCAGCTACCATCTTTTCATAGTGAAACTTGTCCCATCTTTACATCTTCAGTGCATCACACATAAATACTTAATAGATCTTTCTTTCTTAAATGATTTAATATCTCTTTTTCCCCCAATTATATGTAAGAAATTTCTTTTTTTCCTGAAAGGGTACTTTTATTTCTTTTTTTTTATTTTAATTTATTTTCTTGATTACATCATTCATTTCCACAAGGTTTTGAGTTACAA
>CM053593.1:356444779-356476656 GCA_028646575.1 Pseudocheirus occidentalis
TTTCTTTGATCTTTTTGGGGCATAGGCCTAACAGTGGTATAGCTGGATTAAAGAGCATGCACTTTTTAGTTCTTTTTAGTCACTTCAAGGACATAATTTCAAATTGCTTTCCAGTATAAGCCAGAAGGGAAGCCTACCCTCCAGAGAAAGCAAGAAGCTAAGCCCTGAAGCCCAGTGAAAAACAGCAGTAAGACCCCAGCACAAAATGCTTAGGACAGTACAGGGCCAGAGCCCATCTCACATAAAAACAGTAAGTCACAAAAAAAGGCAGAAAAAAATGAACAACCTCCCCCCCAAAGGGATTGAATTGACTGAATGTTACTGTGGTGATAGGGTGGATCAAGGTATAAATTTAGAAGAGGATAATTATGTCACAATGGCTACATGTGAAGCCTCAAAGAAAAATGTAATTTCGTCTCAGGCCCAAAAAGAATTTCTGGAAGAGCTTAAGAAGAGCTTAAAAAAAAAAGCAAATCAGAGAAGTAGAAGAAAAATTGGGAAAAGAAATGAGAGTAATGCAAGAGAATCATGAAAAAAATTGTCAACAGCATGGGCAAAGATAGACAAAAATTTACTGAGGAAAATAACTCCCTAAAAAAACCAGAATTGCCTAAATGGAAAAGGAAGTAAAAAGCTCACTGAAGAAAATAATTGCTTAAAATTCTAATGAATTGAACAAATGGAAACTAATGACTCTATGAGATATAAAAATATGATAAAATGAAATCAAAAAGTAAAAAATAGAAGAAAATGTGAAATTTCTCATTGGAAAAACAACTGACTTAGAAAAGAGACCCAGAAGAGATAATATAAGAATTATTGGACTACCTGAAAGCCATGATAAAAAAAGAAAAGGCCTGGAGGACATCTTTCAAGAAATTATTAAAGAAAACTGCTTGAATATTGAGTATTCTACAAAATAGAAATCAAAAGAATCCATCTATCTGCCTGAAGGACATCCTCAAATGAAAACTTCCAGGAATATCATAGCCAAATTCTAGAGCTCAAAAGTCAAGGAGGAAGTATTGTAAGCAGCCAAAAAGAAATAATTCAAATATCATGGAGCTACAGAAAAGATTACACAGGATTTGGCAGCTTTCCACACTAAAGAACTCAAGAGCTTATGATATACTGTAAGGCAAAGGATTACAACCAAGAATCACCTACTCAGTAAAACTGAAAATAATCCTCCAGGGGAAAAAATGGATGTTTAATGAAATAGAGGATCTTTAAGCATTTCTAATTAAAAGACCAGAGCTTAATAAAAATTTTGACCTCCAAATACAAGACTCAAGGGAAACATAAAAAGGTAAAAACTCCCAAACCAAAAAACTAACGAACCAAACAAGAAAGAGAAAACATAAGAAATTCAATAAAGTTAAATGTTTTATTTCTATATGTTAAGGTGATACTTATAACTCTTAAGAACTTTATTACCATAAGAGCAATTAAGAGTATATGTAGACAGAGGTTGTGGATATAAGGTGACTTTGAAGGGATGACACCCCAAAAAACAAAATAAAGGAGTGAGAAAGAAAATTGCACAGGATAAAGAAGGAGGGGGGAGATGAACCCACTCATAAAATGGAAGTGGTTAGCAGAATGGATTAAAAACCAGAATCCTACAATATGTTTACAAGAAATGCATTTGAAGCAGAGAGATACACCCAGGATAAAGGTAAGAGGCTAGAGCAGAATCTATTATGCTTTAGCTGAAGCAAAGAATGCAGGGATGGCATTTATGATCTCAGATGAAGCAAAAGCAAAAATAGAGCTAATAAAACTAGAAACTGGTTTTGTGAAAAAACCAATAAAATAGATAAGCCATTGGCTAATTTAATTTAAAAAGGGAAGAAGAAAACCAAATTACTAGTATAAAAAATGAAAGGAGTGAATTCACCACCAATGAAGAGGAAATTAAAACAACTGTTAGAAGCTATTTTGCCCAACCATATGCCAAAAAATCTGACAATTTAAATGAAATAGATGAATATCCACAATAATATAAATTGCCCAGATTAGCAGAAGAAAGAAAATACTTAACTCAATCTTAGAGAAAGAAATTGAACAAACCATCAATAAACTAAGAAAAAATCCCCAAGACCAGATGGATTCACAAGGAAATTCTACCAACATTTAAAGAACAATTGATCCCAATACTATCTAAACTATTTGGGAAAATAGGTGAAGAAAGAGTCCTGCCAAATTCCTTTTATGACACAAATATAGTGCTGATACCTAAACCAGGAAAAGCCAAAGCAGAGAAAGAAAATTATAGACCAATTTCTCTAATGAATATTGATGCAAAAATTTAAAATAAAATGCTAGCAAAGAGATTACAGGAATATATCACATGAATCATACACTATGATCAGGTGGGATTTGTACCAGGAATGCAGCGCTAGTTCAATAATAATAATGAAAAACAATAACAAAACCAACTGAAATCATATGATTATCTCAACAGATGAAGAAAAAGACTGACAAAATGCAGCACCCATTCTTATAAAAACACTAGATACCATAAGAATAAATGGAACTTACCTTAAAATGATAAGCAGTATGCATCTTAAACCATCAGGAAACATTATCTGTAATGGAGATAAACAAGGAACCTTCCCAATACAATCAGGGTGAAGAAAGGATTTCCATTATCACTTCTGTTATTTAGAGTTAGTGTTAGTACTAGAAATGTTAGCCATAACAATAAGAGAAGAAAAAGAAATTAAAGGAATTAAAATAGGCAATGAGAAAATAGAGCTACCACTCTTTTCAGGTGATACGATGTTATATTTGGAAAATCCTAGAGAATCGACTAAAAGAACTTATTGAAATTATTATTTTGCTTTTTGGAGGGCAATTGGGGTTAAGTGACTTGCCCAAAGTCACACAGCTAATAAGTGTGTCAAGTGTCTGAGGTCACATTTGAACTCAGGTCCTCCTGACTCCAGGGCTGGTGCTCTATTCACTGTACCACCTAGCTGCCCCTGACTTGAAATTATTAACAACCTTAGTAAATTTTCAGGATACAAAATAAACTCATAGAAGTAATTTCTATATATTTTTATATACTGCTAACAAAGTTCAGCAGGAAGAAACAGAGAAGTTTCATTTAAAATAACTGCAGACAATATAATACTTGGGAGTTTACCTGTCAAGACAAACCCAGGAACTATATGAACACGATTATAAACCACTTTTCACACAAATAAAGTCAGTTCAAAACTGACTTCAAAATATTAATTGCTTATGGGTTTACTGTTAATATAATAAAAATGACAATTCTACCCAAATAAATCTATTTATTCAGTGCCATACCAAACTATCAAAAAACTATTTTATAGAGCTAGAAAAATCATAATAATATTCATCTGGAAGGACAAAAGCTTGACCATATCAAGGGAATCAATGAAAAAAGATGAAAGAAGGTACCTGATCTCAAACTGTATTATAGAGCAGCAATTATCAAAACAACCTGGCTAAGAAATAGAGTGGTAGATGAGTGGAATAGATTAGGTATAGATTGCATTATAGTAAATGACCATAGTAATTTAATATGTGATAAACTCAAAGATACAAGCTTTTGGAATGAAAACTTGTTATTTGACACAAACTGCTGGGAAACCTGGAAAACTATGGCAGAAACTCAGTATAGATCAACATTTCATACCATATACCAAGATGAGGTCAAAATGGCTACATGATTTATACATAAAGGGTGATACTGTAAGCAAATTAAGAGAGCATGGACTAATTTATCTGTCAGATTTATTGATAAGGGAAGAATTTAGGACCAAGAAGATATAGAGAGCATTACACTATGGAAAATAGATAATTTTGTTTATATAAAATTTAAAAGTTTTTGCATAAACAAAACCAATACCACCAAAATTATAAAGAAAGCAGAAAACTTGGAAAACATTTGCCACAAGTATCTCTCATGAAGGCCTCATTTTCAAATATATAGAGAATTGAGCCAAATTTATTAAAATACAAGTCATTACCCAATTGCCAAACGGTCAAAGAATATGAACAGGTAGTTTTCAGACAAAGAAATCAAACCTATCTATAATCATATGAAAAAATGCTCTAAATCACTATTGATCAGAGAAATGCCAATTAAAGCAACTCTGAGGTATCTTCTTGTACCTATCAGAGTGGCTAATAAGGCAAAAAAGGAAAAATTGGATGTTGGAGGGGATGTGGGTAAACTGGGAAATATATTCACCTGTTGGAAGAGTTGTGAACTGATTCAACCATTCTGGAAAGCAATTTGGAACTATGCCCAAAGGGCTACAAAACTGCATATCCTTTGATCCAGCAATACCTCTTCTATGTTTATAATCCCAAAGACATCCAAAAAAATGGAAAAGGACCAATTTGTACAAAAAATGTTTATAGCAGCTCTTTTTGTGGTAGCTAAAAATTGGAAATCAAAGAGATACCCATCATTTGGGGAATGGCTAAGGAAGTTGTGATATATGATTGCAATGGAATATTATTGTGCTATAAGAAATGACAAGCAGGATGATTTCAGAAAAACCTGGAAAGGTTTACATGAACTGATGGAGAGCGAAGTGAACAGAACCAGGAGAACATTGTACACAGTGACAACAGTATTGTTTGATGAAGAATTTGTGAATGACTTAGCTATTTGAGAATACCTCACAATAGATCACAACGATCCAAGGCAATCCCAAAGGACTAAAGATTAAGCATACTACCCAATTCCAGAGAAAGAAGTGATATTGACTGAATACAAACTTAAGCATGCTATTTTTCTGTTTCCTATAGATTTTTCTTTTATTTGAGTCTTCTTGTACAAAATGAGTAATATGGAAATGTTTGTACATAATTGCGCATATATAACCTATATCTGATTACTTACCATCTCAGGGAGGGGGGAGGGGAAGGGAGGGAGGAAAAGATAGAATTTGAAATGCAAAACTTTTAAAAAAATTTTAAAATTGGGGAAAAAATTGGGATATAGCAGTTGTGTTGCTTGATTATGTGATAACTAGTTCTCCCTCTCTTCCTCCCTCCTTCCCTCCTTCCCTTCTTCCCTCCCTTCTTCCCTCCCTTCTTCCTTCCTTCCTTCCTTCCTTCCTTCCTTCCTTCCTTCCTTCCTTCCTTCCTTCCTTCCTTCCTTCCTTCCTTCCTTCCTTCCTTCCTTCCTTCCACACTGACTTTCTTGTTGTTATTCAAGCAAGACACTCTATCTCCTGACTCCAGCTTGCTGTCCCTGGTGCCTGGAATTCTTCCTCTTTAACACTTCTGGTTTCTCTGACTTCTCTCAAGTCCCAGCTAAACTCCTACCTCCTCTAAAACCCTTTTCCTTCTCCCTTTTGTTGATGAGCCCCAATTTAACCTGTACATAGTTTGATGGTTGTAATGTTAATGGAATATAATATCTTCCTGACCTTTAATAGGCCTCACAGGGAGCCCATTAAGGGAATCTTGCTTTGGGAAGTCTTGCTTGTAGGAAGGCTTTCACACCTTTTGTTAATTTCTAATTAGGAAATGGGTTAGGAAGGTTGTGATGCCCTCTGTCTCTAAAAAATGTATATATCCTCTTAGGTTAGCATTTTGCTCACTCATTGGAAGAGGGTTCTGATTTGACCAGATGACACTCTGGGTAGCTGTTAATGAACCCCCTAGCTTTGAAAAACCCAGATGTTGGTGCTTCTCTCTCTCTGGTAACTATGTATGTGTTGCCTTCATCAGATGATTGGATCTGTCTCTTAATCTGTGCTAATTTTTCAGACAATTAGAAGCCCTCTCTGTTGGTCTTTATTTCTCTGTTTGTATTTTCTCTATTTTCTTTGTTTGATTTTCTCTGAAGTTCAGGGTGAAGTTCAAGTGAAGTTCACTTTTCCTCTGAACTAATGAATGTAATTAAAAAAGATTGTCAACCCCTTGAACAGTTGTCTTTCCTAGTAAAGCAGATCTGAGAACCTGTGCCAGCAGCCATCTTGGTTATGCCAGTGTGGTTGCCACAACAATGGTACATAATTGTTTGCATGTCATTTCCTCCCCATTAAATGATGAACTCTTTGACTGTCTTCATCATCTTTATTTTAATTTTCAGTTTCAAATTCTCTCCACACTTCAGCCCCACCCCTACTCATTGAGAAGGCAAGAAATATAATACCCATTAAACATATGAAGTCATGGAAAACACATTTCCACATTAGCTATGTTGTGAAAAGAAAAAAAAGCAAGAAAAGTAAAGTAAAAGAAAAATATACTTTAAGCTGCACTCATTAGTTTTCTGTATGGAGGCAGAAAGCATTTTTGATCCTGAGTCCTTTTGGAATCAGGAGTTGTCTTTTGCCTTTCTTTGTGTATGCAATACTTAGTACTGTGTCTGGCACATTGTAGGTGCTTAATACATAAATGTTTGTTGACTGGCTGCTTAAAACTGCACCGAGACTTTTGGGGTGTCCTATACCTTTCACAAAACATTTGAAAAACCAGTTCATGGACCTCAGGTTAAGAATACCTCTACTAGACCTTCTCTAGGACCCCAGGTTCCATGATCCTGGGTGCCACATACAGTGTAGCTTGGAGGACGGTTGCTGTAGGATTCTCTTCTGACTATGACTAGTCTCAAAGTAAGTACTCAGAAGAGAGACAGAGAAGACTGAGAACCAGTTATTCTTTTTTGGGGCTGATTATACCAGGTGTTTGTGTGAAGGACAGGAATAACCTGTGGATTCTAGCTCCCTTTCTTGTGCTTTATGCCAATGTGGCAACATGGCAGTACAATGGAAGACTGCTGGATTCTGAGTTGAAGTAAGGACTGGGGTTGGAGTCTTGGTTTGCCACTTAGTATTAATGTTGGCATAGGCAAATCACTTAACCTTTCTGGATTTGTTTCCTCAACTGTAAAATTGGAGGGCATTAACGAGGTGACTTTAAAAGGTCCTTCCAACTCTAAATCTATGCTCCTATGAACTTTTGTTTTCTCTTGCAAACTCTGATGGTTGACCAACGTCATTAAGTTGGCATTCAATAAACATTTATTAAGCACCTACTATGTATCAGGCACGGTGCTAGGCACAGGTGGAAAGAACACAGGCTTTGGAATTGGTGGTGACCGTGGGCAACTTACTCAATTTCCCTTGGCTTTGGTTTCTTCATCTGTAAAAAAGAGGGAATTGGCCAAGGTGGTCTCTAGGGACATTTCCAGCTATGATTCTGTCTATGATTCATATGGTGTCACACCTCTCCAAAGATCTGTCTTCTTCCTTAAAGTTCTATGGCAGGCAACACTAGTCTCTTTCTGAGCAGATCAGGTCATTTCTTGCCAGCACCCAACATAGCTCTCCTCCCCTCCTGATGGGTGAGGCTGGAATGCTTTAGCTTAGGACTCTGACCCACAGGAATGCATTCTACAAGGTGGGGATAACCCAAGCCCCAACCGAAATGCTGATTGTTTATGCATGGATTTAGGACTCCTTAAAATGTCATCGAGCACTATGCATCGGCATGTCCAGGTGATTTGGCAAGTTGGAAACGGGGGGAGACGGTTGTGCAGATGTGTGAGGAGGTGATTTCATCTGTGGGAAGAGGGCGTGTCTCTCTTGTCTCGTTGATGCTTTGGGAACCTCTGGTGGCCGAAGAAGGAGTAGCCATGGAATGGAGTTGGCATTTCACTCTTTCCCCCCCTGGGCTGCTCTAGTCTGAATGGAGGTGCAGCAGGGCTTGATTTTGGGTACGATCCAAGGTAAAGATAAACAGTCTCTCTGTTCTCCACACAGGATGATAATTTAGTCTGGCACTCACTTTCATGAGCTCATTCCTGTTAGGTCTTAGCTAGTGGGAACAAGATTGTTTTGTCCAGAGGAGGCTAATAGTGTTTGCACCTAGAAAAATTCAGTCCAAATGATATTTTTTTTGGTACTGGGAAGACTTAATTTACATCATGAAATTCAGCAGTTATATTTTTGTTGGCATGTGAGCAAGAGACAGATTGGTGTACTAATCAACCAATTAATGAACAGGTCTTTATTAATTGCTTCCATTGTGCTAGGTGTTATGAAGAGGGAAAGAAAAATATGAAATAGACCCAGGGCTCAGGGAACTCAATATTCAACCTTGAATCAGTAGATACTCATGTTCAAATCCTGACTCTAAGTATTGCCAACAAATCACTTAAACCTCTCCGAATTTCTTCTTTTGGACTCGGAGTCAGGATAACTCCAACCTCCCCTTGGACACTTATTAGCTGTGTGATGCTGGACAATCTTTTAAATCTCTGTCTGCCTCAGTTTCCTCATCTGTAAAATGGGGATAATAGCAGCACCTACTCCATAAGGTTGTTTTGAAGATCAAATAGGCTAACACTATGTAAAGTAATCTGTGACCCTGAAAGTGCTATCTACACAGGAGTTATTATCTCCTCATCTGCAAAATGGGGATAATAATACCCCTCCTACTTACTGCACAGGGTTGTGATGAAGAACAAAGGGGGTTTTGTGTGAAAAGTGCTCAGTAATCATAGTAGCTAGTGTTTGTATTAGTTACTTTAAGGCTTGTAAACATTAATGTCATTTGATCTTTACAACCACCTTGTGAAATAGATACAATTGTAATTCTTGTTTTACAGATGAAGTTAAGTGACTTGCCCTGGGTCGCACTGCTAGTAAGTGGCTGGAGGCCAGATTTGAATGTCTGTCTACTGCGCCACCTAGCTGCCATAGAAGCCATAGGACCACAGAGTTAGAACCAGGAGGGACTTCAGGGATCATTTAGTCCAATGCCCCCCACCTTCCTCCCATTTTATAAATGAGGACAAGAATACCCAGAGCAGTTAAGTGATTTAGTACATAGGTAACAAGTGTCAGAACCAAGACCTGAACCTAGGTCACCAACTTAGCAGTCCCTCTACCACAAGATGTGGCCATTCCAGCCACTAGTCTTTTTGGTGAAATTTGTCAAATGTGAGAACTGAGATCCCCTGAGACTGGAGAACATAGTGACCGACAATAGCAGGCATGTTGCTGTTGTCCAAGGTGAAAAAAGATGAGTTTTAATTTTTAATTTGTTCAAATATTATTACAGAGAAGTGGGCAGCAAGGTAGCCATCCTTGATAATCAGGTTAATACCCTGCTTTTGTTTAGTGATTGAAAGTACTGTTCCACTTGACCCTCAGAGCAACTCTTCGACTTAGGTAGGGGAGGTATTTTTAAATTTAATTTATCAATCATTTATTAATGTATACAATTCTATGTACAAGGCACTATGGTAGGTGCTAGGCATGCAACTATAAAATGAAACAGTGCCTTCAGGGAACTTACATTCTACTGGGAGGAATCAGTGTGTAGAGAAGTACAGTTATCTCCTCTTCTTGGGAGGCAGACAGGTTAGGGGGACGGTGCTCCCACAATTTGAAAAATCTACTTAAAATATTTTGGTCCTCTCTTTGTACCAGAGAACAAATCTGAATTATTGTGGCATTAAAAATAAAATGTGCTGATATTATACAAAATATAAATACACACATATATATCTTTTTGGAGGGGGGAAGGCAGAGCAATTGGAGTTAAATGACTTGCCCAAGGTCACGTGGCTAGTAAGTGTTAAGTGTCTGAGGCCAGATTTAAACTCAGATCCTCCTGACTCCAGAGTTGGTGCTCTATTCACTGCACCACCTAGCCTCCCTCTACTATACATAAATTTTATGCATTTCTGAGTTTCTAAAGTTTTTCTGGGCTGTCTGCTAGCCTTCACATGTCATCTGCAGCTTCCACAAAACCATCAAGAAAATTCTCATTTAATTTCTTATACCAAGCCAAGATATATTGAAACTGATGGAGAAAGTCACAATGTGGACGGGGTAACTGTATGCATAAAGTAATTAATTATAAGGGTGAGAGAATGTTCATAATTGAGACATTTGGAAAGGTCTTATGTTGGACACAATACTTTACTTGTACTTTAAATGAACCAATGGATTCTAGAAAGTAGAGATAAGGAGAGAATACATTCTACTCACTTTGTGGTTTGGTGGGAAAAAACATTGAATTTTGAGTCGGCAGACCTATATCTCTTTGTAGCTATGCAATCTTGGCCAAGACATCTTTCTGTACCTCGGTCCCCTTATTTTAAAAATGAGGTTATTGGACCAGATCTCTTCCAGCTTCAAACCCTATGGCACATATGTTGTTGGTGACATTGTGTACTAAACTGATGCCAAAGTTTGTTGACTCTCAAGTTCTATATCAATTAATAAATAATTCTATTCAACAAACATGCACTAAGTAGTTTCTATGTATGAAGCCCTTGGGATATACAATGATAAATAAAACATGGTACCTGCTCTCAAGGAGCTTACGATCTAATTGGGAGACAGAAAAGGTGTCAAATAACTAATATAAATTAGAGTGTGATATGAGCATAGCATAGGAAAAATAGATCATTAAGTAAGATTCAAAAAGGAAAAGATTCTCTCTAGAGGAAAGGAGATTGATTTTGAAGAAGGCTTCCTGGAAGAAGAGGAATGTGTAGTGAACCTTGAGAAACAGAAATGATTTTAAAACAATATGGAGCCTTGGGCCATTCAAGTAGGAGAAGATTGAATGGATGGGTGTGATGGGGAAGAGAGGAAGTGCATTTGAGGGTTAGGGATAACAGACTCTCACTATCCCTGGGATGGTGACTGGGAAAGGGGAAAAGGGGGTAGTCTAATTTGGCTGGATCATAGACCACATGAATGAGAGCAGTATAACACTGGAAAGATCATTTGGAACCCTAATTCAGTTCAATGATAAACATTTGTTAAGTACCTCCTATATGTCAGGTACTGGGCTTGGTGATTAGAATACCAGTTAAAAAAATGATAAAGTCTCTGTCCTTAAGGAGTTTTTATTGGAGAGTGGAAGGACATATAGCACAGGCAGAGACAATAAATATAAAGTGATGTCAGGAGGAGGAGAGCATTAACACATTGATTGAGGAGTCAGTTGAGCTCCTCAAGAATTGGCCATGGGGTCTCTGAGAAGAATCTGTGATCAGTTACAAACAGACTTTTTTAAAAAATAATTTTTTATTGAAGTTTTTTCTTTTTACATCATCATAGTTTCCCTAAATATTCCCCCACCTAGGGGGGCTATCAAAACAAACAGTATTTTTTTTCAGTAAAAAAAGGAAGAAAGCACAACTGGTCAATACATTGAAATACAAATAGACTTTTGGAGCTGCATGATGGCTCATATTGGGAGAGCTGCCATTCAGAGTCAGGAAGACTGGAGCATGAATCCTGCCCTAGCCATTTGCTAGCTATGTGACCCTGAGAAAGTCACTTAGCCTACCTCAGCTTCAGTTTCTTTGCATGTAAAATGGGAATGACTGTGTCATCCACATCACATGGTTGTTGTGAGAATCAAATGTAATGGTATATGCAAAGCATTTCAAACTTTAAAATGCTGTATAAAAGCAAATTATTATTAGTATTTTCCTTGAGAAAGAAAAAAAAGAATGACCAGGAGACTGACAGATTATTTTGTCAAGGATCTGGACTAGGTGGTGATGGCAGAAGGAGTGCATCTTAAAGGTGGAGTGGCTGCTGAGGGATGGTAGTGGCATTGAAGAGCAGGGACTATACCTATTTCTGGTCATCAAGGTGGCTGAGAAGAGTACTCAGTATTAGAAAAAGTGACCGGGGAGTTTAGGGTCATAGATTTAGAATTGGAAGGGACCTTGGAGATCATTAAGTCCAACTTTTTTATTTTATATATGAGGAAACTAAGTCCCAGAGAGATTTAAGGGATCCATCCAGGATCTCAGAGCTATTAAGTTTCCAGGATGATATTTAAACTGAAGTCTTCCTGACCCCAAGCCCAATACTCTCTCTCCTGCATCACAGTGACTCAGTGAAATGACTTCAGGAAGGAGTTGGGGGTTTCCATTATTGCCATAAGTTTGAACTGGAATTGTCTAGGGTGAAGGGGAGTTTGTTAACAATTAAGCAGGGATTCCAGGGTGCAAAATGGAGTGAGAGGTAGAGGAAGATACGGGCCAGAGAAGAGCAGGGCAGAGGTGGACAAAATATGGGGCGAGGCAATTTTCACCTCAATAAATGATTACTCTGAATCACAGGAATAGTAAGAGAAGGAGCTGGGACTTTGTCTACCACAGATGGGTGAAGAAACAGTTCATTGGGACCTTGCCTTCCAAGGTCCTGTCATGGTTGATCAAGGTGTCGTTGAGGAGATCGTGTTTTCAGCTTTCATGGATGGTGACTACAAATGTAGGTGATGCATGTGTGTAGTTGGTGGGTTGTGATAAAGGAGGCATTAGTATCTCCTCTTTAATAATATGTCTACTGTTAATATATCAGTTTCCAACATTGAAGTGGCAAGGACTTTGGTGGCAAGAGCTTTCTTTTCTGGTCCTTCAGGAGCAGTGGCTTCAGCAGTTACAAGAACAGTTGCCAGGCTTATCACCCATAAAGGTTGCTTTCCAGGTTGATGACTGAGGAAACTGAGTTGGAAGCATTGCTACCTCCAAGGCTCTTGGGTTCAGGGTCCTGAACTGTTCTCATGAGGAGAAATAGAGGACAAGATGCTGATTTGACTCGCTTGAAAATGCTATCTCCTGTATCTACTCAGAAAATGACTGTGAGGGTTGAGCTAGAAGCAGAAATAGTGGTGTGATGCATGCTCCTGTGACTATCAGCCTATTGGTGTTTGGTTGGTTGTTGTTACTAGTGATACTGAAGAAGGTGAGACCTCTCTCTCCTTAAAGATGACTGTGGGTTTGAGCTGGAAACAGGTCTGGTGGTTTGAGGGGTGCTGCTGTTTCCAAGGCTCTTGCATCAAGGTTTGAGGGGAGATGGTGGTGAAGGTGGCAGTGATGAGTGTCAAATGCTGTCTTCTGTCTCTCCCAGGATACCTTGCTTCAACCAGGCTTGTTTACCTGCCCTTTGTGATGCTATCCACAAAGGCATAACACTCTCATGGGTGGTAATGTCACTTAAACAACAAATCCTTGCAGTTTGTACACATGGTTAAGATCACTATCTCTCATTACAGAATATGTCTCTCCTTATGGGAGTGCCTGTTAGTGGGACACCTGTTTGCATCACTAAATTGAGATATCCCCCTGACTTTCCATTTGTTCAATTATTCCTTTTACTTTTTTTTGTTATGCTTCTGTTGTCAGGAGTGTGTACAAAGTGAATAATCTCATGTATTTTTTGGTATGAAATATTTCTTTTGCTTTTATTTTTATTGAATATCCATATATTTATTGATGATTAGGTTCAGGTTTGTAAGGTATGGCACCTTAGGATTACATCTTGAACTCCTTTGCTCTTCAGAACCCATTATGACATTCCTTTCTATAGTTTATGGTGGCTACAGAATAGTCTTGTGTTATTCAGATTTCCTTCCCTTGATATTTGTAGGTCTTTTTCATAGTTGTTTGCACAATTTGTTGTTTTTCATTAGAATGATTAAATTTAACCACTATATATCTTGGAGTTTGCAGTGTAGGTGTTTTTTTTTTCTTTCTGGATACAACCTGTGGATTCTTTCAATTGCTACTTTGCTTTCTATTTCCAGAAGTTCTAGACAGTTTTTTTTGGGTGGGGTTATTTTGGTTTTTAAGTTTTCTACACTTCTATTCTTTTAGAAAACCTGTCATCTTTAAAGTTTCTCTATGCATCCTGTCTTGGAGATCATATTTCACTGTATAGAAATCAAATGTTCTTATATTATTGCATTTTTATTTTCTTCCTCTAGATTGTCTTTTACTTAAGTACATTTCACTTGCTGTCCCCCCCTTCGTTTTCTTTTTTTTTTTCTTTGGAGAGATTTGCCACCATGAATTTAAGTTTGTCTTTTCTATCAATTACCTTTGGGTGTAGAACAAAAATTCTTTTCTCAATATTTTTATTTCTTTCTTCAACTATTCAGGAAAATCTTGCTGTGGTTCCAAGGTCTACTGGTCCTCTATCTCATCAGGTATTGCCTCGATTTCATTTGTCTTGCAATATTTATTTAAAGATGTTGGGATTCATTTAGATTTTTTGGTGACCATCTTCCCCTTCTGTTTTAAAATCTTCCTTGTTGATTTATCTGCTTGTTCTCAAGGTCTTTAATTGAAGTTTTCTTCCTTCTAGGACTTTATATACCTTAGTTTTTTTCCCTTTATACTCAACTATTGCTCATTTTCTGACTCCTCCCACTTTCATGGTAAATCCCCTGAGGGTTGGACCTCAAAGCTGTCTTAATCTTCTCCCATATTGAGTAATTCCCCTTTTATCAATCTGTCTTGGCCCTGTGTGACTTCTGGGGGGTGGGAAGGACTGGTTGCAGCTAAATACCAGTCACCTTTCCTTCAGGTTGCTGTTCTAGTGCCTTCTTTTCTTTAGTTTTCTGGTTGAGTCCTGCTGCAGTAGAGAAGCCTGCTACCCCAGAAAGAGCAGGTTTCCACTTTCCTATAGCTCCTCCTCCAAAACAGATGCACAGAGGAAACTCTGAGGATCTTCCTTTCCCAGATTGACCCCTTATGAATGCAAACTAGGCCATCTTTTGCCTCAGTTCTTACCTAGCCTTTAATTACTCAATGGGTTTTGCCTCAAAACTGGGAAAGACCTTAGATTAAAAAGGCCCAGGTTTCCCACTTGCATCTGGAGCCATCTTTAGTTGTCTTGACTTATGTCTTGCCATTGGAACTCCAATGACTCTGGAGGAGAGAGTGAGGCTGATGACTTTGCACAGCCCTGCCTCCCTTAAATCCATCTAACTTGCAAGTCAAGACATTTCCCTCCTGATGTCATTGGTTCTTGTTGAGAATGAAGGATGGACAGCAAGATGTGTAGAGTTGAGTCTTTCTTCTTGTTGCTATGTGATGGTGAGATTGAGAATAGGATCCCAGGGCATGAACTGAAGGGTCAGAGTGTGTTGCCTTTTTGGAGCTCTGGGGCTGATGGGGAAGGAAGTGCTGAGTGAATCTATCAGGGATTAGCCTTCTTTGCTCTTAATTCATTAAGTTGTTACCTTGTTAGACATTTTCTCTTTATCCTATAGAGACAGTTATAATTACTTTACTTTTTGTACATAATTCTTATTCTGAGGAGTTTTGTGTGTTCATGAGTACTGGAGAAAATGTCCAGTCTGCCATCTTGTTGGTCATGTGACCTGGAAGTTTCTGAATTATCGTTTAGAGGCTTAAATCCCACCTTTGCTACTTATAGCCTGTGTGTTCTTAGATAAGTAGCTTCTTTCCAGGCCTCAGTTTCCTCACCTGTAAAATCAAGAGGGAGGGCCTGGTGAGAGAATGTAATGACAAGGAGAGTTAGGAGGGATAGTTCCAGTTTCAGAACTGGCAAATGGAATCTTTTTGAATCAAAGAATATCAGAGCAGAAAAGAAGATAAACAGCTTCAGAGAATTCATCACTTCCTGAGGCAGTCCAATTTTGTACACACATGTGAGTGCATGTGCATATATACACACTTACACACATAAACATGTGTATATGTATTTTTGTATGTATTTTTTCCTTTAAGAATTCACCACCTTTTATTTAGCAGAACAAGGATTTTTGACAATTATTTTATCTTTCAATTTTTTTTCTATTTTTTTCTGAGGGTGGAAAGGCAGGGCAGTTGTGGTTAAGTGACTTGTCCAAGGTCACACATCTAGCAAATGTTAAGTGTTTGAGGTTGGATTTATTGATACACTCATCAACAAACACCCAAAGTAACTTCTTCCATACACAAAGTACATTTGTGAAAAGAGTTAATTGATTGTGAACAGAAAGATGGGATGTATCCTTTAATTTCAACAATGTTACTAATATTGACTATTTGATGGGATTTTTCTTTGTCTCTCTATTCTGACTTGTTTTTGTGTTGTAGTCAATGCGTACACATTTTTTGAGCACTAGTGTGCTAAAAAATTGCAGCTATGTGGCACAGTGGATAGAATTCCAGGACAGAGTTCACTTACTAGCTATGTGACCCTGAGCAAGTCACTTAACCCTGCTTGCCTCAGTTTCCTCATCTGTAAAATGAGCAAGTGACTTACCCAAGGTCACCCAGGGAATAGGTACCAGAGATGAGATGAGAATTCAGGTAGTTTGATTCCTGAGCCCATGTCCTTTTCAGAGGTGAATGGGCTGTTAAGAAAGGACTAGCACCTCTGGCATGAGGGCTTGCCAAACACTTTTCAAGGCTGCTTATCCATCTTTGGTGTCCCTTTGCCACCCAACTCTCCCCTATGGCTCCAAGAAGATGCAGTACATACAGTACCCGTACCTCAGTGAAACCATCTTGGCAGACAGGCTAAACCAGGATAAGAGTAACCAACAAGCCTCACATCTATCAGTGAGTTAGGGAGGTGTTTACTCCAAGCATGTGAAGATTTCTTCCAGTGGAATGGGTGGATGAAAACAATTTGTTCCAAGGGCCATGAAGGCGGCTTCATCAAACGCTATAGGAAGCTTAGAGTTTGGCAAGGCACTGAAGGTACCACAGTCATCTACTGCATCCCAGGCTGTTGCCAGTCTTCTTGAATTTTGTCCTGCCACTGAACTTCAATGATTTGGGAAGAGAGAGTGAGGTTGATGACTTTGTGCAACTCTGCCTCACTTAAATCCAATTTACGAGCAAGTCAAAATATCACCCATGATGCCATTGGTCCTCTTTGAAAATGAAGGACAAACAACATACAGTTTTGGGCTCTCTTTTTTTTAATTCTTCATCACTCCATACAAGTTTTCCCAGGTTTCCCCAAATCCTTCATATTTGTTATTCATTAATATTCTATTACATTCATATCCCACTATTTGTTAAGTTATTCCCTGATTTGAGGTCATATATTTTGTTTCTAGTTTTGGTTATAATATAAAAGGTTCTAGGATATTTTTTTGGAACCTATTGGCATTTTCTTGCTGCCAATTGCCTCCTAGGAATATAATCTTTAAAGTGAAATTTCTGAATCAAAGAATATGAACAATGTAATATTTTTTCCTGTATTATTCCAAATTGTTTCTTACAATGGCCCAACCAAGTCACAATTCCATCAGTAGTGAATTAGTATATATGTCTTCCCATAGTCCCTCAGATAATGAGTTTTCTCTCTTTTACTACCTTTCCTAACTCAGTAAGTGTTGGACAACACTTCTTAAGCCCACTTGGTTTTCAGACAATTTTCATCATTAGAAAATTCTCCCTTTTACTGAGCTGAAATTGGTGGCAGCTAGTTGGCACTGTGGATAGAATACTTTCCCTGGAGTCAGGAAGTCTTGAGTTCAAATTTAGCCTTAGATGCTGTGTGACCCAGGACAAGTCACTTAACCTCTGTCTACCTCAGATTCCTTATCTTAAAAATGAAGATAATAGTAACATTTATATTCTAGGGTTGTCATGAGGATAAAATAAGATTGTGCTTAAAATATGTTTTGTAAACTGTAACATTTTATATAATTCTTAGTTATTATTAGTAATATATCCACTTTTTTTGGGTCCTAGGCACGTCCTCTGGACTCATACAGAATAAATCTAATTCTTCTAACAATAGCTATGTAAACATTAGCTATTCTTCTTCTTCATCCAAGTGACAGCCTTCCAGATATTTGAGAAGGGCTCTCATTCTTCCCAAATCATTGTTTCCTGGTATAAACATCCTTACTTCTTTCAATGATTGAATGATTGCTTTTCTAATGTGTATTTTTGTTAATACTTTCACTCTCTTGTTGACTTGGCTTTGTATGTTTGAGAGCTTAGCAATGTGCTTCATATATAATGAACATAATACACTAGACATAGCTGGGTAGTGAAATAGTACCTCCTTTATCCTGGACACTGAACTTCTATTAATTCAGCCTGTTGCAGTCCCATCATAATAGAGAGCTAAAAGCCTATTAAAAAAACTCAGCTACTGCCTAACCATGTAACCCCCACACTGTACTTATAGAATTGAGTTTTTGAACCTAAATATAAGACTTCATATTTATTGTAATACTAGTTGACATTTATACAGGGGTGTGCTAGAGCCAGCTCTAACTAGCTTGCAAGAGCTTACTATTAAATATTTAGTGTGAGCACTTTACACTTCATAAATTGGCCATGCATGCAAATTAGGACTTGATTTATTGTTTAGTTGGTTTTCTAAACTTAAGAAAGTATTAATAGTGTTAATGTTTAAAGTGTGTGTGCATGACTTTTTTCCCTCTAGAAAAACCGCAGCACAGCCCTGTTTTGCTCCATAGACATTGAATTCAGCAGGAGCATGGTAGGGTTATCCCCTCTATATCACTGTTGCCCCCAAACGTCCTCCCCGCATGCAGCACTCCATTTCCCCACCCCTCCCCCATCTGGCAAATCTGTGCAAAACTTTTTGGCCATTCATTTATACCAGTGAAGAAGTCTGAATTATTATAGCATTAAAAGAAAATATATCAGTATTACACAATACTATACATATATTTTATGCATTTCCAAGCTTCCAAACTTTTTCTGTGTTGTCAGTTGACCTTTGTGTGTTGTCCACACCTTCCACAAAACTCCTTCAAAATTCCCATTTAATTTCTTATGCTGTCCCGAAACATATCAAAACTGAGATGGGGAAGTCAAATCATGTGGAAGGGATAATTGTAGAAGGCTAAGGGAATAAAATCGTTGCTGGATTAGAGATCTGGTGTCTATAGTATAATCACCACCACCACCACCACCACCACAACCACCAGCATTTATGTAGTGCTTTAAGGTTTGCAAAGTATTTGACATCTGAACTCTCAGTTGAAGCTCACAATCTCCCCTTTTATATAGTACTTTAAAATGTGTCGGATACTTCTTACCCCTCATCTCATGTAGGCTTCACAGCCATCCTGTGGGATAGGTATTATGGGTACCATTATCTCTATTTTACAGTGAGGAAACTGAGGCACATAGGGGCCACACAACAAGAAAACATGAGAGGTGGGTTTAGAACCCAGGCCTTCCTGACTCCAAGTCAAGTCTATGCCACCTATGTATTAAATTTTACTTTGTGAAATCCAGTTCATTATTCTTGTTTGTTGAGTTTTTTTTGAATCATAATTCTACCATCCAGCACATTAGTGATTTCTTTTAACTGTATGTCACCCAAAAAACTTGACAAGTTTGCCATTTATTTTTGGTCTAGACCTGTGATTTCATTTGTATTCCAAATTCTTGGTGAGGAAACTCTATACATCGTTGAGAATGGACGACTTCTCTGAAACAGAAACATAGAGTCTTGGGAAGTTGCTTGGTGCACTGAAAGGTTAAGTAACTTGCCTCGGGTCACTCTGCCTGTGTGTCAGAAGTAGAACTTGACTCAGTTCCTCCTTACTCTGAGACTGGCTTTACCCATGGAACTACTTTTCCTCTCAAGCATGTCTCAAGTGTCATCATCTAGGTTGGGATAAAATTGTCAAACAAAATCAGCAGCAAAATATAAACAATGGCCCTTCAGGTCAACAGGGATCCATTAATCAATAACCTTCTGTATAATCATTCAACCACTTTTGAATCAAATGGATTCTACCATTCAGCTAATGCTTTCCCTTCATGTCTCAGGATATAGTAAAGGATATTTTAAGTCACCCCTTCTTCATACTAGGAGGTAAGCAACACGGTCCTTAAAAAAGGCTGCTCAGAGACCCAGAGGGCCACTGAATCCCACTGCTGCTTCTAGTGAGAAGAGGACACTGACTTGCACCTCCTGTGTGCAGGATTGTGACTACAGCTCCCAGCGTATCCACACCAACGGCTTCATCACTTGTCTGTGGCCACAAGACTTTGAGAGAGGTAAAAATGGTAAAATGATATGGGTGATATCTTTCAATTCATGCACCAACTGGATTTAAATGAGGCGGAGTTGCACAAAGTCACTGGCTTCACTCTCTCTTCCAGAACTGTCACAGTCCAGTGGCAGGACAGAGTCAAGATGACTAGTGATGGCTTGAGAAGCAGGGGATGACCTTTGACCTCTTTGATGCCTAACCAAGCTCTTAAGTACTCCACAGCACCTGCTTCAGCTGCCTTCATGGCTTTTCATCAGCCTGTTCTACTGGGAGAAGTTTCACGTGCTTCGTGTAGTCACCTCCCTAACTCACCAATGGGTTTGAGACTCCTGATTTAGCCCATTTGCCAAAATGGTTTACTGGGGTGTGGCCACTGTATCTGCTATGGCTTCCTGGAGCCACAGGTGAGAGTTAGGTGAATCATGTATTTATTGAATGTCCTGCAGGATTCCTCTGATCTATTAGTTTAGGAGAAGTGTCAAAAAATGAGAGAGAGAGTGAATGTGGGGGAAAGGGAAGGGAATAAGCATTTGTAGAGCACCTACTGTGTGCCAGACATTGTGCTAAGCACTTTACAAGTATTATCTCATTTGATTTTCACAACAGCTCTGTGAGGTGGCGTGACTGGTTCATAGTGAGCCCTCATTGGTTCTTTGAGATCACTTCGTCCCTTTCTAAGTGCTCACAAGTCATTTGTTAAAAAACCAAAATCAAAACCAAAGTAAAACTTAAAAAAATCATTTTGCCTGAGATCATTGCCGAGCTCATTGCATCAGTAATTAAAATCTTTGAAGAACTTATTCTTAGGGGATGAAGAACAGATTCAAAAGGAAGCTTTTGGAAAGAACCAAGTAACTATATATTTTGATATTTAATAATAACAACAGCTAACGATGTAGTAGAGGTGACACGGTGCTAAGCACTTTACAGTTATTATCTCGTGTGATCCTCCCAACAACCCTGGGAGGTAGGTGCTAATGTTGTCACCATTTTGCAGATGAGAAAAGTGAGGCAAACAGAGATTAAGTGACTTGCTCAAGGTCACCCAGCTAGTAAGTGTCTGAGGCTGGATTTGAATTAAGGTTTTTCTGACTTCAGGACTGACACTCTCTCTACTGTGCCACCTAAGCTGTCTCAGTTTAATGGTCATTGAATTCACTTTAGTGTCTGCTTGCCCTGAATTCCTATATCACTTGTTTCTGTAGCCCTAGGGAGATAAAACATACCCTAGTAGAACATGAGCACAGAATAAATCCCTGAGTGGAGATTTTCTCCAGTCAAGCATGCTACAGAGAGGCATAGACAACTGACAAAAAAAGAGAAGCAATCTATGACTCCAGCAGAAAGGCAGTGTGGTACAATGTCAAGAGCACTGAATATGGAGTCAGAAGCTCTGGATTCAAACCCAAACTCAGTCACTTTGTACCTGAGTGACCTGGGGCAAGTCATTTTACCTCTCTGGGTCTCAGTTTCCTCATGTGAAAAATGGGGATTCTTAACCTGGAGACCATGAACTTTTTTTTAAAAGAAGAATATTTTGATAACTTTCAATATGTTTGATTTTCTTTGTAATCCTATTTATTTTATTAACTTAAAAACATTACTCCAAGAAATGGTCTGTATGATGTGGTTTGGGCTATTAGGAAACCCAAAATGTAAGGGGGGGTCCTCCTGGAAAGAATTCAAGTACTCAAGCCTTATTTCAGGCAAAGAGGCAATACTGTACCAGGGCTAGATTCCTAATGACTCTGCCCCTTGATGGGAGTGATACTGATACTTATATACAAAAAAGGAATGGCAAAAAGATCTGGATGGGATAAAAGAATGGCAAATATCCTGGGCTGGGCCAGGTGAAGAGTGAAAGGAGTTAAGTGGTCTGGGGTAGGTCAAGAGTTTGAAAGGACTGTCAATTATCTAGGTTGGCTAGGCTGGACCAGATGCCTAGTTCAAGATGCCAGTGATCTGGGCTGCTCAAATGTGTGGGAAAATTCAGGGACTGGGCTGCTTCCAAAGGCCTGGTCTTTTCCTTTTAGGGGTTCAGGTCCCATCACCCAATCACATAGACATCATCAGACTGCCAAAGGTATTCATGACACAAAAAAGGTCAGAACTTTTGGTTTGGGAGAGCTCTGAAAACCCAATTTTGCTTTAAATCTATAATAATCTGACTGCCAGGTAAGGTGCAAGTTTAGGCACAGGTTTGACCATGATATTCCCCTGCACAAGAATCTTGGTTTCCTATTATCTTTAAATTGAAACACAAAATCCTCGGTCTGTCATTTAAAATCTTACACAATCTGGTTCAAATTTACCTTTCAATATTATTTTCTATTTTTCTACTTCATGCACTTTATTATATATTGGCCATGTTGGCCTGCTAAGTCATTTTCCAAACAGTCTCCATGCTTTTGAATAGACCATTCTTCAATGTAACTTCTTACTTCCACTTCTTGGAGTACTTATCTTCCTTCAAAGCTCAGCTCAGATACCACTTCTTACCCAAAGTCTTTCTTGATTTTTCATTTTGTTAATCTGGTTTTCCTCAAATGACCTAATATTAATATTAATTTATCTGTGTACATGTTTTATCCTCTCACTACCAAATAAGCTACTTTGGAACAGAACAGCTTCATAAAATCACAGAATTGGGGTGGATTCAGGAAAATAGGAACTGGTATCAGTAACAGTGGTAAAAATGGTATTTCAGAAGTAGGGAATTGGACAGTGTTGTCCAGGGAGTATTGCATAGTGGTCTGCCTTCTTTAGAAGTATAATTAACCAATGGCTATTTAAGTCTAGCTGTGGTTGGGCAGTGCTACACTGAGCTGGAAAGCAGTCACTTAAGTCATTTACTGTTCTTCCTGGTCTCCACCTTTTTTTGTGGGCTGGGTTATTCCTCCCCTTGGGCATGACTTCTTCTCCAGTCATTTCCTGGGTACTTCCTCTCAGAGGCTGACTTACCACTTAAGGTAAGCCTGGGAATGTGGCAGAAGCCCTACATTGGTACCAGGTAGTTGCAGTCTCAGCCACTACTGACTCACTTAATTGCCTATGGGAACCCTGGTTTAAGTATTCCTCTCTCCCCAGAAAAGGTGTTAAGTGAATCAACAAATCTCTTTTTATAGCTCTGAGTCCCCAGCCAGAGACTGAATTCTGGCAAAACTCCAGTTTTAAACTCATCTCTCTCCCCCCTTTAAGGAGGCTTTCTTCAAAATCCCTTCTTTCTCTACTGCTTTGGACCCAGGACACACGGATCAGCAAATGTCAGTGGTTAACAGATGGTCCCAACTGCTGGCTTAAGGAACAAAATAATCATTTAAATAAAGAAAAGTAAAGCAGTTTTTTTTTTTATGAAGCATTCCTCTTTTCCTCCCTCCCTAACTACTTGGCTGCTGTAGACTCTCATCTTCTTTTCCCCCTCACTCTTGCCTCATGCTTATACACTCTGACTTCCTGCTCCTCGGCTTCTCTAGCATATAAATCCAAAGGTGGAACAGGGCTAGTCTGTCACTCAAAATCAGGATACTTACTAGTCCCAAGGTTAGAGTAGAATGCTGTGGGGAAGGAGTCAAGTCATGGTAATTCTGATCTCCTTAGTGATGCAGAGACAGAACTATAGAAGACTGGATGGGGCGGGGGGGGGGGGTTGGGGGGGAGGGAAGCAAGACAGTTCTTGTCCAGAATTTGAAGGGCTGTCTAGTGGAAGATTGAGAAAATCTGTTCATCTGGGCATCAGAGCTCATAAGTCTAGAGCTAGAAGGATCTACTAGGTACTATTGAGTTAAATCATCTTGAGGTTAAACGACATGCCTGGGGTTAAAGAGATCGGATCTGAACCCACGTTTTCCTGAATTTAAGCCCAGAACTGTATCCATTATGCTATCCTGTAGAGTGGTCTGATGACAGAAAATGCTTCCTAATAATCAGAATTATCTAAAAGTAGAATATGCTGCTTTGGCGAGGGTGCATTTCTCCTCCCAGGAATACAAGCAAAAGCTGAATAACCTACTTATTCAATTGTCAGCTAGTGAAAACTGGTTTGACTGGTCCAGCCCCAGTCCCCTAGGATGCAAATCTGAAAGACTCTGAGGGACTCTCAACCTTTAATTGGTTCCTCTCCTCCCCCCTGCTGCCCACTGGGTGCTTGGAGGTCACACACTGAGACTCTCCTTCCAACAGCTGTTCTCCTCTTTCAGGGTGCAATAAAGTTTATTAAAGCTATCTGTGTGGACTAAGATTTTTCATCTATACTTTAAGAGTAACAGCACCAGGAGATGAAAAGGCAGATCTGGCTAACTTTTTGAAGAAAGAAAGGAAAGAATAAGGGAAGGGAAGCAAGCAGGTGATGGGGATCTTCCTTGTGGTAAGCAGCAGCCAGACTCTTAGGAGACAGGTTATAAAGACAGTCAGTGGTTAAGAAAGTTTCTCTCTCATATTTCCCAGAATTTCAAGTATGGATTGCTCGGGGTCAATATATTAACCCCAAGGGAGTCTTGGATTCCATACTTGATTGTTCCTCATAGTCATAGCAGCTTTTAACTTAGGGGGAGAGGGAGCTAGAGAAGCAGATTTGTGCTTATGAACAGCACAAATGACAAGAATCTGCTCCTAACCACCCCCGCTCAGTTGCAAAATGTCAGCTGCATCCAGAGGTGACCTGCTGATGTGTAATAAGGAGTTTACTATGATGATCTAGCACCAGCAAAATCTTTGGAAGTCCTAATCAGTCAAAATTGTTGATAGAAACCATTGTGGAAGATGAATTGGCCTAGAGGGCTTAACCCTGACCCCCTCCTGATTAATAAAATAGCTACCTGGTGAGTGAAGCAGGGATAAGATGCCCAGTAAGTCTGGCTTTACTCAGCCATGAAACAAACATATGCCCCTAGGTAGATTTCCCAATTGCTCCAGACAGTCTTGGTCCACCCCCACAGAAGCAATTTTTAGCCTGAGACAGGAGGCAGTCACTTTGTGGTTTTATGATAACCTAAATGGATATGCTTCTCCTGATGCTATGTTTATAACCCAGCACATGTTTGATGCATTAATAGCTGTGGGGTCACCCAAATGGGTGACCTCACTTGGGCTCCTTTTCTACTCAACAAACACTGTGCTACAGAAAATCTAGGGAGCTTCTTTCCCTAAGTGACTATGGGAGGAGAGGGGAAAGGAATCAAGTAGCAGTTTTTCTAAATCAAAACAGTCTAGACAAGAAACCAGCTGGAGTAAGGGGTGGCAGTCCTTTAAGAGTTAATTCTGGGAGTTGGAAATCCAGAAACAAGGATAAGAGAGCGGGACTTTCCCTGAATATTAGATGGGTCTTCTATCCCCTATACCACTGTCAAGCAGCAGGCTTTGTGGAACAATGGAATGGATGCTTGAAGCAAGTCTTACTCTCCAAAGACCAGAGATATTCCTTTTTTGGGTGGGTTGGCCATGTGGCTTGGGCAGCCCAAATACTTCCATCCCCTGCCTGGGCAAGACTCCATTATGGCAGATCTTAGCTGATTCATGACGGTTGTGTCTATGAAGGGGGACCGCTATTGACAATGAGTGGTCACTGCTTACACATCTGGACTGACCCTTCTTTATCCACCCAAGTCAGCAAAGGATGGATGATCTACTCTTCAGGCTTCAGCAGTTAAGGTGGAGCTGATGCCAACATGGATGTTGGTCATGTCCTGATAATCTACTTAGGAGACAACTTTTTTTCCACCCTGCCCAAGACCCCATTCAGCCTTCCCTAGGAGAGCCAATTTTCAGCTCTGGGGAGTCTGTTGAGAACTATCCTGAACATAGTCACATAAGCAGTGTGCCCTCAGGTGAGTCAAGAGGTACAATCCAGTGGAAACCAGTGGGTGGTGATCATTGGGTTTCAGTGAAGATGGGGCTGAGAGTGGGACAGGAGACAAGTGTGACATTGTATATCCTACCCACTGGCTCATGCACCTGTAGGAAACGATTAAACCTAGAAAGGGGAATATGGGTGGGAGGGGAAGAGAATCTTAGACTCTACCCTGTACCTTTTCTTGTTTTATTTCCACAGACATAGGATGAGAATTGATGGAGACCCTCTGACTCCATTCTCACAGTTCCTTTTGTCCTATCAGATTCTTCACTTTATCTTCAATCCTAGTCATCACCTATGTGGTGGAAGCAACCAGACTCATGGGTACCATGATGGTGTGCCTGCTTCTCCCAGGGCCTTTCTTGTTTTTGCGTTTTTCTCTCAGGTACATTATTGCAGAGACAATGCTGAACTCTATCGTACACCTGACTCAAGCAATGATAGTACTACAGCAGCAGATACATGTCACCTGGCTATAGGAACACTTGATAGGTGGGTCAGGGCCTCCCAAACCCTGGCACTCTGTATAACCAGTGTCATACTGATTGCAATATTTGAGGATTAAAAAATTTCAAGAGGCATAGTTTCTGGGTAATTTAATTATTTTATTAATAATGCCAGCAGGTTATTAATAAAAGGGTGATCATTTGGTTATTTCTCTTAGACAAAAGACCCCTGATGGTGGTGGGATCACAGTTTATAGGCCCTTCAAAGAAGAGGGGTTCCTGAGGAATGCCTGATCACCTCTGACTGGCTAACCAAATGGGAGATGGGCTATCTTGGAGTATGTGACTTAGGTCACTCAACTCTTGGTCAAAGAGACATCAATTTCCATATTGCCTGTCTTGATAATGGGGAGTATCAACATTTTCCTAGGACCTGACTGAGTAAATAAAATGAGAAGGAATATACCTATTAACCTAAATTTGGGATTTCTTTAACTGTCTGATTAGATGTTGGTTTGGGTAAATCTTTAAGAGAGATTTCTCACACTGGTTGGTTCCTGGATGAGGAAGGAAAAAGTGGAAAACCTTGGTCTTAATACAATAATTGGCTATTAAATATGATAGAAATATGCATTTCTCATAGTAAGATGCTATATACTGCAATGTATTCAGCATCAGCTCACTGATTCCTTCATCACCTACCTTATATATTTCATGGTCCAAAAAGCTTTTGATCTGGATACAGGGTGCTGGGAAAAGGGAGTGAATTGTTGACTAATAAAAACTGGTTTAACTGGTTTCACCCCTTCCCCCTAGGATACAAAGTGATCATGGCTAATAAACCCAGAGACTAGGAATTATTAACCCCCTACCTATTTTCAGCCTTTTGCTGCATTGGTGCAATTACGGTTGAGTTTCCTACTTTTCCTGCTTCTCATTCCTTATTCCTTCTTTCCCCACTTAAATCCAATTAGTTTGCAAGTCATGACATCATCTTCTTGATGTCATGGTCCTCTTTGAGATGAAGGACAAACAACAGAGGGACAAACAAGAGAAGCAGAGCAGAACCTAGGAACATTACGCCATTTAGAAAGTGTTCTTATTTTCTTGGTCCTATAGATTACAGATCAGTCTCCTGTTGGTTTAATGCTTGATTGGTTTCAACTCTTTACATGAAGTTTGAACCCTAAAGGACTCTGGATATGATACATCTACTGCATCCTGAGCCTCATGTGCTGCCCACTGTGGGCATGGAGGCCAAACCCTGAGAGTGACCTTGCTCACAGCTGTTTCCTTCTTACCATTGTGAAAAACAATGATGTTTGTTAGCATCAGGTACTACTTTTCTTCTGAACTCTTCTGTACTTTAAGTGTACACTGTAGAAGGGTTTCTTCTTCATGATTAGATATGGGCAAAGTAGACCCTGAAGTCCCTTCCAATGATAAGATTCTGTGATTTTGTGAAGCTCATTCTTAGCAACAAATAAGGTAGAAATGTAACAGTCTTTATATTGATACCCACATGGTAAGATGTGATCTCCATCCATAAAGCTGAGACCAGGGAGGAAGAGTTGGAGGGTTATGGTGGGGAATGACAGGTATCTTGAGACTGATGTAGCGAGTTCCAGCTACCAAGCGAACAAGAAACCAGGGTTTTTCAAGACTGGAGAGAGAGAGAGAGAAAGAGAGAGAGAGAGAGAGAGAGAGAGAGAGAGAGAGAGAGAGAGAGAGAGAGAGATGTAATGGATAAGAGTGTAGAATTATGGTAAAAAGAACAGTTGTCTTTTCTGGGCCTTGCCCTAGAGTCTGATCTCCCTCCCCACAAGCGACCAGCAAAGAGTAGCAGACACAGAGACCTACTGGTTCCAGGACAGCTAATGAAAAAGCATTGACTTCAAGAGCTGGCAAAACCCAAAAAGCCTTCACAATGACTATGGGGGAATCAGCAGCTAAGTCCAGAGTGCTTTGGGGCTTCAGTAATAATAGCTAGAATCTATGATAACCCAAATGGATACACTTTCCTTAATGATATAAGTATAACAGCACATATTCGATGCATCCATAGTTGTGGGGTCACCTAGATGGATGACTTCACTTAGTGTCTTAATATTTAGGAACTACTTACTGTACTGTCCTAGAAAGCTTGTCTTTAGGCTTTGTCTATAGAGTAATTTGAACCTCAATACAGACACTGGATTGTCTTTAGCTCTATAATAACTCAGAATTCTTGAGTTCAAGAGATTCACCAGCTTCAGCATCCCCCAGTACCAGGAATTACGGCATCCACCACCATGCCCAACGTAAAATCTAATTCTTGAGAATCTTTTTTCCCCTCTGAGCTGTCAAGTCTAATATTATAAAGTATCATTTTTTCACATTTGCCTTATTTATTTTCTCTTTCATATTCTAGACTCCTTGCAAATAAGACCTGCAACTGTAATCTGTTCTCTATAGCACTTTGCACTGCATCTAGAATCCAATTGGTTCCATAATTTTTAATGATGATAATGTTGAAGGGTCATTAAGAAGCTATTTTGTGAGCAAGAGAGAAATAATAGCATCCTCTGCTGTCATCCTAGGGAATATCTCTAATAGTTTTTCACCAGGGAGAGGTGGAGTGTGTGAAACCAGGCAGCATAGTCACCCCAAGGACTGGTTTCTTCTGAGTTCTCCTTGTCAACTACTCAACATTTGACTGAATCACTTCACAGCTCACATTCTTAGCAAGCACAGACTTGTTATTCCCTTCCCAGCTCTTTCTTACTCGTATGTTTTTTTTAACTAGGGACAGGGTTAATGGGAGAGCTGGGGGGAGATTAGGGAGACTAGTGAGTACAAAAAAAGTCAATCATATTACCTTCTTGCATAGGTGTGGTCCTCCAGCTCCATTTTGCCTGAACTCTCAACACATTTTTCATCCAGTTTGAGGGCTGTACAATGGAGCTTATTGTGTGGTGGGTTGGGTGAGATGAGTCACAGGGACTTTTGACTATGCACCAGTGACAGTTCCTCTCCTTCTCTGGTGACTTTGGAAAGATAAGGTCCACAGAATAGAAAAGAGCCATTAAATCTTAGAACTTGACAGAAGATTTGAGATCACCTAGCCTAAATGAGGGCATTTTAAGGCACAATGGAGTGAAATTAGATCCCAGAACTTACTATAGATCGCTAAGTTAGGGATCAGATTTGGATTAGAGCCCAGGTTTCCTAAATTCTTGCCAATTATTTGTCCTTCTTATCATGGCTAAAGTCAGGAATGGCTACCTCCTTACCCCCAACTCCAATCTAGAGAAATGAATCTTGGCTGATTTTTTTCTTCCCATGTGGCTCAGGCTCCTTCTCTGATACTCTCAAATGTAAAGCAGGAAATGACTGCTCGACAGATGCCTTTCCTTCTTCCTAAACCATCTGGATGGGACAATAGCCTATGGCTCTTGTACTTTTCTTTTCAGGTTTAGAGACTAACCTCATAATTCTTAGTTCCCTTCAAGATTCTCCTCAACTGCCCCCTTCTACAGGTGGCTTTTTCTGACACCTCCCCTCTCCCTGCCTTCCCAAACTGGTAGATCAAATGAAATGTTAGTAAAGCATTTTGTAAACCTTAAAATGCTAGGAAATGCTAGTTGTTATCATTATTATTATTATGAGGAGGAAGAAGAGGAAAAAGAAGAGTAGGAAGAGGAGAAAACAGAGAAGGAGGAAGAGGAGAAGGAATAGTGCCCTTTTCCTCACCTTGAATCATCTTATAGGTGCAATTAGGGGTCACAGTCCTGGGGTTAGGAAGACTGGAGGTCAAATCGAGCTCCAGGCTATTACTAGTTGGGTAACTTTCCAAGGTAGTTGTGAAAATATGTAAAGTGCTTTGCCACATTAAAGTGCTATAGAAATGCTAGCTGTTATGATTGTATCTATTAAAGTTTGTTATATATTTACAAATGTACATGTTTCCCCCCTCTACCTCCCACCCTTAACTAGAGTTGTTAGGTTCTTGAGGACAGGAGCTATTTTTATATCCCCAGCTCCTAAACTACCTAGTAGGTGCTTAATAAATATTCATTGATTAATTCACCTATTGATTGTCCAGGTGCCCTGGAGTCAACGAGAGCACTCTGAGCTTGGTTAAAATTTCTCTATTGCCCTTCTAACTCCTATTCAATGGAGCACTTGATCCCTGGTGGATTGCTTGAACTAGACCAAAGAACCTTATCTTCACTTGCAAGTTGTTACGTTGTACTGGAATGGACACCTAGAGAATCTGGCTGTTCTCAGTCCTGCCAGAGTGCTCTTGTAAGATCTAAACAGTCACTGTCTCCCAGGGTCAGTCCTCCAGTCTTCCTGAGTGTAGTAATCACTCACTATTGTAGGTTCATGCTTGGCCTCTGCAGCCTTCTGGATTAGAAATTTGGCCCTGAGATGATATTAGGTTCTATCAAAACCAGATGAGTTAAGACCTTTCTTTTAAAAAAATCTGGATGATAAAATAAGCTTTTAATTTCAATAGATCACAACAACTTGATTTCACCACAGAAGACGAAAACAATGCAAAGATTTTATGTAGTATATTTACCTTATGATTTTGTCTTAAATCTAAATTCTGACAGATGCAATCATCTTCCCCAATAAAGCACAAATAAAGTTGGAATTAAATATATTAATGCAATAAAGTTTCTTAAAATTTTTTTTATTGATTTGTTTGTTTACTTTTAGTTTACAAGATTCAGTTCCACAATCCCTTGAGTTTCAAATTTTCTCCCTTCCTTCCCCCTCCCCCCATAGAGGCATGCAGTCAAGTATAGGATCAGCAAATACTTTCACATTGGATGTTGGTCTGGTTGTATAGAAGAGCTGTAACTGATGGAGTGAACAATGGGGAAAAAAAGAAAGAAAACCAAACGTGGAAAAGAGAGCAGGTAGTTTGCTTCAGTCTCCAT
This sequence comes from Pseudocheirus occidentalis, assembly GCA_028646575.1. Lineage (NCBI taxonomy): Eukaryota > Metazoa > Chordata > Mammalia > Diprotodontia > Pseudocheiridae > Pseudocheirus > Pseudocheirus occidentalis. The sequence goes on from CM053593.1 coordinate 356,475,787, forward strand.
TTAAACTCTGTTCTTTCTAGATCTTTCTCTGAATGCAGGTATATCTCCTTCTATCCTGAGACTTGTAGAATTGTCTTATAACTGTGCATTGCTGAGAAGACTCCAGTTTATCAAAGTTGGTCATCATACATACATTGTGTCTGTCATTGTGTACAAATTTCTCCTGGTTCTGCCCTCCTCACTTAGTATTACTTTGTATAAGCCTGTCCAGGTGAATATGAATTCCATCTGGTCCTCATTTCTTATAGCACAATAGTGTTCCATTACATTCATACATCATAACTTGTTCAGCCATTCCCCAATGGATGGGCATCCCCTTTATTTCCAATTTTTTTCCACCACAAAGAGAGCTGCAATAAATATTTTTGTACATATGGGTCTTTCTCCCACTTCTATGCTGTCTTTGGGATACAACCTCAGAAGTGGTATTACTGGGTCAAAGGGCATGCAGTTATTTATAGCCCTTTGGGCATAATTCCAGATTGCTCTTCAGGATGGCTGAATCAGTTCACAGCTCCACCAACAATGCATTAGTGTCCCAATTTTTGCACATCCTCTCCAGCATTTGTCATTTTCCTGTTCTGTCATCTTAGTCAATCTGACTGGTGAGATGTGATACCTTAGAGATGTTTTGATCTGCATTTCTTGAATCAATAGTGATTTAGAGCATTTTTCATATGCTTATAGATACCTTTAATTTCTACCTCTGAAAATTACCTGTTCATATCCTTTGACCATTTATCAATTGGGGAATGATTTGTATTCTTATAGATTTGACTCAGTTTCCTATATATTTTAGAAATGAGGCCTTTATCAGAGACACTGGTTATAAATATTCTTTCCCAGTTTCCCACTTCCCTTTAAATCTTG